>JASVEL010004022.1:0-110859 GCA_032618575.1 Nicotiana noctiflora
CAGTAGTTGAGTTGTTGTGATCAACTCTTCTGACATAACCAGGTGGTGCTTTCTTGTCATAAGCTGCTGCAGCATAGGGCTGAGACACCAAATTGTAAGGGACATATGGCCATATCTCTGCCTTCTTCCCTGTTGACTTTGCCTTCTTTAACACCTTGTTTGCTTCCACATATCCTGTTACTGTCACCTTCTGTTGTTTCCTGTTTATCTCCACAGACTTCACTCCTGCAATATATAACCAATCAGCTTTAATATACATAAGTTTAAAATTATTGGATATATATATATCGTGTACGGAACAAAGCTGATAGTAATTGTTTGTAAATAGGAAAAAAGAAGATGATGAATGAAGTTATGGTACTTACCACTCAAGGAAGAAAGAGCGTTGTTGACTTTAAGTTCACAGCCATCACAATCCATTCTGACTTTGAGCTCCACTGTATTAAACTGCTTCTTCTTCTTTTTGGGTTTATCACTGCTGATGATATCAGAAATATACTCCAAAGTTCCTCCTAAACCCATTTTTCTTTATGCAAAATTAAATATCTAAGAAGAAACACAGCTTTAGTTAAACCAGAGACTTTGAACCTTTTCTGAAGAAAGAAAGTGGGATAATTATGATTTAATTTATACTTAAAAGATTTTGATGAAAGGGAAGACTTTGTAAGAAACTTCCCTTGGATTCTTTCCTTTGCTTTAGAACAGGCTCAAGGACAAAAGAGAGAAAGGAAAAAAAGGCTGCTCTCTCTACTAAAACTTTTCTTTTTTGCTTCCTTTGATGAGATGAGATCTTTCTTTACACAGACAGGCCTAGCTACTTCTTTTTATAGGCGTTTTCTTTTCTCCAACACTTTTAAAAAGAGAAAGATGGGCCCCCCATTAGACAACACGAAATTGGACTTAAATATTGGACTTAAAATGAATATTGAACTCGAATTTAGTAAGAAACGTGTGATATGTAGGAAGTGATAATTTGATGAGAATGTTCATAATGAAATCTCAAAATCTTTCGAAATATTCTTTAGAGTTTATTACTTTTATACATAGTAGATAAAACTATTTTCTTCTTTTAACAATTAGAGGCATACGAAACTATTTTTAATTTTTTATTTAGCGGTAAAAACTAAGATAACTAGATGATGAAAATTTGAAATAATATAGCCTCAATCTTGAATGTTCCTTAATGCATATTAATCAATTCAATATTGATGGTTTATATTTATTTTCCGAATAAGAAAAATAGTACAATTAAAACATAAGCAGTTTAATTGATACGCTCAATCAAATATAAATATTTGATTCATTTTCAAATGTCCATATTGGTTATGGGATAATAATAACTCTTATTAATGTTGCTTCAGCGAAAAGAAGTTGTAAAAATTAAAATTAATAAAATATTACCTAACATCAACAAGAAATATTAAATGGATTAGATATATTGTCAACTGAAAAATACTTATTAGGAGTTATTGATTATAAGAAAACTATTAATTACTTTATAATTATGATGGTTCCGCTTTACAAGAACAAGGGTTATATCAAAAATTATAATAATTATAGGGATATCAAGTTGTTGAGTCACACTATGAAGGTTTGGGAGAGGGCGGTGGAGGCCAAGGGTGAAGAGGTGCGTGTCTATTTCCGAGAATCAGTTTAGATTCATGTCGGGGCATTCGACTACGGACGCGATTCATCTAGTAAGGAGACTAGTGGAGCAATACATGGAGAGGAAGAAGGATTTGCATAGGGTTTTTATTGACATTGAGAAAGTATACGACAAAGTTCCAAGGGAGGTACTATAGACGTGTTTGGAGGTTAGCGGTGTTCCTGTCGCGTACATTAATATGATTAAGGATATGTA
The DNA here is from genome assembly GCA_032618575.1 of Nicotiana noctiflora. Classification (NCBI taxonomy): domain Eukaryota; kingdom Viridiplantae; phylum Streptophyta; class Magnoliopsida; order Solanales; family Solanaceae; genus Nicotiana; species Nicotiana noctiflora. The sequence continues at coordinate 1,862 of JASVEL010004022.1, forward strand.
TGACAATGCTAAGACTCGGGTGAGGACTAGGGGTGGTCACTCAGAGCATTTTTCTGTGGTAATGGGTTTGCACCAGGGATCGACTCTTAGACCATTTTTATTTGCCTTAGCAATGGATGTATTGTGGCGTCACATCCAATGGGAGGTGCCTTGGTACATGCTATTTGCCGATGATATAGTGTTGATTGGCGAGATGCGTAGCAGAGTTAACGCGAGGTTGGAGGTTTGAAGATAGACCTTGGAGTCTAAAGGTTTCAAACTGAGTAGAACCAAGACGAAATACTTGGAGTGCAAGTTCAGTGACGAGACCCACGATGCAGACGTAGAGGTTAAGCTTGATGCTCAGGTTATCTCCAAGAGAGCGAGTTTTAAGTATCTCGGGTCTATTATCCGGGAAAACGGGTAAATTGATAAAGATGTCGCGCATCGTATTGGAGCAGGATGGATGAAGTGGAGGCTCGCTTCCGGTATTTTGTGTGATAGGAATATGCCGCTATGACTTAAGGGTAAGTTTATAGAGTAGTGGTTCGACCGGCTATGCTGTATAGGGCTGAGTGTTTGGCCAGTCAAGAACTCCCACGTGCAGAAGATGAGAGTAGCATAGATGAGGATGTTGAGATGGATGTGTGGGTGTACCATGAGAGATATGATTAGGAATGAAGATATCTTGGACAAAGTGGGAGTAGCTTCCATGGAAGACAAGATGCGGGAGTCGAGGCTGAGATGGTTTGGACATGTTAATAGACGAAGCATTGATGCTCTAGTTAGGAGGTGTGAGAGGTTGGCCATGGAGAGTTTGAGAAGAGGTCGAGGTAAGCTTAAGAAGTATTTGAGAGAGGTGGTTAGGCAAGACATGGCGCTGCTTCAGCTCACTGAGGACATGACCATTGATAGGAGAGAGTGGAGGTATAGGATTAAGGTAGAAGGTTAGTTGGTAGTTTATAGTCGTTCATTGATAGTCTTAGTAGTAGGCAAGTCCCTTCATATTCTTAAATTTTTACTATGTTATGTGGTTTTGTTTGCCTTGGGTATTGTATTCCCTGTTGCTATTGTAATTTTTATTTTATTTTCTTTATTTATTCCTCCCTTGTTTTCCCCATCTTCTTCTTGCCCTTCTGGAACCGAGAGTCTATTGGAGACTGCCACTCTACCTGAATTAGGTAGTGGTAAGGACTGTGTACAAACTATCCTTCCCAGACCGCACTTATTGGGATCAAACTGGTTTTTTTTGTTGTTGTTGTTATTGTATTAATTACTTTATATCTAAGAAAAGTTAAAAAAAAATAAACTTCAATAAATAAATAAATAAATAAATTTTAATTTTAAGGCTCCTCAAAAAGTTTGGGTTTAGTCCTATAAATTTGTGGGACGGACCCTCGCTAAAAGTACTAGAGGACGTATTAGTTTATTGTGTTTTTAGTTATTAATTAAGACTTGAACGGTAATGCTTAATGGGGAAGAAAGAGTTGTTTGGGTTAAAAGAGAGAAGGTAAAAAAGTACAGAATCACACCGTAAATAAGAGTACACAATAAGTAGCCTTTAGGGGTTGTTTGGATCAAAGATAAGTTATATTGGACTAGCAATGCAGATATTAACAATATGAAAATTAATAGTGAGATTATTTTTTATTGGCTATTCGGTTCATTGCATTAAATTAAGTATACAAAGTATCATCTAAATTATTTATTCGTTTTAAACTAAAAAATAATAAAGTTATAATTATACCTTAGGATATTTTGTCTAAAGATAGTTTTGTCCTTTTGGTACTTTATCGACGTATAACTAATATTATATGGACTATTTATTCCCTATTGTTAGGGGATAAGATAATACACCAATTGGTATATAAAATAATACACGAATTAGTTATCCTACATTTGAACTTACAATCAAACAATGTATTAACTTAACACAATTTCTTATGCAATGATTAATTGCCTTGTACAACAAGCCAAACGACCCGTAAGAAGGTGACTAGTATCAATAGAGTTTTTCTTTTTTGTGTATCAAGAGTTAATTTGATAAAATTAGAGCTTGGATGGAAGGTGACAAGAGGGGTTGCTCTGATGGTAAGCAACCCCCCTTCCAACCGAGAGGTTATGAGTTCGAGTCTCCCCAAGAGCAAGGTGAGAAGTTCTTGGAGGGAAGGATATCGGGGGTCTATTTGGAAACAGCCTCTCTACCCCAGGGTAGGGGTAAGGTCTGCGTACACACTACCCTCCCCAGACCCCACTAAATGAGATTATACTGGGTTGTTGTTGTTGTAGAGCTTGGATGGAAGGTGCAAGAGTGGGGGCCACGTTAAAGAAAGAAAAACCACCAATAATAGAGAGAGTAGCTTCTACGTGTTTCGAGGTGTATGAATTCTCAACACGTGTCCATATCATAGATATTTCTGTTGAATACAACCGTCGATATTGGTGAAGAGCGAGCTGGTTTCATTTTTTCTTTGTTTTGGGGTTAAAATATAAAGGAGTTGTTAGGGGTTGATTTTGACGTGTATGAGTTGTATTTATGCTTTATTTTGGGAGCCTAATGGCGCGTTTTTTATGCTTAAAGAAATTACTTTACCAATGACGCTTGAAGGGCGTCATGAATTTTTTTTAAATAAAATTTTAAGGCAAGATTGAGTGCCAAATTTCAGAAAGAAAAAACAATAAAATTTTAGTATTTAAAACAATTTGTAAAAATTTATGGGGTTAAAAGGAATATTGTTAGAAAATATAATATTGTTATGAGTTTATATTGAAATATCTAATATACTTCTATCTATGAGCCTAGTGTTTATTTCACTTTGTTTTAATCCCAAAAGAGTGAGCGGAGATGCTTTTTCCTATTTTCTAATAATGATAATCAGAATAATAGCCTGATTGGCCAAATTAAAAAAATTAATTTATGTTTGACTAATCAATTTAAAAAATATTTTTGGGAAATAATTTATTTTTGGCCAATTTTTTTAAAGAATATTAATAAATATCAAATTAGGAATAAGAAGATAAATTTTTTTAATTAATAGTTTTTATTATATAAATAAATAAATAGTCTCAAATATTTATTACATTAAAGATTATAATTAAGTTTTGATTTTATTTAGGTAAAGCATGAAATAAAATTGAAAAGTGCTTTAATTCGTTCGAGATGATTTAAATATATCAAAATCATTCAATATATGTATACATTAGGAGAGTTCTCAATAACGTAATCTCTAATTCTAAGTATTAAGTTTAAAATAAGTAAGTTTATTTTGGTATAATCTATTTTGTTAAGGGCATTTTTTTGTAAAAAAAAAAGAAGAAGTCAAAACTGCTTTTGTTTCTACTTCTAAATTCTAATACTAGGGAGCAACTATTTTTTTCTACTTTTACTTCTTCCCAACAATATTTTCCCTAGAAAAAGCTAAGTCAAATACTTCAAGTTAAAAATAAAAAATAGTTTTTGGAAGAAAAAAGCGCTTTTGACTTCGGAAGTAGCTTGGCCAGCATGCTATATTAATAATCTTCCATTCAAGAACTCAATCTTCTAAGGCTCCATTTGGTCATAAGTTTTGCCAAAATAAATTTGAGATTTATTTTTAAAATTTATGTTTGGCAAAAATATTTACTCATATTTTGGCCAAATTCCAAATCAAAATTGAAAAATATATTTTAAAAACGTATGTCTAGATACATTTTCATCGTCAAACGAAACTTTACCCAAATCAAATTTTTTAAAATAAATTTTGAATTTATGGACAAAAGCTAGCTAAGTGAGTGATGTAAACTATAGGTGGAAGAAAGCTGCCTTCTTCCAAAAGTACAGTTAGATCAACAACCATAATTATTACTCCATTCATTATTTGAAGCTTCAAAGTTCCCTCTTCTTACTTAAATTAATCCAATACTTGGTATGGAATTTTTCTTTATCAATTTTCTCTTTTCAATTTCTTAAGTTTGTTAAATATTTTGATTGAAAAGACAGTAGGGTTCTAGGGTTACATGCATTGTCTCCTAACAAACATTTAGCTGGATATTTCCATACATGGTTTTGTTGACCACAACATCCTCTTTGACTGTATTATTATAATTACAAATTTTTGTATCATTTTTTTTAAATTTTCTTCTGGTTCTGAGAAGTCTCCTTAAAATTTGCAATGAAGTACAATTATAAGTACTTGTAATTACCTTTTAAATAATTTTGGGCGAAAAATATAATTTCCACGGTATGATATAAATTAATGTTAAACTATTGTAATAAAGATTTCCTTTTCTTGATATAAATGTATAGAGTATTTTAAGAGAAGTTGACAATTATAAAACACACTGTTTATTTTGTTTGGTTGTCGATTTGTGTAATTATCTTTTAACAAGGACCATTTATCAACTTACATATAAGACAACCAATATATGATTATTATAGTGGTTAAATCCAAAGTAGTCATATGTTATATTAAACTCATCTTTATCAACTTTCCCATACAGGAATAGTTTATGAATATTTTGTTTCATGACGTTCCACTGATGGAAAGACCTGCATTAAAACTGATTTTTATTATTAAATATCTTAATATGTTTAATCATCAAACTGTTGAGACGTAAACCGTTTTCTGAAAATGAGAAAAGTTAATTAGGCAACTCCTTAAAAATATCATCTTCAATCACCTTTTTATAAAGGAGCCTATTGAAAATTGACTGACAATGAGTTTCAATATTTTAAAATCAAATTGTACTTTAATTGGATAAATTACACCTATTTTCCTTGGTTTATCATAATTACAAATAGCTCACTTGTAATTCCAAGATTTCACAGTTGCATAAAGCACCAAAAATATTTGCACATATTATAAACCTTAATATTTTCCTTCTGATATTTAAATATTTTATCTCCTAATCCTGCTTTAGTTACTAATAGGATTTATTCATAAGACGCGCCAGTATACCTTTTACTACAGAAGTAAACAATTGAAGTACTCATGACACTACTATATGAAATCAGAGGCGGATCCAGAATTTTAAATTTATGGATTCCTGTTGCAATTTTAAATTAATATACAATAATAACTAGGTTCACAAATAGATATTTATAGATATTAATAATTTTTTTAATAAAAATATAGAGTCTATGCAAAAGTTATTGGGTTCCCGGTAACCCGTATCTTACTCCTAGATCCGCCCCTGTGTGAGATGGATAAATGGATTCTTATCTCTTTATGGGCTATATGCCCTTCTTTTACCCCTTTCGGCAAGGGTTAACGTGGTCCCTTACTGGTTTTTCGCGAGGGATAAAAGATAATTAATTTTCGGATTAAATTTGAGATAAGTTTAATTATCGTATGTTTGGTTGGGATAGAATAATTATCGTATGTTTGGTTGGGATAGAATCGCCGTATAGTTAATTCCGAGATTAGTTATTTCAGGACAGTAGTATTATTTTTATCCCTAAGGGAGGGTGAATTAATAATAATTTCGGGATAATTAATCCTAAGATAACTTGTTTTACAACCAAACAATCAATTTTGTTCCAAGCGTTAGGATATGATGGAAGGATATGAAAACTTCGATTTGGCTTTTCAATTTTTGAATTAAAGAAATTTCAATCTATATCCAATTCAACTAAGCTCGGATTAATTTGTTTTTTTTTTAAAGTCCGATTACAGGATAAATCGGTTTAGTCATTTTAATATTTTCAATTTTAAGTGTCCTTGTAAGTGATTTAGGAAATTTCAATACAATAGGAATTTGATAACCATTGAAACGATAGTTCAGCATCTTCTTGGACACCATATCTCAAAGTTGCATGGCAAAAAGTAATGATCAAAATCGAATATTCAATGAGCCAATGGCAGTACGGCACAAGTGTCACTTTGATCTGTACAAGTATGGTGGTTCATATCTGTAGAAACTAGAAAAGAAGATGCCATGTACTTAGGATCACGTGCATTTTTGGCTGATAGACAAAACTAACTAGACTAATGTACAAAGTGTTAAGCCTAGTAGGGCAAGGTGAACAAACTATATATAACGACATATAATTATAATTATAACGTATAAAATATATTCAAATTTTCAAATAAATTGTCTCAAATTCAAAATTTACTCCGAAATTCTAAGTTTTCAAAGAGTAACTTCAGGATTCAAACCATTATTCGATAACCCAAATAAGAAATTTAATATTTTCAATTTGGATGGTGAAGTACACAGATATCCCTTAAAGTGAATGATCTTGAATTTTTGTCTCAATTTACCCTATGGATAGAGGGGTTGCTTTGATGGTAAACAACCTCTACTTCCAACTAAGAGGTTATGAGTTCGAGTCTCCCAATGGGGGGAAGTTCTTGGAGGGAAAGATGCTGAGTTTTTTTTTTTGGAAACAACCTCTCTACCCAGGGTAGGGGTAAGGTCTAGGTTGTTGTTGTTGCCCTATAGATAAAATTTCAAGTTTAACTAGTGTTGTTCCTCGCTTGCCCCATGAGCAACACTTCAAAAATTAAAGACCAGCCAAATAAAATATCATAGTTTGGCCTCCCTACACTCCAATGTGTTGTAACATCGCAGACAGATGCGGACCTATATTATATCGAGAGTGATCACTGGTTCTCGTATAGCTCGACAAAATTTCCATGCATATATATATATATATACACACGTTTTTGGAAGATAGTGATATATATTAGTAATAGACATCCTATATATAAAGTAGATTTTGATTTAATCCAAAAATAACCTCGATCTTCAAATCCTAAATACGCTTCTGATCACAACCACTAAACATCTGAAAAGAATTTATTCATGGAGTCAACCAACATAAATATGAAAAAATTAAAGTATTCACCGACTTTTTTTATAATATTAGGAAGATGAGAACCCTTGAATACAACTTAGTATGGTATATACATGGTACGTAGATACTAGGAACAGAAAGGGAAAGGAAGATCACAAGGGACAAAGTAGCCAAAAGACCAAATGCAATGAGGTTACATTATTTTAACAATTTAATGGTAAAAGCTTTTAGAAAATGAAAGGTGGAGCCCTAAAGACAATCATGCACCCAAATTAGGCCCCCAATAATTCCTCTTTTTCACAAAATCATCCTTTTTCTTCATTGTCTTCTTTCGTATATGCCTACCCATATTCCAAAATACTACCAAACACACCCATTTAATTGAAATAATTTATCTAATAAGTGTTGCTAGATTTGGTAATTGTCTTAACCTTTCTAAAAGGTTCATGCACACGTAGCTATAAATATAAATATGTGAACCAGATTTTGATATAAAATTTTTTGGGCAGTACCACTTGGAAATAATTTGATATGCCCTCTAGCACTTGCTATTTACCTAATGCTTCAGGACAGATCTGGCAGAAGAAAAAGGAAACATATTTTTACAAAAAACATTTTGTATATGATTAACTAATTTAAAAAATACTTCTACATAGTGATGTATGTTTGGCCAAGCTTTTAAAAGGCAATTTTAATTGTATTAAATAAAGATAAAATTATGAAAACTCCCTCAAAACAACAAGAACTCTAACATCTACAGGTTTTAGAAGACTAATCAAAATAAGAATATATGCTGATCAAGGGCGGATTTAGGGAGCGAAATTTGTGTTTTACCTCTATATATTATGTTTCAAATCCCTTTGATGCAGCCCAAAAACATAGTTTAGATGGATTGTAAAGTCATTAGTTCAATTTTCACTAGTTATAAATATTTTAACTTTTTTTAATCCCCTTAGGAGAAATCCTACGTACACCACTGATACTAATTTAACATGAAGCCCCTCAATAATAATAAAAATTTCACATAATTTCCATAACAAGAGGAAATAAAGAAAAATATAGTAGTACAATGCAATGTAACCAATTCATACTTAACAAGATTAATGTAATTTTTCTTCCTAAAAGAAGGCAAAGATTTTAGATGCCTATAGACCCCAAAACAAACATTATTAAAACAGGTTTAATTACCTAAATATTACTCCTAGTGTATACAAAATAGAAAGTGAGGTAGGACCCCTGTTTGTTGCTAGAGAGAAAAGAGAGCAATTATTTTGAAAGGTGATCTTTAATTGCAAGAAGAAAACAAAAACTTCAATCATGCATCTCAAAGAGACAAGAGTAGAAACAGAAAGTATTGAGTGTTGATGACAGCTCAAGAGTTTCTGGAAACATGTTTTGTTGGACTTAATAAATACTTAGTAATATTTTAAAAAGATGGGGACGTGAGGTGACATATTTTATTTCTAACCAGGTAAGGCGAAGCCCTAGCATATGAGGCGTAAGTCCCATGGATTCTCAAATTTTACTAATTTTAAGAATTTAAAATAGTATAAATAAAAAATAATTATAAAAATTATATAAAAATCATAAAATTATACTAACAAATAATCTATTTAAAATATTTATAAATTATAGTTCAACTATGAATAATACAAAAAGTATGACATATATTATAATATGCAAATTAGCTGCAATGACATTACAAATCAAACATCAAAAGTAATGTATTCGGTACGAAATCTTATAAGTATCTCTTAAGGAGTAAAAAATCTTGAAAGAATATCAATATTATAATTTGATATATTTATTAAAATGTTCCTTTTATTGAATATATTTTCTATTTGAAAGAGAATTTATATAAAAACATAATTTACAATTTAAATATAATTCTCTAGCATCATTTATTTTTAAGTTTTAACAAGTTAATAAAGTGACACATAATTCACCATACAATAAATAATACCATGATAACTAATTAGTTATAAATAGTTACTAGCTAGAATTGAGCTATAAATCAATAAGTATTTGTATCTCGTAAACGTGAAAAATATAATATATTAGAAAAATAATATTTAAAATTAACTATCATAGTTGTCTTAGTAGATAATGTGCAATAATTTTTATTTTATTTACGACATTAAATATTCCAAACATAATGATTTATGATTAAGAAAAAAGTAATTTTGAATAGCCAACGATTCATTAAGAAAATTTGAAGATTTACAAGATTAGTTACATACAATTGCATCAAGTTCTATTAGACGGCCAGTACGCTGGGTGTTGAGCGCGTCCGGGGGGAAAGCTATGATGTCCAAGGCGTAAGTTTCATGGAGCTAACCCCCACACATAAGCTCAGGGGTGATTTACGAATGTTCTGTTCCGAGGCTAACCCCAAAAGAGTCCTAATTCTGCCTTTTAAAATATAAATACTTACTATATACATATTCTTCAACCTTAATTTAGAGGTAGGCACACAAACAATAAAGGCAGAGAATAATTTTCCAAGTAAGGCTAAGATGGCTAAATTAATTGTTAGTCTCTACTCTCTAGCTTCAAACAGACAAGTAACTAAATCTATAAAAAGATGAAAATAAGACTAAATTGAACGTGGAAGTGAAAGAAAAAGATTATTCGTATAAAAATGTTATGGAGGAAGTTCTTAGCTGTGATCTATTATTAAGTACACAACAACCAAGTCTCAATAAAATATATGCTTGAAGTTTAAGGCCCTATATTAGTGTATTTGTATCTGTTGTTTGCTCATATTGTTACATTGCGACACTTAAATTAAGTGATGCACACGATCCTTAACACATTTACGATAATAAATACCTTAATTTTACCCTTCATTATACTTTTGGGTTATTCAAACCTTATCTTTAGCAAATCATTTTATATATTCTCTTGACGTTAACATGGACCAATTTGTCAAAATACTTTGAGAAAAAAGTTCATAACCCTTTACTTGCGAGTATCGTCTAAAATTAATCTTTATTATACTTCAGGTTTGAGCTTCATTATGACTAAGGGCAAATACGAGACAATTTTCGAAGGGTAATGGTATTTGAGTCACCCCACAATTGCAAAGAAAGATATAATTAATCAAGATATTTTGTATTGTAGAGAAGGCGAGGGACCTGGATAATTAGTAAGGGAAAGGAAGGCGAGGGACCTGGATCAAGTTAGGTGCATCAAGGATGAGGATGGTAGAGTCCTGATGGGGGAGTCTCAAGTCAAACAGAGATGGCAGGCGTACTTCCGAGACCTTCTCAACGAGGAGGGGGACCAGAGTATAGAACTAGGGGAGATGGGGCACTTAGAGCGTCGTAGAGACCTAGGGTACCGCAGGCGCATTAGGGTGGAAGAGGTCGTGGGGGCTTTGCGTAGGATGAGTAGAGGTCGAGCGACCGGGCCAGATGAAATCCCGGTGGAGTTCTGGAAATGTATGGGTAAGTCGGGAGTGGAGTGGCTCACCAGGTTGTTCAATGCGATATTCAGGACCAAAAGGATGCCGGAGGAATGGAGGTGGAGTACAGTGGTAGAACAAAGGGGGTGCCCTTGTATAAGAACAAAGGGGATATCCAGTGTTGCCACACCATGAAGGTCTGGGAGCGGGTGATCGAGGCCAGGGTGAGGGAGTCAACATCTATTTCCATGAACCCGTTCGGTTTTATGCCGGGTCGGTCCACTACGGAAGCTATCCACCTTGTCAGGAGATTGGTGGAACAGTTCAGGGATATGAAGAAGGACCTGCACATGGTGTTTATCGACTTGGAGAAGGCGTATGACAAGGTCCCTAGGGAGGTGCTATGGAGGTGTTTGGAGGCTAAGAGCGTGCCGGAAGCCTACATCAGAATAATCAAGGACATGTACGATGGAGCTAAGTCTAGGGTCGGGACAGTGGGTGGTGACTCAGACCATTTCCCGGTGGTTATGGGGCTCCATCAAGGATCTACGCTTAGCCCCATCTTGTTTGCCTTGGTAATGGATGCTTTGACGCGGCATATTCAAGGGGAGGTACCTTGGTGTATGCTATTTGCTGATGACATAGTCCTGGTAGACGAGACGAGGGCCGGTGTTAACGAGAGGCTAGAGGTATGGAGACAGACTCTCGAGTCTAAGGGCTTCAAACTAAGCAGGTCTAAGACAGAATATCCGGAGTGCAAGTTTAGCACTGAGTTGAGCGAAGTGGGAGGGAGCGTGATGATTGGATCTCAGGCCATAGCCAAGAAGGATAGTTTTAGATACCTTGGATCGGTGATCCAGGGGGACCGAGAGATAGACGGGGATGTCACTCACCGTATAGCGGCGGGGTGGTCGAAGTGGAGGCTTGCATCAGGAGTCTTGTGTGATAAGAAAGTGCCACAGAAACTCAAGGGGAAGTTTTATAGAGCTGTGGTTAGACCTGCCATGCTGTATGGGACGGAGTGTTGGTCGGTGAAGAAATCTCATGTTCAGAGGATGAAGGTTGCGTAGATGAGGATGCTCAGGTGGATGCGCGGGCTCACCAGGTTAGATAAGATTAGGAACGAAAATATTTGGGAGAAGGTGGGGGTGACCCAGTGGACGAGAAGATGCGAGAGGCGAGGCTTCGGTGGTTCGGGCATGTACGGAGGAGAAGCCCCGATGCCCCGGTGAGGAGCTGTGAGCGGTTGGCGGTGGTTTGCGCGAGTCGAAGCAGAGGGAGGCCAAAAAAGTATTGGGGAGAGGTGATTAGGCACGATATGGCTAGAATGCGTATTTCCGAGGACATGGCCCTTGATAGGAAAGCCTGGAGGTCTAGTATCAGGGTTGTAGGATAGGGGCTGTTAGAATTTTTACTAGATTTTTCGAACTCCTTTCCCGGGGTGGGCGAGGTGAGGTAGGGCCACCCATAGAGAATTAGTTTGCGTTCTCTTTTGGTAGTTATTGTTTTAATACTATTGCATGCAGGTATATTTACGGTACGTATGTCTCATATGTTTAGTTAATTATTTATGCGATGTATGCTGGTGTAACTAATGTTGTTTTTGTTTTTGTTTTTGTTTTTGCTTTTGTTTGTCTTTCTCTCCCCTGCGCCGAGGGTCGATTGGAAACAGCCTCTCTGCCCTCTTGGGTAGAGGTAAGGCATGTCTACATATTACCCTCCCCAGACCTCACTTTGTGGAAATATACTGGGTTGTTGTTGTTGTTGTTGTTGTTGTTGTTGTTGTTGTTGTTGTTGTATTGTAGAGAAGCAGTTTTTACCTTCTTTTTTTTTCCTTTTCGTGCAGTTGAATCGTTGGACAGTTTTGCAACTTAAATATTTGCATCATTTGTATATTAAATCGTAAAAATGATTTTTTTTAAACCGTATTAATTGGAGAAAATTACCCTCTATAGCCCCTCAAAATTTTAATAGCCCATGTTTTATCCTACTTACAAAAAATGGCCCATCGGCTCAAATATATTGCATATAGAAGCCGAAAGGATGAGTATTACAAGATAAACGCCTGTAGCCCAGTGGTTTGAGTGCTTGTTACCTAAGTTGAAGGTCATGGGTTCGACCCTTTCTTGGTGCAATAGAGCAACTTTTTTTTTGCAATGTATAAATATTGTTTCCTAAGTTTGACAATGTATCTTTGGTGTATATTGAGCATATTTCGAGTGTACTTGTGTATATATTTGTGTACCCCAAATATATTTTTTATATTGTAATAGTCTATTTTGTATAGTGACACTCTATTTTGTATAGTGACACTCTATTTTGTATATGTTTTGTATAGTAACAGTTTATTTTGTATATTTTTGTATAGTAACAGTCTATATTGTATAGTGACACTCTATTTTTGTATATTGACAATCTGACTTGTATAGTGACAGTCTATTTTGTATATTTTTTGTATAGTAACAGTCTATTTAATATATATTTTGTATAGTGACAGTCTATTTTGTATAGTGACAATCTATTTTGTATAGTGACAATCTACTGTATATAAATTTGAGTGAACTTGATATTTGGGTAAGAAATGGCAAATATATGTGGTTCATATTCTTTTTAGTCGACATATGCATGATCTAATTCGTTTTTGCACTTTACATGTTCAAATATGAGAATTTGAAATGACCTTGTATATCCTTGTACCATTAGGTCAAATCTACCAGTGACATTGTTGAAGCAGTTTAGGAATATCTAGACACACCAGGTTGCTTGGACCAACCACTCAACAAGCTCAAATATGTGGTCATACATTTTTTCAAGGGTTCAAAAAGTGAACTGTTATTCGTAAAGCTATTGTTAGCTCGTTGTCCATCTTTGATAAGTATGAGCATTGAGCAGGTAAAAGCCTCTGGTTCAAAGGAAGAAAGGAATATTGAAATAGAATTGGCGCGTTACCCCAGAGCATCTCCCAAGGCAGAGCTATTGTATGTTCCACGCTCAGATTAGGATTTTGTGTCAGTCATAATATCTGTGATTGGTGGCGACCTGTTGTTCTCAATTAGCAAATTCTGTAAACTTTCGGTCGGTTCCTCTAAATGATCAATATGTTCTTCGATATATGTTTTGCTAGTGTCTTTCATAAGCATTCTCTACTTGTTCGATAACCAGGGAAAAGGATGGCTATAAATCGAGGCATCTCAAAAGGAATTTCAGAAGGAAAAATTCGAATTGCTGAGGAAAGAAGCAGAAAGCGGTAGTTTGGCTAGCCACTAGAATTACTTTTGGGCTATAAGTTGTAAAATATAATTTTGGGCTACTTGATGATATAAATTTGGCCCGAAAGGCTATAAATGATATTTGCTCTATTAATTGTGGGGGTCACTTATCCAGAAGAGATCCTAGGCCTAAAATGATTAATCCAAAAGTAAGCCCATAACACTCTAGACTTCACCTCAAACAATAGCTCATACATGGACCCTAATCCTTCGTACAACCTGTATGTACACGTATTATAATACATACTGGAATGGTTTGTTAATAAATACCATGATTAATGTATTTGTTTATTTAATGCTGTGGTCTGGATTCTTGAACTAACTCCCATTTTTAGGATATTATAAAAACACTATGCTGAAATCTATTGTCTTCCTAGTTGCAGAATAATACAAAGAAGAATCAAGCTGTTGTTTTGGACTTTCTTATACATTATGTTTATAATGTCAGTAAACAATGACAGTAATGACATTATAATATTGAAAAGAATAAATAAATACTTGGCATCAACTAAGGTTGTTAGGTTATGGAATCTTCTTGGATTTGCTAAATGGAATCTCACCACAAACATAATTCTGCAAAATATCTACCAAGAGGGAGTTTTTCTAAGCCTAGGCAGATATAAAGTCTGCATACACACTATTCTCCTCAGACCCTACTAGTAATATTATACTGAGTTTGTTATTGTTGTGGTATCTATCGTGGGAGTTTTTCTTTTTTAAATACTTGCAATGTAAGTTGCTAAATATACGTGACAAAGAATACAACCCCAAGGGAGCAGGTCGGATCAAATATGAGCATATCGCAAATGAATAAAATATTAGATCCAATCTATATTTAATACAGATAAAAATTAAGTTAATCAACAAATTATATGAATATCCATAATATTCTATGACTTGTTAATGATCCTTTCCCAATCTATATCACGCATTTACTTCCAAAATGCGATAATTGCCTACATGTTTAAACCCTCCCTTTTCTTAACCTTTAATTTCACTAGTCACCTTTAGATGATATAAAGAATATTTACGATAACTGAAGTTACTACCGAGTGTTACTTTTGATTTTCAAGTGATATCAAATTCATTACTAACGGAATTATGGGAAGAGTAGGTAGTTGCATATTAGGGCTAAAGCGGCAAATAGACAAGTTTATTAGATTCATATGAATGGAAGTCAGTAGTGAGCATTACGTATGTATAACAGTATCTGATAAGGGAATAAGAAATTAAACATCCAAAGTTAGAAGATGCATAAAACAAGCTCTTCATCCTATCTGACAAATAAATAAAATCACAATAAACCTGGATAAAAAAGGGTGGTAAGAAAACAAAAACGGCTCCACATGACGGAGACAGGATTTACAAGGAAAACTACACATATATTATGAACCTATAGGGCATACCATTATCAAGCTTATAAGGTCAATGTATACATGGATTGTCAGAAGTTACTCGACACGAGAAGCAACGGAAACAGAAAATTCGCTAAACATAAGTTGAATGAGATTCGACGATTAGTTGGTGCAGCAGATTTCGAGGGTGTCCTTCCAGCAACAGCAGGTGCAACTCCGGAGCTATTAGGGGAATTCTGCTGCTCTGTTGGCAGTGAGTTTGGAGAACTACCATTTGCTGGAGTCATTGGCAGTCTATTAGTATCTGTAAGGTCTTGACCTGACATGCAAAAGATTCAAATCAGACATCCAAATAATCAGAATTGGAAAACGAAGTAGGGTTAAATCATCAACTAGCAAGGAGCATTTTTCTGCCCCTTTCCTCTTTTGGAATGAGTAATGAAGCAAAGATTAAAATAATAACAAAGGAAAGACGTGAAAGCAAGTTTTACTGGAAGACTAGCTGCAAGACGCACCCCATCACATACTCCAGATGACAGATATAGTGTGTAGCTATTTATTCTTAAAACTAGGGGATCACAATCAGTAAGATCTTCCAAACACCATCCTTACCCACCCTTACAGAACGGAGGTATCTTCCCTACCTGCGACCTGCCACTAAACTCTGAACACTTCTCGCAGGCACCACACCTTGTCAATTTTTTTCTGATTAGTTTGTATCTTCCTCCTATTTGTGGCAGCTATTAACCAAGTGTCCAAGGGAATTTAAACATCAGAGCTACCAAGTAGGCTGAGGTGAGCATTGAAGACTAACAAACAACAAAGAAACAGCAAGATAGAGACAAGTAGTTTAAGATGAGCATAGAAGCGACTGAGGAAGTGACTCAAAATACAGATATTAACACGACCAGAGAAAACTTCCTCTTATATGTTCATCTAATAAAACCAATAGTACCTGGAAGACCATAGTTCGTGTCCAATATTAATTTTTGGTGAAACTGCAAACAAGCTTTTTATATATCACGTTGACTCTTGCTGGGTGTAAAAAAATGCAGTTCAACTTCTAAATACACAAGAATAGGATTTTAGGAGTGAAGAAACAGAATACGAGTAATAGCATTTAAGTTAATCACCCACGGGCATATACAAGAAAGCAGTTATAGTTAAATCCAGAGCAAACCAAAACAATTAGTGAGATCAGATATTGGCACTCACAGTCAGAGAGTGACCAACCCAGTTTCAGGTTTTCTCTATCAAACACCATCCGATATCCCGTCATGAAGTTCTCTGTACAGGAAAATGATTGTCAGCACTTCCAAAAGTTGAGAGAGGAAATTGCAATATCACTTTTGCATTACAGTTTCACCCCCTTCCTTTGCAGGTGGAAATTATTTACAGTTGCATACAGAAAGAAGAAACCGCATGGGGAAGAGAGTCAGGCTTACGTCCAATCGTTCCGATATCTATGCCCGAAGGCTCCACAGCTAAACAAAATCCAACAGCACCCTACATCACGATATTGAATTAATTCAAAATTAATTGGAAGTGAAGGACCAAAAGCTGGCATGATTTGAAAGAATTACAAGAAAATACACATGACTCACACAATAACAAAAAATGGCCCATATTTTTAAGTTTTACCCCACCTAACCCATATTGTACATATTTTGAAAGCACTTGCAAATTCAAAATTTGTGTTCTTACAACCATTGCTTCTAAAACTTATGGAGTTAATTCTTTGTTCTCACAACCATTGCTTTCTCTCTTTTCTTCTCACATCTTCTACATATGATTCAAGTGGCCGTGTATTTTCTGCTTATCCTATGTCACCATTCAAAGCTTTGATTTTGATTTTTTTTTTTTAATTTATTAGTTGTTTGGATTGGATGTTGTTCCAATTGATTGAAAATATCAAAAAGAGTTCAAAATTTAAATTGGAAGTGATTTGGAGTAGACTTGGGCAAGATTTAAGTTAAATTTCAGAAAAAACGCAAGGAAGAAGACGGAGTTAGATTTTTGTATAATAATGTATAATCTTGTATAATAGTGTATGTGTGTGTATAAACACACATTATACACTGTTATACACTTTTAAACATCTTTATACAAGCGTCCGTGGACGAACTTCTTTCACGATTTTAAGTTATAATTTTTGTTCAAAACCAGTCCAAATCTCCATTAAATGACTTCAAATTTTATATACAACCTCCTTATATTATTTCTAACAAGTCTAAATGACACCCACTTCAAATTTCTCACAAAATCAAATTCGGAATTTAAACCCACATATTTAAGCTTGTTAAAAATCTAATTTTTACCACCCAAATGAATTTGATTTGTTAAATTAATATTTGAGTCACAATTACTATTCGAAAATTAATTTAAAAGTTTGAGGAATCTATTTTAAAAGTTAAATAGTGATTCTGAGAACCTATTAGAGTTGGATGTTGAATCTTAGCATATTACTTTTGGGTTAATTGGTTGTAAATTGAAATATGGGCTATAAAATTGAAAAGCATGGAGCTCAATTGTTCTAAAGTGAAAATTTCCCAAAAATAAAATAGGACGCACCACAGATTTACATCTAATCGAACCAAAAAGTTCATCTCTGAGCTAAAAAACAGATGGAGTATATTCAAGAACTTACCTGACTGCCATAAATCACAAATACAGGATCCTGGACTATAAAAGTGCTGTTCGTCATGAACTTCAGAGTAAATGAAGGAATCTTTGGCAACCCTTCAGAACTGTCTAGGTTCAAATACGCATTCAGTACGTATAATGAGGCAGAATAACGAAAGTACATCTCTCTTTCTCTTATATTCCATTACCTGGATTTGTAGCAATATTGCCAAGGATATCCTTCAAAGCTGGCTTTTGTAGCATTCATTTCCCTGTCAAACTGTAACCGGAAAAGAACATGTAAATACAGCACTTTAAAGTACAATAAGCAGCAAATAGTTGTAAGCCTACCTCTTTAACAACTCTATCGTAAATTTGATCTGGGAGAAATGTAAAGGATGTCCCACTATCCACAATGGCTTTGAAGTTTGTCTGTTCAATACAGGAGCTCCCAACACAACATGATTCCACCCCAACAAGATAAGTAACACTGGACCATGAATCACTCATGATGTTAATCAACAGAGAGTTTAACAAACCATACATGTAAGACAATAGTAGAGGTAAACACACAAATACAGCACACAAACTAATAAGCAAGTCACGGACTTCACAATTTTACATACAATTGTCCATCTGAAGGCAGAAAGGAAGTTATCTGCTGGGTAGCAGGCCCTTGATCTCCAAAGAAAATCCTTCCTGAATCATCTTCCTTAAAACAAAGAGAAAAGCAGTTTCGGACAAATCCAGCTTTTGCAAGACGACTAGGAACTGAAATCTCTCCAGGTCCCAAACCCAAAAGACCGTCAGGTGCAACTCCATTTAGGTAGCCACCAGTTTGCTTACTGCCACATCTGATATGAAAAGAAATTTAGACCTGCTAAATACAGTTTTTTCCGCAAACAGAACCATGTGAAACTAGTCCCCTGCACGAAATTCTTATTCGAACTTAACATACAAGTTGCTCAATGGAACACACCCGAAAATGACTGGAGCTCTAGCAGAGCTGTTGGCTGTCATACGGCTGCCTGATGCAAGGTGCAAGATGTCTTCCACGAGCACTCCAGATGTGGATGTATCATCAGACACATAGTTCACAGTGTATGGGCAAGGCTGCTTAGGGTTTTTGCAATTTGAACCCAGTTCGCATAACTGATGGCTGCACGACAGGAACTTGCTTGTGCTTGAGCCAGATGGATTGTACTCGTTTAGATCTTTATCCTGCATAATAGATGCCCCAAATACCAGGGAGCACCTGCCAATCAATCATCTGATATAAGTGCTAAACCTGTAGGCTGTATTAGCAAAGACTCCACATCTACATCCAGTAACTGATATTTATCTAGAGGATGGGATTAAGGTTCTTCTAATAGGAGATCCAGCAACTCCAAGAAACAGATTCTCTGGCTTACTATAATCTGGCAAGACAACAGCTCGAAAATGATATTGAATAAAATGTACAAATTTCTGAAGTATCCATCGTAAATAATGAACTGCGTGTTATAAATAGAACCCGAAAACAATGTAGAAAGATAAGATGATATAATACTGCGTGAAGACATATCTCTCAAGTTTGCTATTGTGTAGGAATCTCCTTCTGTTTTATTTTCGGTTTTTCAGCTTATCTGTTCTCTGATCCCTTGGTGTACTCTAGGGGTGTCAAATCTAGCCCATATTAGTGTAATCTGACCAATTGATAAAGTATTGATTGGTCAAGTGACCAGGTGGCACAAGTTGACCCCAGAAGAAAACTTCATCTACTCTCTGTATGTATATAAAGAAAAAAGTGTTCTATGTAATTAAATGAACTCCAGAAAAAGGCAAACCAACAAAACAATGATTTTGAATTAGACAGGTTGAGCCATGACCGATTGTTTAGCCCAAACTGACCCAACCTATCTTGATCAAAACAACCTCGGGTTGGGTCATGACCCTTAGTTTACTCAACCCATTTCAAGTTGACCCAATTGCCTTCTTATCACTCTTAGAGTAATTGTTTCTGTCTACTGTAGGCCTAAATTAAATGAATGTGAGGATCATATTCAATGGACAGGTGATACTGATTATATACCTGAGAAATGGCCTTCGACCTTTCTGTTATTCAATATTCGAAAGTAAAACTTCAGTTTAAGGAAGAGAACTTTATATTCAGATATCTCAAAATGGTAACCGCAATACTTGTTTTGGTGGCATAAACAGTCACATAATAGATCAGTTATCAACTAAAACCAAACGAACAAGAAATTAAAATGCAAATGATAGAAACCAAATGAACAAATAGGAATCAAGAAGTAGGCAGACAAGTGAGGCTGATTACAGAGAGGGTACTTGACCACTCAAGGCCCTATATTTTCAGTTATACCAAGTCTACTATGAAATTAGAAAACATGAAATATTGTTTACTGCAGTGCGTGACCTAGTCTACCTGGTAATTAAAGTATTACAAATTCCTGTGAGTCTTAGGATCATTTGGTAGGAGGTATTAGTAAAAATATGCAAGCATTAGCTTTTTGCATCACTGGTCCCTTGTTTGATACAATTTTTCAACCTAGTGTTAATTAAACATCTTATTTGGTATTATCCTATGTATAACTAATACATAGCAAACCATGGTATTAGCAATGCAGGCATTTTTAATACTTGCATAAGCATGATTAAAGGCATAATTGTCCTTCAAACCTCTCAAAAGTGTACAAAGTTAAAAGAATGTGGAAGGTATTTTTGAAAACAGATAATTTTTTAAGAAATTCAATGCTTTAATACACCAAATCAAATAATGGATAAGAAAAAATCTCAGCATATCTAATGCTAGCATAACTAATCCCAACGTTACTAATACCAGCATTGCTAATACCCCTTACTCAGTACTATTCTTATAGCTCCTACCAAACGACCCCTTAAAACATTAAGGCTTTTTCTTTATTTTTTAAGTAGTTGACATTAAGATTTAAACAATTTTTCTAGTGCTTTAGGAATCATACTAATTATATAATTCTGACGAGTGGACATGATCTCTCATCACTGAAGGTTAAGAACTGGCACTTTATAAGTTCCAATGGAAACATTTTAACCTTTTCGACAAACATTACTGAACTCCGGTAAGACTTGAATGAGACTTCAAAAGGGAATGGCATTAGGATCCAAAGGTGAGTCGCAACTAACAACCATATTCTCTATCCTTCTATACCAGTCCAAGTGTCAAAGTATAGAGATAAAGAAAAAGTTAACGTGCTGTATCAACTTGATAAATAATTTCATAGCGTGGTTTGGATGTCAAACCACTCAATTGAAGCCAGCCAAGAAAGATAAAATATATAACACTAGTGCAGTCACTAACAGCAAGAAACTAGGAACAAACATTTATAACAGATATATAACATTCTTGGTTAATATTGCATACCAGACTGCTATAGTAACTGGCTGATAGAGGAGCGCATTGTACACATTCACATGGAACCCAAAGCAAGTCACTTCCAGCATCCAATGCGACGAGAAAAGAAACAGTTGGGGTTCCTATATCAATATACATGTAATGTAACCTGAACAAAATTGCATAAATTTGGATTAAGATCTTCATATAACCCGGAATGCAAACTCTTACAATGTAATAAACAAAAAAGAATAAAATTAGGCACCAAATCCGAACTTGCATCAAACTATATGGGCCAGAAATGCAATTCACGCACACTGAGACTCTCATTTGATGAACCCCTAACCAAGTTCGTTTCACTTTTAAAATTCAAGCTGAAACGACTAATTTCAGAAAAGTTTTCAGTAACATCCTACATTCCACCACCGAAAGAGAACATACATAAACCAAACCCAAAATCCTTCTACTAGCTAACATATGCATAGTCCCATTATATTATTCCATCCCGATTATTGCACTATGTCCCATTGTTAGGATATGGTAATCTAGTGTATTCATCAATAAGAAACTATAGACAGACTTGATTATGGAGTACTTTGTAGTTATGATCGTTATGGGCGTATTCATCAATAGATAGATTACTGAAAAACATGATTTTGGACTAGTTTGTAGTTATGAGCATTATGGGCTAGCTCATAACCTACACAAGCAAAATGTTCCAATTACGATGGAAAAACTAAATACTGCCATAGTACATATGTAGCCATCATCCATGAAATCATATTCTTTAAAAAAACCATTGACTTTTCATTAATGCTTTCCAAACTCAAATTTTTGTTTCTATTTTAGCAACAGATAATAAATTGCTAGGACAGGTACAAGCCAAAATCAATTAAGCCCTAATTAAATACATTTAAAAAGTAACAAAAATCCCATGTCACATCAGCATCCCAAAATAGTACAACTAATATTTTTCCATCTA
Organism: Nicotiana noctiflora; assembly: GCA_032618575.1. Taxonomy (NCBI): domain Eukaryota; kingdom Viridiplantae; phylum Streptophyta; class Magnoliopsida; order Solanales; family Solanaceae; genus Nicotiana; species Nicotiana noctiflora. The sequence continues at coordinate 23,623 of JASVEL010004022.1, forward strand.
TTACTTTGACTAAAACACCACCATATAGTTAGAAGAGAGATGGTACATATTCATTAATGACCCATTTATTTTTCAATAATGCTTCCAAAACCCAGAATTTAAAATTCCCAGTTGACATACTATAATAATCCTGTTAGATAGTTACAGACTAGAATCAGAACAAAGTCTTAATTAAACACACACCGTTTAAAGTTAACAACATTCACAACCCTTTTTTAGAAAGTTACATCATTAATCCTCAAACAGTTTTTTCTATGAACTGCTTTGTTTTAACACTAAGATCAAAATAACTACTCTCTCTATTCCATTTTATGTGAAGGTAGTACGTATTTGACTGGCACGAACTTTAAGAAAGAAAGACAGATCATTTTTTTCAAGACAGACTGAAAAGTAAGGTGTGCCACATAAAATGAAGAAGAGGTAACGGACCATCCAAAATCATTTCCTAACGGCATCGTTTTGCTACCCTCGGAAGGGAAAAGAAGCTGAAACTGAGGACCAAGTTTCATTTTTTGCCGCTGCAAATCGCTGCTCATCAGCCTCCCATAGTACTCCAAGCTCCTGTGTTGCGGCCACACTTCCCCACTCCTTGAAACCCTAAGTTTTTTTACCTCGTCGGAGAATCTGTGGACTAACTCTGAGGAGTAGAACATATCCGCCGCTACTACCCCACATTCAACCACCATAGTTAACCCCACCACTACCGCTGCAAAACTCATCTTCCAAATCGCCATTGAACCCAAGATCTAGTTTTTTAAAGGGTGAAAATGGAAGGAACTTGTAGTAGTATAAGTATATTTATATATAAAGGTCTCTGTGTGTGTGTGTTTTATGTGTATATTTACAGAGTGAAGGATGTAAGCTGAGAGGAAATGTGTTGGTGGTAGAAGGAGGGAGGGAGGTGGGTGATTCTGGTGTGTGTATGTATATATGTTATATGTAAATGTGGAGAAGAATTGGAGAGGTTAGTGGTGAAGTGAAGAGAGGAAAGTAGGAGAGAGTAAGGAGGAGGAGTAAGGAAGAAGACGAAGATGGAGATCACGCGTGTCACCGCGCATTGTGGTTGGAATCTTACACTATAATGTGTTAGATACTTCACGCTTTTTAAGCTACTCTTTTCTAAGTAATGTAATTCTAATTACTTTTGTGGTTCATTCTAAAAGCGGAAAGGGCCGAAATTATCCCGATACTTTGTTAAATAGTTTATAAATCTATTTACCGGTTCAAAAAAATATACCTCGTCCAAAATTATTCAGATACTTTGCTAAATAGTTTATAAATATTTTCTATCTATTTACCGGTTCAAAAAAATATACTTCTTCCATCTATTCATCCAAAAAAAAAATACGAAATTAATTCTATTAATAAAAATACCCCCGCGACTAACAGCAGAACTGATGAAGTATGTTTTTTGAACAGATAGATGGACAGAGACTATTTATAAACCATTTAGCAAATAATAGGGATTGGTCTTTCATTTAATGACGTGGCAATTTTTAATTGGGTCACGTGCCAATCTTTGGCTAGAACAAAATATGAATATTATTTTAACCCATTTAACTTATCCGATCCATTTAAAAAAAATGAGTAGTATCTATCACACCCATTCTCACTCATCCAATCTCCCCATTTCTTCTTCCCCAATTGGGACACTACATACACACAATAACAAATTAATTAAAGAATATAGAAAATCCAAAATCAAATAACCCGAAATTCAAACTAGATTCTGAAATTTCTCCAATCAAACTCAGGATAAGTATTGAAACTCTTAAATAAAAAATTAATATATACATTTGAGTTGTTAAGTAAGAATAAGGATCAAAACAAATCAAAAATTTGAAAAAAAAAAATTGAACCCAAATGCTAAAATTGTCCAAATATATCAATCAAATTTAGGAGAAATATTGAAACTTTGAAAGTGACAAGTAATGAAAATCTTTTAATTGTTCATACGAAGACAAACGAGCCACGAAATAACAGAGAAAAAATAACTACATATAACTGATACTGTCACACCTCCTTTTTTACACCGCACGTACATAGCGTAAATGTGCCACCGTTTAATACTACACCCCGATAAGGGATATAATAATAATCAGTGAAGGAGTTTTTCCACTTAAAGGACAGTCGGAACGGGATCAATTTATTTAATTATTCAGAGTCGCCACTTGGGAAAATAATGGTGTCCCAAGTCACCGGTTTAATCCCGAATCGAGGAAATTATAACTATATTTAACAATCCGCAAAACTAAAAATCTGGATAAGGAATTCTGTTAAACCCGGGAGAAGGTGTTAGGCACTCCCGATTCCGTGGTTCTAGCACGGTCGCTCAACTGCCATATTTATTTTTATCTGATTTACTTATATGCTTCGATTTTCAAATGCTATTAATGTTCTGGTTTGTTATTTTTTAAGGGCATTGCGACGTCACGAAAACACATTTCGAGTCACACCGCAACCAGTACGCCTGTGACTTTTATGTATTTCGGTTTCGCCGGGAGTAAGATTTGGGTCACATAAATGCGCACCCGTAATTAAGAAAGTATTTTATTAAAGTCGTGCCTAAAAGTCTATCGTGTTGTTTAACTTTGGGAAAGGACCGTGGAATTCACTAAACGGTCCTTCCAAGTCTAAGGTTTTCATTACAATTAATTGAGGGCCCCGCAATTATGTGTTTAGTGCGGCGAGGCTCATCTCACTTTTTATTCAAGGTCAATCCTAACATAACTGTGATTTTCTATTTTATTGGTCTCTAATAATAACAAAAAGATCCTAATTCATTATTAAGAAATGCCCTATCCTATCAATTAAATATTAACGGGCCAAATACCGATTAACCATAGGTCGAAAGAACCCAATTCATACTCGGATTTTATTATTCTCAAGTGCTGGGCCTGAGACAGGCCCAAATGGAAAGCAAAGCTGGCCGTGTGGTTTGAGGGATCAAAATCCCTAAAAAATTGAGCAAGCTAAGCAATTACTCATGAATCAATTCACCGGAATGTGTATACTTATTGTTTGATAATGTTGAATTTAAGATAAATCAGATTTTAGAACAAAATGGGATCAAAATTAGTAACAAGTTGGCACATAAATTATTGCAAGTTGCTGCGTTTTTAAAAGTGTACTTGATTGACCATTTTCTCACTTTCACACACACAAACACACGGCAGTCTCAGCACTTGAATCCCATAAAAGCTTGAATTTCCAGCTTTCCAAACTTTATCAATAATTCATCAATTAATGACCTGATTGTCAACTATGAGAACTTAATGACACGGGTTATGAAAATTTGAACTACAAGCTAGTTAATCTAACTAGATATGGCAGAATTAATCATTAATAGGAATTAAGATCTTAGACTAATTAATTAACTAATACAATTCAAAAATCAATCAAATTACTCTAATTACAAAATCAAAATCAAACTAAGAAAGTTGGAACTAATTGCTCGATGAATTCGACCTTAGCCTTTCAATTAGACATAATGCAACAATTTTAAATGAACACAACTTCAATACTTCAAATTTCAGCAACAGATTCTTCATAAATATCCAAACGGCATTTCCAGCATTTAACTCCATATCATAATTTACATAGGCTCTCTAATTGAGAAATGGATAGGAGAAATACCTGGAAATTACAATGAGGAAAGAAGAAGTCAGTTGCAGCAAAACACAAACAGCAGCAACAGAACAGCAGCTGTTCCCAACAAAAGCAACAGCACACCACCACAGCAGCAGTACACAAATACAGCAACAGCAGCAAAAACACAACAACCAGCAGTAGACAACAACCAGCAGTAGCAAAACAACACAGCAGGAACTATTCTATGTGTTTTTCCCCCTTCTTCTTAAACTCAACAGGCTCTTAAGTGTATCTCTCCTTCTCTATTTCAGAATGCCTTCCAAATGTCTATCTCTCAATTCCTGACCTCTCTCTCAGTGTATATGTATATCCTTACTGTTCTCTCTGTTCTCCTATATGTGTGTTTGTTTTTCTGCTTTTCAGTGAGTGTGTGTATATATCTCTCCCTTTGTGTTTCAAAGTTCTCTCCCAGGGTCTGCTCTTTTCTGTCTCCCTCTCTTTCAGAATTGATCCTCTACTTATAGCTAAACAATTCAACCCCTAATGGTGCAAAAAATCCTAAATTAAACTCCCTGCCCATCCCTCTCTCTGCCCAGCCCATTATATTCTCTGCTTTCACCACTTAATCTTGTCTAAGTGTGGGCTTTACTAATGAATAATGTCTGGTTTCAACAGGACAGTCAGTGGCCTGCTGTACAGCAGGTTTCACTACTCAAAGGGCATATTATTATGGGCTAACATGTGCTCACATGGTGGCATTCCACTAGTTGCTAATGAGACTGAGCTTAATTCAGCTATAACCAATCTTGTTACTAATTCAAACACAGGCAATTCAAACTCCAACTCCACAGTGATTCAAAATAAGAAATTAGTCAGTAACAAGGAAATTACTGCCTTGTTGTTTCTAACAAACAGACCTACGAAAGTAAATCGACGACATTCGATTAGTCGATTACCACATTTATAATCGATAATACACAGTCGACGAATAAACTTTCGGCTCACAGCACTTAGGCGTAAACAAAACAGTGTAGAAACATTATTTGATTTCAGTAATCGGATCGAATAAGCACACTCAATAACAAGCACAATCCGCAATCAATCAGAAGCAACACAATTGACCATATAAACGGTCTTGAGATCGGAGAAGAAGAGAACAAAATGATAAAAATAAAAAAAAATAGTAAAGAATCATCTCAAACAAACAGACGAACAACAAGATTTGAACAAACGAACAGAAGCGTAATAAAGAATTACCTCAGAATTCACGACTTGAACCGGGTTAGCCACTTTGAGGTCAAATAGAGTTTAATTGAAATGTTCTCAACTCGAGAACAACTCAATTAAACTCTATTAGACCCTAAGCTTTAATCAATTTGACGGAAAATCTTGATCTTGTTTTTCTAGGGTTCATAGACTCGGATTGGGGCTTGATGCTTTTGGGTTTGATTCGAATGAAGCGAGGCCAGGATTCGTGGAGATGGGAGTTTGGGGATTCAGGGAAGATGGTTTGGGTGGCCGGCAGCGTTGTTGCCGCCGAGTTTTCAGGCGAGGGGAGAGGGGGCGGCGGCTAGGGTTTTTCGTCTCTAAGAGAGACGAGATTGAAGAAAGGGGTGGGGGCTGTTTGGTGAATGAAGGGAGACACGGGGGTTGGGGGGTATGATGTTTTGGTATATCAAAATGGACGGTTTATTTCTAGCCGTTCGATCTGATGAGATCAACGGCTTGGATTCGTTCCTTAATGGAAACGACGCTGTTTTGGGTAATGGCCGGGCTGGACCGGGTAATGGGGCGGATTTGGCCCAATTTTAATTGGGTTTTTGGTGGGTTTTGGATGAAACCGTTTGGGCTTGTTTTTTTGGGTACATTTGGACAGCCCAGTCCTCATTTTCCTCAATTTTTCTTTTCTTTTATTTATTTACATAAAATTCTAAAATACATTATAAAATCAAATTAGTTGATAAGAGTACTAATTAAGTTCTTGTTTAAATTGAACTAAAATCAACAATTGGGACATTAAATGTTTAAAACGAAAAAATACATATTTTTTGTGATTTTCTATATTTTTCAACTAACTTGATTACTTTCAATTGTAAATTAAATCCTAAGAGTGCAAACATAATATATTTTGTATTTTTCTTAATTTAAACGAGCGAACATGCACACACAGAGAATACAAATAGTAAGAAAATTAACACAAAAATCCCCAGATGTTACAAAGATACAAAAACGATTTTACTTTGAATTTTTTGGGAGTAATTCTCATGTAGGGCAAAAATCACGTGCTCACAGCTGCCCCTCTTTGCGCGGAAACATGAAGAGTTTTCGTGCAAAGATAAGTGAGCGGATACGAGCGATTTTTTTGCCCGTTCAAGCACTCCGTATGAAGCATTTTTTGAAAAGTTTGACCGAACCTTTGCTTCAGAAGATCTCCTACATATCCCTGGCTGAAAGGGAATCAGGTCAATGTAGTTCGGGAAGTTTCGGTAGCTGGGACTACCATGACTGCTGTGATCTTGCTGTTACTGCTATTGCTGCTATTGCCACTGCTTGACTGACCTCCTTATTACATCGTACTAAATGAAAAATAAGAAGCTAGACTAAATTACAGTATTGCAAATTCTTATCTATCTTTTCAGCTTGATCTTGTCATGTTTATTGCCATCTTGCGGGCTCTGATGTTTCTTCACATGCTTCTTCTCTTCCTGACAATTGTTATCTCGGCCTATCTTGATTGCCGAACTCCGACCATTGGTCTCTTCTTAGTGATCTTCGGACTATTCTCCTTTGAAGTCTGAACCTGTCTTTCTGATCCTTGTTGCCTTCCTTTTGATTACGAACTTGGATTCATGCTGGGGATTTCCGTTACACTCAACCGCTTTCCTCAACCACATTCAAAAATAAATCGCCACTCCATTCTTCAGGCGGGCTCCCTGACTTCAACTACGACCTCACAAATAAATCGCCAATCCCTTCTTCAGGCGGGCTCCCTGTCTTCAACTACAACTTCAAAACAAATCGCCAATCCGTTCTTCAGGCGGGCTCCCTGACTTCAACTACCATTTCAAAATAAATCACCACTCCATTCTTCAGGCGGGCTCCCCTGACTTCCACTACAACTTCAAAATAAATCGCCACTCCATTCTTCAGGCGGGCTCCCTGACTTCAACTACGACTTCCAAATAAATCGCCACTCCATTCTTCAGGCGGGCTCCCTAACTTCAACTACAACTTCAAAATAAATCGCCTCTCCATTCTTCAGGCGGGCTCCCTGACTTCAACTACGACTTCACAAATAAATCGCCACTCCATTCTTCAGGCGGGCTCCCTGACTTCAACCTCGACTTCACAAATAAATCGCCACTCCATTCTTCAGGCGGGCTCCCTGACTTTAACTACAACTTCAATATAAATCGCCACTCCATTCTTCAGGCGGGCTCCCTGACTTCAACTACAACCTCACTATAAATCGCCACTCCATTCTTCAGGCGGGCTCCCTGACTTCAACTACGACTTCACAAATAAATCGCCACTCCATTCTTCAGGCGGACTCCCATACTTCAACTACAACTTCAAAATAAATCGCCACTCCATTCTTCAGGCGGGCTCCCTGACTTCAACTATAACTTCAAAATAAATCGCCACTCCATTCTTCAGGCGGGCTCCCCGACTTCAACTACGACTTCACAAATAAATCGCCACTCCATTCTTCAGGCGGGCTCCCCGACTTCAACTACAACTTCAAAATAAATCGCCACTCCATTCTTCAGGCGGGCTCCCCGACTTCAACTACGACTTCCAAATAAATCGCCACTCCATTCTTCAGGCGGGCTCCCTGACTTCAACTACGACTTCACAAATAAATCGCCACTCCATTCTTCAGGCGGGCTCCCTGACCTCAACTACATCTTCAAAATAAACCGCCACTCCATTCTTCAGGCGGGCTCCCTAACTTCAACTACGACTTCCAAATAAATCGCCACTCCATTCTTCAGGCGGGCTCCCTGATTTTCTTCTTCCTGCATCGTCTTTTGGGCCACCCTTTTCTTCTGAATTACCTTGTCTTGGAATTGCTTTCTCACTGGGTCATGTTACTTTTCCTTTGGCTGCTGGAGATATCTTCGGCACTGTTTACTCACTTGCTGGTGATGATGTTGCTGGGGAAGTATTCTTTATCTCCTCTTTTCCTATTTCCTTCACCCTTCATTCTCTCACGGACTCGCCGGGGACTGAAATGTCATTAACTGAGGATTACCCTGGCGGGGACCCTTTTTCCTTTTCCTTCTTCCCAGACCTCCTCCGAGACTCACGTTTTTGCTTCCTTGAAGAACTTATAAGATATAATGTTGCTGGGGGAATCTCGGAGTTAGTGTTTCATTTTCCCCACAACTGCTGGGGATGATACCAGGCTCAAAAATCAACCCTTCGTGTCGTCTGGCCTTTCTCAAAACTATTCTGCTCGGAACCGGTATTTCCCGAAATCTCGTTATCCTTATCCGCTGGGTATTTGCTTTCAAGAAAATTTTTGCAATGGGAGAAAATTTTCTGCCCCAGTTTGATGACCTTCTACGTGGCATGCTTTTCCGCCGACGAACCCTCTTTTCTTGCTTTAAATCAAAGAAAAATTGTTAGTTTCAAAACGCAGTGAGTGGTCGTGCCACTCTTGTTGGGGCAATTTTCCTTTTCTCTTTCAGCTGCTTGGCCTCCCTCGAGCTTTTGGGGACGACGTTGACACTTGCTGGGGATGGTGCTCTTTCCACAGATGGTCTCTCGTTTCTCCCTTTTATTCCAACCTTCAGTTTGATTCGACCCTTTTAGCCGATGATCTGTTGTGAGAAATCATCTTCCGGATGTGTAATATGTGTCCATCGAACTCCATAATTCCTGTGAACCTTCCAATCAACCTGTCGTTCCAATCTTAATATCGGAACGACTTTTGCCTTATTGCCTCATTCCACGCCTATTCATCTTCATTGTACCGCTTTGGAAAACTTGGTAATAAGCTTTGAAAGGTCAATTTTCGAAAACAAAAGAAAAGAAAAATGATGGATAAAGAATGCTGACCGCGAATGACAAAAGAAAGGGAAAACTTTTCTGAACTCAAAATCGGGAAAAACTTATCTGAATGTGTAACTGATCCAATGGTTATGCCGCGCCTTTGAGATTAATCTACCCAGTCTATTTATGTCAATCACTTTCTGATGGCCGCGTTTTGCTAGAAGCAAACGAATGTCCCAACCTTGTCTCATACATACACCTTGTAACTATCTCGCCTTGTCACCTCATAGTGCCCTTCAAAGGGTTTTCACTAATGAGATTCTCTCATTTCTCTCGATCTCCCGTCGCCTTAGGGTGCCTGTAAAGGTTTTCACCGTAAGACTCTCTCATTTTATTTCTCTTTGCTTTCTTCGCCTTAAGGTGCCCGCGAGGGTTTTCACCGTTAAGACTCTCTCATTTTGCTTTCTTTCCAGGCTGGGGTATTATCCACGATACTCCCTCTAAATGGCTATCCATTTTTAGCTTGCGAATCCTGGACTCAGTCGAGGGTCGGAGTGTCCTTCTTGGCTTTTATTTGCGTGGCTTGGCATTTCTCAAATACGGATCGAGAGGTCTTTTTGGTCATTAATGCGGTTTTAGTGTACGAGGCTAGAGAAAAGGGATTTAACCTTAACGGGTAGCTCATTACAACTTTCGGAATCTATACTATCTTCAAACGAAACATGACTTCTGCCCCAGTTTTGTTGCTTGGGGAATCTTTGATTTTTATTTTATTATGACCGAGCCGTGTGGCGCCTACGTATCCTTCTTGAGGAATCATGTCGAACGTAGTTCACTTTTTCTTGTGTCTTTTCTTTGTTTTTTTATTTTTTGTTACACATTTTCCTTGATGATTCCGAAAGAGGGTATATGAAAGAATAATTAAGGCTCAAAGGGGGAAACAAGGGTTAAAGTGTTTGGGGAGTAGAAAAATTGCCTCTGTCATTTCATTCTCCGAAAAACGCCAATTACAAACAAACGAGACCAAACGTTGACAAATGCATTAAAGAATTACACATAATATCTCTTGACTGCATTGGAATTGATAGCCATATCAGTGCATCTTCCCTCAATATCAGTTAGACATAGCGCGCCGTTGGATAATACCCTAGTCACAACAAATGGTCCCCGCCAATTTGGAGCGAACTTGCCTTTCGCTTCGGCCTGATGTGGTAGAATTCTCTTCCGCACATGTTGTCCCACCTCGAATTTCCGGGGACGTACCTTCTTGTTATATGCTCTTGCCATTCTCTTTTGATAGAATTGGCCATGACATACTGCTGTCAATCTCTTTTCATCGATCAAGCTCAATTGCTCCAATCGGGTTTTGACCCACTCATCGTCGTCAATCTCAGCTTCAGCGACAATTCGGAGGGATGGAATTTCAACTTCTGCCGGTATTACTGCTTCAGTCCCGTACAGCAACAAGTAAGGAGTTGCGCCTACCGAAGTCCGGACGGTAGTTCGATAACCTAAGAGTGCGAATGGTAACTTTTCATGCCATTGCCTAGACCCTTCTACCATCTTCCTCAATATCTTCTTAATATTCTTGTTTGCTGCCTCAACCGCGCCATTTGCTTTGGGACGATATGGTGTGGAATTTTGGTGTGTAATCTTGAACTGTTGGCAGACCTCCTTCATCAATCCGCCGTTAAGATTGGCACCGTTATCTGTGATGATTATCTTTGGAATTCCAAACCTGTAGATGATGTGGGAATGTACGAAGTCCACCACCGCCTTCTTGGTTACTGATTTGAAGGTTTTGGCCTCCACCCACTTGGTAAAATAATCGATCGTTACCAAAATGAACCTATGACCATTGGAAGCCACAGGTTCTATATGTCCAATAACATCCATACCCCATGCAACAAACGGCCATGGTGCTGACATGGTATGCAATTCAGTCGGTGGAGAATGAATCAAATCTCCGTGTATCTGACACTGATGGCATTTTCGCACGAAACTTATACAATCACGCTCCATAGTGATCCAGTAATATCCTGCTCGAAGAATCTTCTTTGCCAATACATATCCGCTCATGTGTGGCCCACAAACTCGGAGTGTATATCTGTCATCACTGTTGTGGCTTGACTCGCATCCATACATCTCAACAATCCCAAATCTGGGGTTCTTTTGTACAGCACCCCTCCACTAAGGAAAAATCCATTTGCCAATCGCCGAATAGCTCTCTTTTTATCTCCAGTTACCTGCTCTGGGTATATTCCTAACCTGAGGTATTCTTTGACGTCATGAAACCATGGCTCGCCATCCATCTCTTCCTCTATCATATTGCAATAAGCATGCTGATTCCAGATCTGAATATGTAATGGATAAACACGAACCTTGTCCGGGTGATGCAGCATTGACGCCAAAGTAGCCAGAGCATCGGCAACCTCATTATGCATCCTTGGGATATGCCTGAATTCTACTGATCGGAAACGCTTGGTCAGATCATGCAAACATTGACGATACGGGATAAGCTTCAAATCTCTGGTTTCCCATTCTCCCTGAATCTGATGTACCAGGAGGTCCGAGTCCCCCAAGACCAAGACGTCCTGTACATCCATGTCCACCGCTAATCGTAACCCCAAGATGCATGCCTCGTACTCGGCCATATTATTGGTACAATGAAAACGCAGTTGAGCAGTAACAGGATAATGATGTCCCGTTTCAGAGATAAGCACAGCCCCTATTCCGACTCCTTTTGCGTTCGCCGCTCCGTCGAAGAAAAGCTTCCACCCTGGATCCTCGGTTAATTCCAACCCATCAATTTGCAGTACTTCTTCATCCGGAAAATACGTCCTCAAAGGTTCGTATCCGTCATCAACAGGATTCTCAGCTAAGTGATCGGCTAGGGCTTGAGCTTTCATAGCCGTCCTCGTCACATATATGATGTCGAACTCTGTAAGTAATATTTGCCATTTTGCTAACCTCCCTGTAGGCATAGGTTTCTGGAAAATATACTTCAACGGATCCAAACGCGAGATGAGGTAAGTGGTGTAAGAAGACAAATAATGTTTCAACTTTTGGGCTACCCAAGTCAAAGCACAACATGTCTTTTCTAAATGAGTGTACTTGACCTCGTGGACTGTGAATTTCTTACTGAGGTAGTAAATGGCCCGCTCCTTCCTACCAGTAAGATCATGCTGCCCCAGTACGCAGCCGACCGAATTCTCCAAAACCGTTAGATAAAGAATCAGGGGTCTACCCGGTTCAGGCGGAACTAGTACGGGTGGGTTTGACAGATACCCTTTGATTTGGTCAAATGCTTCCTGACATTCTGTCGTCCATTCTATCGCAGCGTCTTTCTTCAACGGACGGAATATGGGCTCACAGGTTGCTGTAAGCTGAGCAATAAACCTACTGATGTAATTTAACCTTCCCAACAAACTCATTACCTCTGTTTTATTCTTTGGCGGGGGTAGCTCCTGAATGGACTTGATTTTGGATGGGTCCAACTCAATGCCCCGTCGGCTGACGATGAATCCTAGCAACTTTCCTGATGGAACTCCGAATGCGCATTTGGCCGGATTGAGCTTGATATCATATCTTCGAAGTCTTTGGAAGAACTTCCTGAGGTCGGCAACGTGGTCTTCTTGTCGTCTAGATTTTATGATCACATCATCCACGTACACTTCAATTTTCTTGTGTATCATGTCATGGAATACCGTAGTCATCGCCCTCATGTATGTTGCCCCTGCGTTCTTCAAACCGAACGGCATCACCCGGTAGCAATAAGTCCCCCATGGTGTGATGAAAGCCGTCTTTTCTGCGTCCTCTTCATCCATCAAGATCTGATGATATCCCGCGTAGCAGTCCATAAAGGATCCGATTTCACGTACGGCGCAATTATCAATCAGGATATGGATATTGGGAAGAGGGAAATTATCTTTAGGGCTCGCCTTGTTGAGATTGTGGTAGTCCATGCATACTCTGATCTTCCCATCTTTCTTTGGCACCGGTACTACGTTAGCCAACCATTCAGGGTATCGAGTGACACGAATGACTTTCGCCTGCAACTTCTTGGTTACTTCCTCCTTGATCTTTACACTCACCTCCGTCTTGAATTTTCGCAGTTTTTGCTTGACGGGAGGATATGCCGGATCAGTGGGTAATTTATGAACCACTAGATCAGTGCTGAGTCCTGGCATGTCGTCGTACGACCATGCGAAAATGTCTTTAAACTCCATGAGTGTTTTGATCAACTCTTCTCTCAGGTTGGGTTCAATATGGACACTTATTCTGGTTTCTTTGACGTCATCTGTGTCCCCCAGATTAACAGCCTCAGTATCGTTTAAATTTGGTTTGGGTTTTTCCTCGAAGTGACTTAATTCTTCACCGATTTCTTCTACGGCTTCATCATCGCCGTATTCCGATTCACTATCGTCACCTCTTATTCCATGCGTTATTATTTCCAAACCCGATTGACTTTCTAGATTGGGTTGATTAATCTTTAAGCACGCCATATCATTAAGATCAGTTGAAAGAAAGCTGCTCAGAAAAGTAAAAAGAAGGAAAATAAACAAAATTAGAAACAAAAGGAACAAAATTTCATTAATGGGAACAGTACAAGGAAAAACAAACTTGCGAACTCGAATCAAAATGAACTGAAACAAACGGATTTTACTTCGGGGACAATCCCAACACAAAATTTCGAAAGAAAACAATCCAAAACAAACTACCAAGACTCCTTCCGAACAGGGAGAGGAGTAGCCTTCCAATTATTCAACTTTGCTTTCGATCCCACAAACTGTATCTCGGCATGGATGGATCCTTCGCCATCCTCTAGCATGCATACATCTGCGAATAGGTCCTCGAATTTTCTTAAGAACTCTTCGTCCGGCCTAACCATAGGACTAGGAATCTCTGTCGTCGGATGTCCTCTTACTCCAGACCTGACAAAAGATCGGGAAAGGCATGGAACAGGCTTCGGGAGCACCCATGTCTTCTGCTTATTCCTCTTGGCTCGCTGGATGTCCTCTGATGTCGGCTTGAATCCCAAGCCGAAGGTTCCCACATTTTCGACCACAGATACCGGTTGTATGATTCCTTGCAGAGATGCACCTAAACCTTTGCCGGGTACGAAACCGTTTCTCAGCATTTCATGAGCCACCATGACGTCTGCGGTAATTATTCTGTCATTGGGAATGCATTCCCCTTCTGGAACTCGGTTGGCGGATACCACATCGCATATCTGGTATACCCATGGCCCAACATCCTCTTCTGTCTCAACAAAGGGGACGATGGTGCCTGGTTGTAGATCATTCTCTCCATGGACTACGATCTCCTGTTGGTCCCACTCAAACTTGACTAGTTGGTGTAGGCTGGATGGAATTGCTTTTGCGGCATGGATCCACGGTCGCCCTATCAGAAGGTTAAATGAAACTACCATGTCCAGCACCTGGAATTCCATGGTGAACTCCACTGGTCCGATTGTCAATATTAACACTATGTCCCCGACCGATGCCTTGCCTCCTCCATCAAACCCTCGGACACATATGGTGTTTTTGCGTATCCTGCCGATATCCACTTTCAACTTGTTTAGTGTAGAGAGAGGGCAAATGTTTGCACTGGACCCATTGTCGACCAGGACTTTGCTGACCACCGACTCCTCACACTTCACCGTAAGATATAAAGCCCTGTTGTGCTCGGTGCCTTCCTCAGGCAACTCGTCATCGGTGAAGGTGATCCGATTCCCTTCGAAGATCCTATTAGTGATCTTCTCCAAATGACTCACCGAGATTTTATCAGGTACGTGGGCCTCATTCAGAACTTTCATCAAAGTTTGTCGATGTTCTTCAGAATGTATCAGCAAGGACAGCAATGAGATTTGCGCAGGAGTCTTCTTCAGCTGTTCTAGGACATAATAATCATGCATCTTCATCTTTTTCAGGAATTCTTCTGCCTCTTCGTCAGTTACCGGCTTTTTCAGTGTTGCCGGAGTGGTTTTCCTCAATTCCGTAGGGGCAAAACATCTCCCTGAGCGGGTCAACCCTTGCGCTTCGCAGACTTCCTCTTTAACTTCTTTTCCTTTGTAGGTTGTCGTGACCCGATCATAATTCCATGGAATAGCTCTGCTATCAGCTATTGGCAACTGTATTGCTGGCTTGATGATGAAAGGATCCACTCGAACACCCGCTACAGTTAAAACGGGTATGGTTGCTGCCCCTGGTACAACTATTTTTTCTCCCTCTGGCCTCATGGGCGCTTTGTTCACACTTCCCTTTTCTGCTTCCAATCCTTCTTGTACGTCTTTCTTGCAGATGAGTGACTCATCAAGGCTTGGCCCCTTTTCCATTCTTACCCCACTAGACTTGATCATCATTATAGTCTGAGAGGTTTTCTCCTTTCCCTCTTCTACCCGTACCAACTCGATCATGTTGGTCTCATGATGAGTTGGAAGTGGATTTTGGTTGATGTTGGGCTCCGCTGGAGTCTGGACCTCAATTCGGCGAGTGTCGATGAGTTCCTGGATAGCCGTTTTCAACCTCCAACACTTTTCCGTGTCGTGCCCCGGACATCCTGAGCAGTATGCACAATTTATTGAATGGTTCCAGATTCTTTGGAAGAGGGTTTGGTAGCTTAGCCTCGACCGGATTTAGCAGCCCTACTTGCTTCAAACGGTGGAACAAATTGGTGTAAGACTCCCCCAAGGGAGTAAAAGTCTTTGGCCTTGGCGCCCTGTCGCTCTTGAATGCTTGGTTCGGACGAAAACCCGCGCCCGTGGGGTTTCTATATGCTCTTGGGGTTGGATAATTATTTTGCGGGTTCGGTGTACGCCATGGTGCATGGACGGGAGGTGTGGCATATGACTGAGCGTGATGGACAGTAAAATGGGGATCAGGTGCTGGATAGTAATGTTGCGGGTGGTTATATGGATTGTGGAGGTAATTTTTGTGGTGAGGCTGTGGCGGGTTATACTGGGGTGCAGGGCCTCTGTTTCTGAACCATGTTCCGGACTAGACCGCCGTGACTTCTTCTTTCCTCTTTTTCCCAAGCACTCCTCCGGTACCACTTTGGATAGGTTGAGTGGTGGCTTTCAACATCGAATAGCTCATGATCTTGTTGGCTTTCAAGCCTTCCTCGATCATAGCCCCCATCTTTATCACCTCAGTGAATGACTTACCCACGGACGTCACCAGATGTCTGAAATAGGTTGGCTCCAGTGTCTGCAGGAAGTAATCCACCATCTCATTCTCTCTCATAGGCGGATCTACCCTTGCTGCCTGTTCCCTCCAGCGGAAACCAAATTCTGTAAAACTTTCGGCGGGTTTCTTCTCTAACTTTAGCAATGATAAGCGGTCGGGGACTATTTCAAGATTATACTGGAACTGGCCGATGAATGCTTGAGCCAAATCATCCCATGTAAACCATCTGCTGGGATCCTGCCAAGTGTACCACTCTAGTGCAGATCCCCCCAAACTCTGACCGAAGTAAGCTATCAGAATCTTGTCTCGTCCGCCGGCTCCTCGCATTTTACTACAAAACCCTCGAAGATGGGCCACCGGATCACCATGCCCCTCGTATAAGTCAAACTTGGGCATTTTGAACCCGGCTGGCAATTGGACATCTGGGAATGGACACAGATCCTTGTAAGCGACACTGACCTGGTTGCCCAAACCGTGCATATTCCTGAAGGACTGCTCCAGGCTTTTAACTTTTCTAATAACTTCCTCATGTTTCGAACTTTGGAAGTGCTTTTCCGGTTCTGCCGGGTTATCCCAGTGAGGGGTGTGTGTATGCGGTTCGAGAGCCCTAAAGGTAGGCTCGGGAGGATAGTAAGAATTGTCGTGGATTTGAACATGCAGCTCACCGGATGACTTTTGTAGATTAGCAGGTGGAGGTGCCACAAAAATAGGGGTGACCGTGGGAGGAGGATTTTGTTTGGCTGGTGGAATTTGGGTGGCATAAGGGTTTTCCCCTTGATAGTATGGATAGATCGGGGCGCTTGTCGAAGGATCAAGGGGTGGGTGTTCTGGAGCTGATGCGAGAGTAGGGAGGTTTGGTGAGGACTGTCCCCTAGCCCAAGCTAGGTGCATCTCTGTTATCTGCTGTCTCAACCGATCTACCTCTTCTTTCATGATCTGTATCTCCGATTTCTCTTCCTCGAGACTTTTACCAGAACTGGACATACTTGCTGGAATTGGCCCTTTAGATCTAGTACGGTAATGGTGGCTCGCTAGTATATTCTGTCAAGTCAACTACTAACTTTTCTGGAATTGCAACAAACTTGTTAGCTCACTAAATTTTAACAGGCATGTTATCGCACGTTTGGATGCAATGCACCTAATCAATTAACCATTTCTACATGTATTCCTCGCATGCGTCATTCCAGCTTTTCTTTTTCTTATCCTTGAAAACTTTATTGTTATTAGCCTCCCCATTTTTTTTTTTTTAAAAAAAAACAAACAGAACGGGCCACAGGAATTGACTGATCAAAATATTAAGACTGATGAAAAAGGTGGTCTTTGAGGCAAAGTTAAACATCCTGGCATTCCGTCATCATTTTATAATAAAAACTTATTTTGAAATATAGGGAAGTTGGACCTGTTAAAGGCTGCCTACGTATCTCACATCCGGTGAGAATCAAACCAGCGTAGTTCGATCAATGGACGAACTATTTTAAAACAACACTCTCTTGTTCTTTCAAAAATTGAATTCGTAATAAGACAGTCCTTTCTACACAACCTTTTTTAAAAAAAAAATATTTTTTTATTTTTTTTATTTTTTATATATATTTTTTTATTTTTTATTTTTTTTCTTTTTTTTTCTATTTACACCTTCTTTTCTTTTTCTTTTATTATATCCTTCGACGTTTAAAAGTAGGTCAGCATGCGAGTCCAGGACAAATAAATGCAACATGCGAAATGCTCATACGCGGTCATACTATATCTGGTTACCTGTCCTAGAGGGACCCAACCCCTGTGTTGAGTCCCCTAAGTCAAAACATGATGTAAATAATCGTCCTAATTTAGGCTCAATATTCTGATTTTTTTCTTTTTTTTTTTATACTAGACTGTGTACCCGAGCAGACAACTCGGATTGAGGAGGGGGCTACGTACCGGGGACCCGCGGGATCGTCCGATTTTGTAACTTATCCTGCCTCTTTTCTTATTTTTTGGTATTGACACTAACAGAAAGGGGAGTCTCAACCAGTAAGCACATCCCCGGGGGTAAGAAGAGAAGGGTTTTCGGTACAGTTTTATATATACAGTTCACGCAATATCAAAGCGGTAAACATGTAGCACATTAATCAAAATATATAAT
The DNA here is from genome assembly GCA_032618575.1 of Nicotiana noctiflora. Lineage (NCBI taxonomy): Eukaryota > Viridiplantae > Streptophyta > Magnoliopsida > Solanales > Solanaceae > Nicotiana > Nicotiana noctiflora. Next base: position 41,518 of record JASVEL010004022.1, read on the forward strand.
GAAATCGGATATAAGCAAAAACAGCAATTTAACTGAGCTCGAATTCTTAAACCCTGAACCGAAGTTCTGGGTTACTGTTCCCCAGCAGAGTCGCCAGAGCTGTCACACCTCCTTTTTTACACCGCACGTACATAGCGTAAATGTGCCACCGTTTAATACTACACCCCGATAAGGGATATAATAATAATCAGTGAAGGAGTTTTTCCACTTAAAGGACAGTCGGAACGGGATCAATTTATTTAATTATTCAGAGTCGCCACTTGGGAAAATAATGGTGTCCCAAGTCACCTGTTTAATCCCGAACCGAGGAAATTTATGACTCTGTAATACAGTCTGCGAAACTAGAAACCTGGATAAGGAATTCTGTTAACCCGGGAGAAAGTGTTAGGCACTCCCGGATTCCGTGGTTCTAGAACGGTCGCTCAACTGAAATTTTTGCTTTTATCTGATTTCTTTATATATTTTAATCATGTGCTATTAATGTTCCGCTTTTCAATTTTAGGAGAATTGCAACGTCACGAAAACACATTTCGAGTCACACCGCAACCAGTACGCCTGTGACTTTTATGTATTTCGGTTTCGCCGGGAGTAAGATTTGGGTCACATAAATGCGCACCCGTAATTAAGAAAGTATTTTATTAAAGTCGTGCCTAAAAGTCTGTCGTGTTGTTTAACTTTGGGAAAGGACTGTGGAATTCACTAAACGGTCCTTCCAAGTTTAAGGTTTTCATTACAATTAATTGAGGGCTCCGTAGTTATGTGTTTAGTGCGGCGAGGCTCATCTCTCTTTTATTAAAGGTCAATCCTAACATAACTATGATTTTCTATTTTATTGGTCTCTAATAATAACAAAAACATCCTAATTCATTATTAAGAAATGCCCTATCCTATCAATTAAATATTAACGGGCCAAATACCGATTAATCATAGGTCGAAAGAACCCAATTCATACTCGGATTTTATTATTCTCAAGTGTTTGGCTTGAGACAGGCCCAAATGGAGAGAAAAGCAAAGCTGGCCGTGTGGTTTGAGGGATCAAAATCCCTAAAAAAGTGAGCAAGCTAAGCAATTACTCATGAATCAATTCACCAGAATGAGTATACTATTGTTTGATAATGTTGAATTTAAGATAAATCAGATTTTAGAACAAAATGGGATCAAAATTAGTAACAAGTTGGCACATAAATTATTGCAAGTTGCTGCGTTTTTAAAAGTGTACTTGATTGACCATTTTCTCACTTTCACACACACAAACACACGGCAGTCTCAGCACTTGAATCCGATAAAAGCTTGAATTTTCAGCTTTCCAAACTTTATCAATAATTCATCAATTAATGACCTGATTGTCAACTATGAGAACTTAATGACACGGGTTATGAAAATTTGAACTACAAGCTAGTTAATCTAACTAGATATGGAAGAATTAATCATTAATAGGAATTAAGATCTTAGACTAATTAATTAACTAATACAATTCAAAAATCAATCAAATTACTCTAATTACAAAATCAAAATCAAACTAAGAAAGTTGGAACTAATTGCTCGATGAATTCGACCTTAGCCTTTCAATTAGACATAATGCAACAATTTTAAATGAACACAACTTCAATACTTCAAATTTCAGCAACAAATTCTTCATAAATATCCAAACGGCATTTCCAGCATTTAACTCCATATCATAATTTACATAGCCTCTCTAATTGAGAAATGGATAGGAGAAATACCTGGAAATTACAATGAGGAAAGAAGAAGTCAGTTGCAACAAAACACAAACAGCAGCAACAGAACAACAACAGCAGCAGTTCCCAACAACAGCAACAGCACACAACCACAGCAGCAGTACACAAACACAGCAACAGCAGCAAAAAACACAACAAACAGCAGTAGACAACAACCAGCAACTATTCTATGTGTTTTTCCCCCTTCTTCTTAAACTCAACAGGCTCTTAAGTGTATCTCTCCTTCTCTATTTCATAATGCCTTCCAAATGTCTATCTCTCAATTCCAGACCTCTCTCTCAGTGTGTATGTATATCCTTACCGTTCTCTCTGTTCTCCTATATGTGTGTTTGTTTTTCTGCTTTTCAGTGAGTGTGTGTGTATATCTCTCCCTTTGTGTTTCAAAGTTCTCTCCCAGGGTCTGCTCTTTTCTGTCTCCCTCTCTTTCAGAATTGATCCTCTACTTATAGCTAAATAATTCAACCCCTAATGGTGCAAAAAATCCTAAATTAAACCCCCTGCCCATCCCTCTCTCTGCCCAGCCCATTATATTCTCTGCTTTCACCACTTCATCTTGTCTAAGTGTGGGCTTTACTAATTAATAATTTCTGGTTTCGGAGGGCAGTCAGTGGCCTGCTGTACAGCAGGTTCCACTACTCAAGGGGGCATATTATTATGGGTTGTCCTAATGGCTCAACATGTGCTCACATGGTGGCAGTCCACTAGTTACTAATTTATGAGACTGAGCTTAATTCAGCTATAACCAATCTTGTTACTAATTCAAACACAGGCAATTCAAACTCCAACTCCACAGTGATTCAAAATAAGAAATTAGTCAGTAACAAGGAAATTACTGCCTTGTTGTTTCTAACAAACAGACCTACGAAAGTAAATCGACGACATTCGATTAGTCGATTACAACATTTATAATCGATAATACACAGTCGACGAATAAACTTTCGGCTCACAGCACTTAGGCGTAAACAAAAGAGTGTAGAAACATTATTCGATTTCAATAATCGGATCGAATAAGCACACTCAATAACAAGCACAATCCGCAATCAATCAGAAGCAATACAATTGACCATATAAACGGTCTTGAGATCGGAGAAGAAGAGAACAAAATGATAAAAAAAAAATAGTAAAGAATCATCTCAAACAAACAGACGAACAACAAGATTTGAACAAACGAACAGAAGCGTAATAAAGAATTACCTCAGAATTCACGACTTGAACCGGGTTAGCCACTTTGAGGTCAAATAGAGGTTAATTGAAATGTTCTCAACTCGAGAACACTCAATTAAACTCTATTAGACCCTAAGCTTTAATCAATTTGACGGAAAATCTTGATCTTGTTTTTCTAGGGTTCATAGGCTCGGATTGGGGCTTGATGCTTTTGGGTTTGATTCGAATGAAGCGAGGCCAGGATTCGTAGAGATGTGAGTTTGGGGATTCAGGGAAGATGGTTTGGGTGGCAGGCAACGTTGTTGCCGCCGGGTTTTCAGGCGAGGGGAGAGGGGGCGGCGGCTAGGGTTTTTCGTCTCTAAGAGAGACGAGATTGAACCTCAAGGGGGGGGGGTTTGGGAATGAAGGCAGGCACGGGGGTTTGGGGGTTATGATATTTTGGTATATCAAAATGGATGGTTTATTTTTAGCCGTTCGATCTGATGAGATCAACGGCTTGGATCCGTTCATTAATGGAAACGACGCTGTTTTGGGTAATGGCCGGGCTGGACCGGGTAATGGGGCGGATTTGGCCCAATTTTAATTGGGTTTTTGGTGGGTTTTGGATGAAACCGTTTGGGCTTGTTTTTTTGGGTACATTTGGACATCCCAGTCCTCATTTTCCTCAATTTTTCTTTTCTTTTATTTATTTACATAAAATTCTAAAATACATTATAAAATCAAATTAGTTGATAAGAGTACTAATTAAGTTCTTGTTTAAATTGAACTAAAATCAACAATTGGGACATTAAATGTTTAAAACGAAAAAATACATATTTTTTGTGATTTTCTATATTTTTCAACTAACTTGATTACTTTCAATTGTAAATTAAATCCTAAGAGTGCAAACATAATATATTTTGTATTTTTCTTAATTTAAGCGAGCGAACATGCACACACAGAGAATACAAATAGTAAGAAAATTAACACAAAAATCCCCAGATGTTACAACGATACAAAAACGATTTTACTTTGAATTTTTTGGGAGTAATTCTCATGTAGGGCAAAAATCACGTGCTCACAGATACAACCACACAAAAAAAGTAAAACCAATGTGCTAAAAAGCTTGAAATTGCCACATTCTAAAATAAAGACTGAATCTATAAAGGTAAAAAAAGTAAAGGGTTACCTTTGGGATGTTCATAAGAAGAAGAGGAAGAGGGGGGCAAAGAGCCATGAATTGCAAAAGAAGTGAAAGCCAAAGCTATATTTTCAAACACAAAGAAATATTTGTTTCAACAAAGAATTGCTAAAAATTCTTTGTGGGATGAGAGTGGGTGTGCTGGGAGATAAGGAAAAAGAGAGGGGAGAAAAACAAGCAAAGAAAAAGAAAAAAATAATCAGGCAGGTTGAATAAATAGGGCCGGACCAGGTAAATAGGTAAAAATTGTCATTTCACTAAATGAAAGACACATACCTATCGTTTGCTAAATGGTTTATAAATACCTTATGTCCATCTATCCGTTCAAAAAATACACTCCATCAGTTCTTCCATTAGTAGTGGGGGTATTTTCGTTAGTAGAATTAACTTCGTGTATTTTTTTGGACCGATAGATAGACAGAGTATATTTTTTTGAACGGATAAATAGACGAAGGGTATTTATAAATTATTTAGCAAACGATAGGGATACTTTTAGTCCTTTTCCGTTCTAAACCCAAAAATCAATAAAAAGAACAAAAAATGGCCAAACACTCCATGTACTTTACGATAAGGTTTATATATAACCTCGCTAAAAATTTTGCATATCACCAACCTTGCCGTTACAATATTGGCATGAATATCCCTTTGTTTTAAATGATTGCCACAATGGATAAGTTATCCACTCAAAATATAACATGTGAAAATTAATATATACATAATCATTTTATTTTAATGCCCAACCATACTTACCCGACCCGTAAAACATTAGCCGTCTCTTAATTAATCTCATTTCATATGCTTGGGGTATAAACAACTACCAAAATCCACACCCCCATTATCGTCTAGTCGGTCCAAAATACTAGGGTTTCTGTTAATGCGAAAGAATCCAATCGAAGGTGGATGTTGCTGAAATTTAAACATATTTTTGAATTTACTTATGAAGGTAAGTTTCTTTAGCTTCTTTATTGTTACATTTTATTGTTGGGTTATGGGTTTAGGATTAAAATCGTTTTAACATGTGATTTAGTCGAGCTAATGTTTGTCTGCTTAAAAGCATTATATATGTATGTTTATTGCTGGATTTTGTTTATTCTCGTGTTTTTGTTGGATTTGATGGGTCTTTGTTTGTCCCGAAATCATATTTGTCTTTTAATATTTTTTTATTTCATGCTTTATCTTTTTACGTATGTGTTTGTTTATTGCTGGATTTTGTTTATTCGTGTATATTTTATTGGGATTTGGTGGGTCTTTGGCTCTCCCGAAATCAGATTTGCCTTTAATTGTTTTTATTCCATGCTTTATCTTTATACTTATCTTACTAATGTGGTCCCATATTTGTTTTTATTGTTTTTTTCTAGCTTTCGAAGGATAATTTTAGAGGTTAATATTATGTTCAACTATAGGGTGAATGGGTATTTTCACCTGACCTGGTATACTGTGAGCAGGGGCAGATCTACTAAGGAGGAAGAGGGTGGCATGCCACCCGGACACCTCAACCGAAATGCTATATGTATATGTAAGTATATATACGTATATTTAGAAATTTGGATGAATTATACAAATGGCACCCATTGTGACGATTGTCTGATTGGTGCCACTAGTACAAGGCTTAACTTTTTGCCTCTAGGGCGCAGGATCGAGCCTAGGCTTGTGCATTTCTTTTAACTAGTACTACTATTTTGCTACTTACAGGAGATTCGTTCTCCTTTTTTCTTTTCTTCTTTTTTTCCCTTGTTTCTTCTTATCTTTCCTTTTCTTCAATTGCTCCTAACTTTGTTTTCCTTGTGAGTTCTCATTGACTTTTTAAATTTTATATATTCTTGCTTCTATTTCAAAGATTTTAGTGTTCTACCAAAAAAAAAAAATCTAGTATTTATCAAGTAAGATTTTTGCTTTGAGTATTTAAATATGCATCTATAGCGAGTTTTAGTCTTATTTGCCCATCTTTTAGTCAAATCATAACTCCAGAATATAAAAATTCACCGAAGACAATTGTAAATAAATAATACTAATTTTTTGTTGATATTAGTTATGTTATTGAGAGTTTATGCTTTGCTCACCATAATTATTAATTTTTTTATATCGATTTGTACTTAAAGACGAATAACCCGAACCGAAACTCAAAGAGATCAAGTCAAATTCCAAAGTAATATGGCACCCGCAACCTTCAAATCCTGGATCCGCTTCTGACTGTGAGGAACTTGTGCACTTATAGACATCATTTGATCCTGGCTTATGGAGTTGTACAGATAATATGTGATGAGTTTACCTCTAGATTAGGGTTTGCCACTGTTAAATAATTGTTAGTGGTTGGGCCTTTGCTTAAATATTATTTGGAAGAAGGTGATGAGAGTATTATGGCTCTTCTTTACTTATTATGTAACAAATTCAAGGTCTTAAATTTCTTTGCTTTTGATGAGAGTGCGTCCAATATTTCTGTTCCACATATCATAGACCATACAGAAACATATCATGCAGATGTTGAGGTTGGTAAAGACTGTGAATATAATCTTAGTTCTGGTAGTGAATGTGAATCTTCATATAGTAGAGAGTATAATTCTGATGTAATTGAGGGTATTAGCAATGAATGGAAGAGGGTTATAGATGATAGGTTGGAAAACTATAAGGAGTTGAAGTTAGGTACGTCATTTAAGGACATGAATGAAGGCAAGAAGGCTGTAAAATTTTATGCCTTAGCTAACAAAAGGCTTTGACGTTGATTAAATGTGAAAATATAAGAGCCAGGTGTATTTGTCAAGAAGGGTGTCCCTGTAAGATATTGATCAGTGTACTTTAAGAGGAAGTTCTTCATCTACCCATTCCCAAAACTTACATTTCTATCCTTGCGGAATAATTAGAATAAAATTGTCGATAATTTTCGTCTGTTGGCGTATTTACTTAAGCAAAAAACACAAACAATTCTTATAAAATTTACATTAGGAATTGAACACTTGTTAAATCGTCTACGGGCATTATTTGGAGTTCAAGCAGTAAATTGGTTAGCTGCAACTCCACGAAAACATTTTCTCCTCTAACCATATGATGAACTCGAAGATCTCTGGCTCATATTTTGGGAATTGAATGGTGAAAGATGGTGGGAACACTAACCCTTACTTGGTCGTCCATATTTGCACCACAATTAGCATCAGCTATATAAGTTCCTTATTGAGATTGAGAATAAAAGTTGATTGAGAAAAAAAGGTAGGGGTAATTAAATGGGCAATGTCTTACGGGTAGGGTTAATGGGTAGGGTTTCACATATCATATTTTGAGTAGATAACTAATCTATTGTGGCAATCGTTTAAAACAAAGGGGGTATCCGGTCCAATAGTGTAACAGCAAGGTTGGTGATGTGCCAAAAATTTAACGAGGGTTATATATAGACCTTATCGTAAAGTATATGGGGTATTTGGTCCTTTTCCGTAAAAATAATGAAGGTACTAACCCACATAGATAGGATCATAAAATTTAAAACAAATTTATAAAGACCCATAAAATTATTTTCTCTACGGAACTTAGTCTCTTTATTAATGCCCAAGGTTTTAAATCAATTATTCTCAGGATAAAATGGTAGAAACTATTATGTAATAGATTCATTTCAAATTACAAAATTTCGACGAACTAAAAAATTAGAGCAAAGCATACTTGACACTTACTTTATTTGAAAATACAAAGAAAAAAATGAGAAATTTTCAGAACGATTGGTACAGAAAATTATGCCAAAGCTTCTAAATTTATAGCAAACGAGTTGGAAATTCAAAAGGTGGGAAGATACATGTTTGGAAACAAGTGCAAATAACCTAAGTGTTTAGGAAAAATGACATTGTAGATCCGTTGTAAAATAATAATAGAAAAATATATAAAATTTATATATATTTTGTATGTATACTTTATATATATACATACAGCGTTTGATCCACGAGCCCTCTCTTAATGTATACTATATAAATTATGTATGTTATATACAAAAAATATATAAATTTTATACACTTTTTCGGCTACCAGATATAAATAGGTTTTGGCATGGGCTAAAAGTGATAATACTCCCAAGTGTTTATTCTAGATTCAACTTTTAGTTAATGACCGTTTGGAAAATGCCACATGGCCTACAAAAAAGCTCACCAAAATAAAACTTAAAAGAGAAAAAATTAGTCTAAACATTTTATCAATTCAATCAGATTTGATTGAAGCCGAAGTTACTGGACAACGACAACACGAGTCTTGACTTCTTCTCAATTCTTTAAGAGTTATAACAATAACTGTCCGGTAAAATTTCACTAATGGGGTACAGGGAAGGTAGTGTATATGCAGACTTTGCCCCTACCCTGAAGAAGTAGGGATGCTGTTTCCGAAAGACCCTTCGCTCAAGAAGACGAAAACACAAAGACACAATATTAGTACCTCCAATAGAAAACATAGGAAAAATAACATCATGAAAATGAGAAAGTAAATGCAAAGGAAAAATGATAGACAACATATAGACTCGGCGCTATGAAAAACGAAATAGTAGTAAGACACTATAAATAATAAATTGCGTTGAGGAAACAAAATCATGATCGAAAAATATTGCAACAATCGTAGTATTTTAATTTAAATATCTGTGTGTTATAATCTTTATGGATCTCCTGATTCTACTTTTCAACAGTAAATAAAAGAGTCTTCGAGCTTTATCTTGAATTTTATTTTATTTTAATCCCAGTGCTTGAGGCTTGATCTTGATCTTGATCTTGACGTATTTTTAATCCAAGGGCTTGCAACTTGTTCTTGAATCTTCGTCTTGATCTTTTAATCTTTAGAACACTTGAATGCTTGTAGCTTTTAGAGAAATCTGCAGCGTTTGATCCACGAGCCCTCTCTTACTTTTTGTTATAACTTCTGGTCTATATTCTGGTTTATAAAGACCCCTATCTATAGTTGTGGAAGGGAGAAGTTATAATAAGAACAAACTCTTTCCGACTAATCAAATTGAAGTATGACATGGCCGCATTTGATTGGCCAAAACATGTCACTTGCACACGTGACGCGATTTCATTGACATTTTAGTGCGACTTGGCATGCCTTGTCATTCTGACATGTAGCATGATCCTATTGGCTCTTCCATTTGACTCGGCGGGTCACTTCATCTGACACGTGGCACTAAACTGTGCCTCTAGGAATATGACATCTTGGGCCCAATGATTCGGGCTTGTCACACCTCTTTTTACCACATCCGCGAGGATGCAAAGAGTTTTTCCAATTAAAGGACAATCGAGACGGGATTTATTTAATTATTTCAGAGTCGCCACTTGGGAGATTTATGGTGTCCCAAGTCACCGGTTAAATCCCGAGTCGAGAAAAGAATGACTCTATTTAACAGTCCGCGAACCAGAAATCCGGATAAGGAATTCTATTAACCCGGGAGAAGGTACTAGGCACTCCCGAATTCCGTGGTTCTAGCACGGTCGCTCAACTGTCGTGTTTGGCTTATCTATCTGCTTTTACAATCATGTACTTAGTGCAAGTTAATATCCCTTTACCGCTTTTATTATTATTATTGTTTACGAAAGAGAATGTTGCCTAAAAATATGTTTCGAATCACGTCACATGAAATGCACCCGGATCCTCGACACATTCTTATTCAACATTTCGGGGTTTAGATTTGGGTCACATGAAATGCACACCCGTATTTAAAAAGGTAAAACTAAAATATGCCCGGATCGACTACTTATTTACACTGTTGAGAAAGGCGTGATATTCGTTAAGAAACGACGCATCTCGAAACCTAAATATTTATATGTACATTTATGACGGCTATGTGATTAGTGTAACTATTGGGCGAGGCGTACCTTTGATTCAAATCTAAAGCGAACTACATCTCACCGTATCTTACTTAAGAGTTGATTCCAAATTACTTAAAACTTGCTACGAACCCCATCGCATGAAATGCGCCTGTGGTTCATGTCATGCTTTATTTACTCTTGCCCGAAATTGGGGTCGGGTCACATGAAATGCACCCCCGACTCTTTTTAATCTAATTACGTCATTCCGTTGAGTGACAACTTCCTAGCTAATCTTGCTTTTAACATAAGGTCTATCATTTAACAGGTTTGGAGATTATACACATGAGTGGAGAAGATTGAACAAAGATACAACAGACTAATTCGGACTCACGTGCATATCTAATGATAGTGTATCTTTGGTCTAGCTACATTTCCGTAACAAAACTAGCGATACAAATCTAATTGAAGAATAACAGAATGTAATTAAACATAAGAACTATAAACGACTACATGTTTCAATAGACTTTATGCACAAGCTTCAAACTTCATTCTGTTCGTACCAAGGAACTACAATAACAGAGGTGTGTACCTGGAATGCGGAAGAACAAGGAAGAGTGAGCAATGGCAACGCAGCAACAGCAACAAGAGAGATACAAACTATCAGTAATTTTTAGCAAAACAACAATGAACTTTTACGGCATCTCACGACTTCAAGATCAAACAATGAACTATTAAACCCAACAAGATCAAACAACTAATAACAGCATCTCACGACTTCAGGCTTCAATTTCATTTCCATTTCAAGCTGTAATTTTACATGGTGAAATTTAGAAGTAAGTACCTGAAAATTGTAAATTGTGAGTAAGAGAAGAGGGAATCATCAACAATAAACAGCAGGGATTTTCAGCAGTAACAATCCAATGATTAAGCCAAGCAACAACCAAACGACCAAGGCAACAACACTGCTGACCAACAGCCTCAATTGAAACCCACAGCAATAACAATAAGGACTAACAACAAGGTTTTGAACCAAGCAGTAACAACACACAGCCAGGCAGCAACAAATGAACAAGAGCAGCAACACAAAACGACCAACAACCAACCAAATGAACACTGCCACCAACAGCAATACACAACCACAACACACGAAAGCCTAATAGCTCAGCCACTGCATCAAAACTCACAAAACAATGACCCCGGACTTAATGAAACAGTTTCTCTGTATCTTTATATCTATTTTTTTTCTTCAGGTTTACTGTTTTTGCTTCTCCAGGATGCTCTCAAGTCTGTCTCTATAATGTGTGTCTATGAATGTATGTCTATCAATGTATATCTCCAGGTATTTTGCTTATCACAGATGCTCTCAAGTCTGTCTCCTCTCAAGTGTATGTCTGTCTCCTCTCAAGTGTATGTCTGTCTCCCCATCAATGTCTATATTGATGCTATATTTATAGCTACAGCCCCTCCAGAACACCTGCCCCTAATTAACTAATCACCCTGCCCACTCCCAACTCTGCCAGACCCATCAAATGCCCTGCATTCCCCACTACCTACTGTCCAGTATGGACTCCAGCATTAAACAATAAGGCTGGGGGCAGGGCATCAGTGGGATACCCTGCTATGCTCAGTTCCACTAGCCTAGTATGGACATGTGATTAAACAATTAACTACAACCAATTACCCCCCTTTTATCTGAATGTAACAGTAGCCAACCCCTACTCTAGTGAATTGCATCAGGCAGATTCAAGGGATCGATGTTACGAACTGATTCATTGACGGCTTTAATCACATTGGACTCATGATTCGTTTTAACTACTAAAACAGAAGAATTGGCCAAATAAAGGGCCTCAAATGAGAAGAAACAGACCAAACGGGTATGAGAAATTAGAAGCATGCTAGAATAGAATTGAAACAATGAATAACAAACACACATATTCACAAAAATCGCATTGAATCGACCAAAAGAAGGAATGAATACCTTGCAAGAAATCTGCCGACCAAACTTCGAACTAAAACTCGGACTTATTGAAGCCAAACGGGCTTTAATCAAGATGTTCTCGATCGAGAACACCTGGACTAAAGTCCCTTGGACTTCAATTGTGGCTAACCCGGCTTGAATTGAATTTCTTCAAAAATTAGGGTTCTTGGGCTCGGATTTGGGGCTTTTGCATTTTTGGTTAGATTCGAAGCAAACCAATGTCGTTGGGAGTGTGGGGGAGGTGTGAGGAGACCGTGGTGTGAATTTGGGGTGATTTGGCATAGGTTCGAGTTTGACTCGAATCTTCAAATGAAGATTCGAGGAGCTCCGGCATGATTCGAGGTTAATGGAGGCTGGGATCGTGATGGGGGAGGTGAGGGGAAGGTTTTGGCGTTGGTTTGGGTTTGATTGGCCTACCGGAACCGCCGTGAGGCGATTTCCGGCAGGCGGCGCACGGCGGCGTTACGCCGGGAATTTGAGAGCTCCTGAGGGAGAAGAAGGGAGAGGGGGGTCTGGCTTGGGGGGGGGCGGGGTATGGAAATGAGCTTATATATGTTTTGAGCAATTAAATCCTGATCGTTGGATCAAACTTGATCAACGATCAGGATCTTCTCACTTAAACCAAACGGCGTCGTTTGGTCAAGTCTTAGGCTGAATGCATATTAGAATTAAAGGATTAATCTGGGCCGTTGGATAATAAAATCCAACGGTCCAGATCAAGTGTTACACAGGCTGTAGCTGGGCGGGTGTTTGGGCTGGGTCAGAAGCAATTCATTTGGGCCTGGCTTTTGGACTGAATTTGGCCCAGATCGGATCTTCATGATATATTACATGTGTAAGTGTATATATATATATATATATATATATGTACATATATACATATATATATATATATACACACATATGTATATATACTAACCTATAACACCGCTGTTTTTACTACAATTAACGCACATGATTACATATCACCCAAAAATGTGAATCACATGACTTCGATATCAAACACTGAAAATGCAAAGCCTAGCATATATTTTTGTATTTTTAATTTAAATAAATAAACGTGCACACAAAAGATAAAATTAACACAAAATCACACAAATCATGCCCAACACGAAACTATTTTTAATTTTGAATTTTCTGGGAGTACTTCTCAAGTAAGGCAAAAATCACGTGCTCACAGCTGCCCCTCTTTGCGCGTAAACACGAAGAGTTTTCGTGCAAAGATAAATGAGCGGATATAAGCGATTTTTGCCTATTCGAACACTCCGTATGAAGCATTTTGGAAAAGTTTTGACCGAACCTTGCTTCAAAGGTCTCCTACATATCCCTGGCTAAAAGGGAATCAGGTCAATGTAGTTCGGGAAGTTCTGGTAGCTGGGACTACCATGACTGTTGCGATCTCGCTGTTACTGCTGTTACCACTGTTACTGCTGTTACCACTGCTTAGCTGATTTCCTTGTTACACCGCGCTAAGCAACAAAAGCAAGAAGCTAGACTAAGTTACCGTACTACAAGTTCTTATCTATCCTTTTTAACTTGATCTTGTCGCGCTCCTTGCCATCTTGTCTGACTTGGCGTTCCTTCTGATGCTTCGTCTCTTCTGACGAACTTGGATTCATGCCGAAGATTTCTGTTACATTCTACCGCTTTCCTCTACCAAATTAGACAGATCGCCACTCCATTCTCCGGGCGGGCTCCCTGACTTCAACTACCACTTCAGAAATTAAATCGCCACTCCATTCTCCAGGCGGGCTCCCTGACTTCAATCGCAACTTCAAAATTAAATCGCCACTCCATTCTCCAGGCGGCTTCCTGACTTCAACTACAACTTCGACATTAAATCGCCACTCCATTCTCCAGGCGTGCTCCCCGACTTCAACTATAACTTCAAAATTAAATCGCCACTCCATTCTCCATGCGTGCTCCCCGACTTCAACTATAACTTCAAAATTAAATCGCCACTCCATTCTCCAACGGGCTCCCCGACTTCAACTATAACTTCAAAATTAAATCGCCACTCCATTCTCCGGGCGGGCTCCCCGACTTCAACTATAACTTCAAAATTAAATCGCCACTCCATTCTCCGGGCGGGCTCCCCGACTTCAACTACTACTTCAAAATTAAATCGCCACTCCATTCTCCAAGCGGGCTTCCTGACTTCAATTACCACTTCCAAAATTAAATCGCCACTCCATTCTCCAGCGGGCTCCCCGACTTCAACTACAACTTCCAAAATTAAATCGCCACTCCATTCTCCAGGCGGGCTCCCCGACTTCAACTATAACTTCAAAATTAAATCGCCACTCCATTCTCCAGCGGGCTCCCCGACTTCAACTATAACTTCAAAATTAAATCGCCACTCCATTCTCCAGGGCGGGCTCCCCGACTTCAACTACTACTTCAAAATTAAATCGCCACTCCATTCTCCAAGCGGGCTTCCTGACTTCAATTACCACTTCCAAAATTAAATCGCCACTCCATTCTCCAGGGGGCTCCCCGACTTCAACTACAACTTCCAAAATTAAATCGCCACTCCATTCTCCAGCCGGGCTCCCCGACTTCAACTACTACTTCAAAATTAAATCGCCACTCCATTCTCCAGCGGGCTCCCCGACTTCAACTACTACTTCAAAATTAAATCGCCACTCCATTCTCCGGGCGGGCTCCCTGACTTCAACTACAACTTCAAAATTAAATCGCCACTCCATTCTCCAGGCGGGCTCCCTGACTTCAACTATAACTTCAAAATTAAATCGCCACTCCATTCTCCAAGCGGGCTCCCTGACTTCAACTACTACTTCCAAATTAAATTGCCACTCCATTCTCCAGGCGGGCTTCCTGACTTCAACTACAACTTCAACATTAAATCGCCACTCCATTCTCCAGGCGGGCTCCCTGACTTCAACTACTACTCACTGATTTTCATCCTATCTTGATTACCTTCCTTACCTCTTGTACCATTTCCTTCTTCCCGCATTGCCTCTCGGACCACCTTTTCTTCTGAATTATCCTGTCTCGGAATTGCTTTCCCCCCGGTCGTATTACTTTTCTTCTGGCTGCTGGGGATATTTTTGGAACTGTTTACCCGCCTGCTGGGGGTGATGCTGCTGAGGAAGTATTCTTTGTTTCCTTCACCCCTCATTCTCTTCCTTCTTCCCCTACCTCTTCTGGGACTCACGCTTTTGTTTCCTTGATCAAATTATAGGATGTAATACTGCCGGGGGAATCTCGAAGCCATTTTTCTTTTTCCAATAACTGCTGGAGATGATACCTGGCTCAAAGATCACCCCATCTTGTGTTGCTTTCTACACTTATCCTCTGAGTCTTGCTTTCCAGAAAATTTTCGCAACAGGAGAAAATTTTCTGCCCCAGTGTGATAAACTTCTGGACGGTATGCTTTTCTGCCGTCGGACCCTCTTTTCCTGCTTTAAATCAAAGAAAAATTGTTAGTTTCAAAACGCCGCGAGTGGTCGTGCCACTCTTGTCGAGGCCATTCTCTTTCAGCTGCTTGGCCTCTCTCGAACTTTGAGGACGACGTTGACGCTTGCTTGGGAAGATGCTTTTTCCACGAACGACCTCTCATCTTTCCTTTTATTCCACTCTTTGGTTTGGTCCGACTCTTTTAGCCGGTGATCTGTTGCGTGAAATCATCTTTCGGACATGCCACATGTGTCCATCATACTCCATAATTCTTGCGAACCTTCCACTCAGCCTGTCATCCCAATCTCACTATCGTAACGACTTCTGTCTCATCGCCTTGTTCCATGCCTATTCACTTTCAATATACTGCTTTGGGAGACTTGGTAGTAAGCTTTGAAAAATCAATTTTCGAAAAATGAAAGAAAAGAAAAGAATACCGACCGCAAATGACAAAAGAAGAGAAAAACTTTTCTGAACTCAAAAATAGGAAAACTTATCTGAATGTGTGCCTGATCCAATGTTATGCCGCGCCTTTGAGATTAAACTACCCAGTCTATTCATGTCAATCACTTTCTGATACCGCGTCCTGCTAGAGGTAAACGGGTGTCCCAACCTTGTCTCATGCGGACATCTTGTAACCATCTCGTCCTGTCACCTCACAGTGCCCTTCAAAGGGTTTTCACTAATGAGATTCTCTCATTTCTCTCTATCTCCCGTCGCCTTAAGGTGCCCGTAAAGGTTTTCACCGTAAGACTCTCTCATTTTACTTCTCTCAACTTCCTTCGCCTTAAGGTGCCCGCGAGGGTTTTCACCGTTAAGACTCTCTCATTTATGCTTTCTTTCCCTGCGGCGGGGTATCACCCCTGAGATTCCCTCTAGAGCGTTATCCCCTTTTGGCTTGTGCATCCTGAATTCAATCGAGGGTCGGGATGTCACTCTTGGCTTTCATTCACATGACTTGGCACTTCTCAAATACCGATCGAGAGGTCTTTCTGGTTCTTGATATGGTTTCTGCGCGTGAGGCTGAAGAAAGGGGTTTAGCCTCAACGGTTAGCTTATTACAACTTTCGGAATCCACACTATCTTTCCAACGAAAACAATGACTTCTGCCCCAGTTTTGTTGCTTGGGGGATTTTTTTTTTTTTTTTTTTTTTATTTTTGTTTTATTATGACCGAGCCGTGTGGCGCCTACGTATCCTTCTTGAGGAATCAGGTCGAACGTAGTTCACTTTTTCTTGTATTACTTTTTGTTTCTTTTCTATTTTGTTACACATCTTCCTTGATGATTCCGAAAGAGGTATATGAAAGAATAATTAAGGCTCAAATGGGGAAACAAAGGTTAAAGTGTTTGGGTAGTAGAAAAATTGCCTCCGTCATTTCATTCTCCGAAAAATGCCAAGTACACACAAACGAAACCAAACGTTGACAAATGCATTAAAGAATTACACATAATATCTCTTAACTGCATCAGAATTAATAGCCATATCGGTGCATCTTCCCTCGACATCCGTCAGACATAGAGCGCCGTTGGATAATACTCTAGTCACCACAAAAGGTCCCCGCCAATTTGGAGCGAACTTGCCTTTCGCTTCGGCCTGATGGGGTAGAACTCTCTTCAGCACATGCTGTCCCACTTCAAATCTCCCGGGACGTACCTTCTTGTTATATGCTCTCGCCATTCTCTTTTGATACAATTGGCCGTGACATACTGCTGTCAATCTCTTTTCGTCGATCAAGCTCAATTGCTCTAATCGGGTTTTGACCCACTCATCATCATCAATCTCAGCTTCAGCGACAATTCGGAGGGATGGAATCTCAACTTCTGCGGGTATTACCGCTTCAGTCCCGTATACCAACAAGTAAGGAGTTGCACCTACCGAAGTCCGGACGGTGGTGCGATAACCCAACAGTGCAAATGGTAACTTTTCATGCCACTGCCTAGACCCTTCTATCATCTTCCTCAATATCTTCTTTATGTTCTTGTTTGCTGCCTCGACCGCACCGTTTGCTTTTGGGCGATACGGCGTGGAATTTCGGTGTGTAATCTTGAACTGTTGACATACCTCTTTCATCAATCCACTGTTAAGATTTGCACCGTTATCTGTAATGATCATCTTTGGAATTCCAAACCTACAAATGACGTGGGAGTGTACGAAGTCCACTACCGCTTTCTTGGTCACTGATTTGAATGTTTTGGCCTCCACCCACTTGGTAAAATAATCAATCGTTACCAGAATGAACCTGTGACCATTGGAAGCCGCAGGCTCAATAGGTCCAATAACATCCATACCCCATGCGACAAACGGCCACGGTGCTGACATTGTATGCAATTCAGTCGGCGGAGAATGAATCAAATCTCCGTGTATCTGACACCGATGGCATCTTCGCACGAAACTTATACAATCCCGCTCCATAGTGAGCCAATAATATCCTGCTCGAAGAATCTTCTTTGCCAATACGTATCCGCTCATGTGTGGTCCACAAACTCCGGAGTGTATATCTGTCATCACTGTCGTGGCTTGACTCGCATCTATACATCTCAACAGTCCCAAATCTGGGGTTCTTTTGTACAACACCCCTCCACTAAGGAAAAATCCGTTTGCCAATCGCCGAATAGCTCTCTTTTGATCTCCAGTTGCTTGTTCTGGGTATACTCCTAACCTGAGGTATTCCTTGACATCATGAAACCAGGGCTCACCATCCACCTCTTCCTCTATCACATTACAATACGCATGTTGATCCCGGACATGGATATGTAACGGATCGACACGAACCTTGTCCGGGTGATGTAGCATTGACGCTAAAGTAGCCAACGCGTCGGCAACCTCATTATGCATCCTCGGGATGTGCCTGAATTCTACCGATCGAAAGCGTTTGGTCAAATCATGCAAACACTGACGATATGGGATAAGCTTTAAATCTCTGGTTTCCCATTCTCCCTGAATCTGATGTACCAGAAGGTCCGAGTCCCCCAAGACCAAGACGTCCCGTACATCCATGTCCACCGCTAATCGCAACCCCAAGATACATGCCTCGTACTCAGCCATATTATTGGTACAATGAAAACGCAGTTGAGCAGTAACAGGATAATGATGTCCTGTTTCAGAGATGAGCACAACCCCTACTCCGACTCCTTTTGCGTTCGCCGCTCCGTCGAAGAAGAGCTTCCACCCTGGATCCTTGGTCGGTTCTAACCCCTCAATTTGCAACACCTCCTCATCTGGAAAATACGTCCTCAAAGGTTCGTATTCGTCATCAACGGGATTTTCAGCTAAGTGATCGGCCAGGGCTTGAGCTTTCATAGCCGTCCTTGTCACGTATATGATGTCGAACTCCGTAAGTAATATTTGCCATTTTGCTAACCTCCCTGTAGGCATGGGTTTCTGGAAAATATACTTCAACGGATCCAACCGCGAAATGAGGTACGTGGTGTAAGAAGACAAGTAGTGTTTCAGCTTTTGGGCTACCCAAGTTAGGGCGCAACATGTCTTTTCCAGATGAGTGTACTTAACCTCGTGGACTGTGAATTTCTTACTGAGGTAGTAAATGGCTCGTTCCTTCCTGCCAGTAAGATCATGCTGCCCCAGTACGCAGCCAAACGACTTCTCCAAGACCGTCAGATAAAGAATCAGGGGTCTACCTGGCTCAGGCGGAACTAGTACGGGTGGATTTGACAGATACCCTTTGATCCGGTCAAACGCTTCCTGACATTCTGCCGTCCATTCTATCGCAGCGTCTTTCTTCAATAGGCGGAATACGGGTTCACAAGTTGCCGTAAGCTGGGCAATAAACCTACTGATGTAATTCAACCTTCCCAACAGACTCATTACCTCTGTTTTATTCTTCGGCGGGGGTAACTCCTGAATGGACTTGATTTTGGAGGGGTCCAACTCAATGCCCCGTCGGCTGACGATGAATCCTAGCAGCTTTCCTGATGGAACTCCGAATGCACATTTGGCCGGATTAAGCTTGATGTCGTACCTTCGAAGTCTTTGAAAGAACTTCCTGAGGTCAGCGACATGGTCTTCTTGACGTCTGGATTTCACGATCACATCATCCACGTACACTTCGATTTCCTTGTGTATCATGTCATGGAATACCGTAGTCATCGCCCTCATATAGGTTGCCCCTGCATTCTTCAAACCGAATGGCATCACTCGGTAGCAATAAGTCCCCCACGGTGTGATAAAAGCCGTCTTTTCTGCGTCCTCTTCATCCATCAAAATCTGATGATATCCCGCATAACAGTCCACAAAGGATCCAATTTCGCGTCCGGCGCAATTATCAATCAGGATATGGATATTGGGAAGTGGGAAATTATCCTTAGGACTTGCCTTGTTGAGATTGCGATAGTCCACGCATACCCTGATCTTTCCGTCTTTCTTTGGCACCAGTACTACGTTAGCCAACCATTCAGGGTATCGAGTGACACGAATGACTTTCGCCTGCAACTGCTTGGTTACCTCCTCCTTAATCTTCACACTCATCTCCGTCTTGAATTTCCGCAGCTTTTGCTTGACGGGAGGATATGCCGGATCAGTGGGTAATCTATGAACCACTAGATCGGTGCTGAGTCCTGGCATGTCGTCGTACGACCATGCGAAAATATCTTTAAACTCCATGAGTGTTTTGATCAATTCTTCTCTCACATTGGGTTCAATATGGACACTTATCCGGGTTTCTTTGACGTCATCCGCATTCCCTAGATTAACGGCCTCAGTATCATTTAAATTCGGTTTGGGTTTTTCCTCGAAGTGACTTAATTCTTCACCGATTTCTTCTTCGGCTTCATCATCGCCGTACTCCGACTCACTCTCGTCACTTCTTATTTCATGTGTTATTATTTCCAAACCCGATTGACTTTCTAGACTGGGTTGATTAATCTTTAAGCACGCCATATCATTAAGATCAGTTGCAAGAAGGCTGTTCAGAAAAGTAAAAAGAAGGAAAAAGATAAACAAAATTAGACGCGAATGAACCACATTTCATTAATGGGAATTGTACAAAGGGAAAACAAACTGCAAACTTAAATCAAAAATGAACTAAAAACAACCTGGATTTTACTCCGGGGACAAACCCCCAACACAAAATTTCGAAAGAAAAACAATCCAAGACAAACTACCAAGACTCCTTCCGAACAGGGAGAGGAGTAGCCTTCCAGTTATTCAGTTTTGCCTTTGGTCCCACAAATTGTATCTCGGCATGACTGGATCCTTCACCATCCTCGAGCATACATACATCTGTGAATAGGTTTTCGAACTTCCTGAAGAACTCTTCGTCTGGCCTGACCGTAGGACCGGGAATCTTTGGCGCTGGATGTCCTCTTGCTCCGGACCTGACAAAAGATTGGGAAAGGCGTGGAACAGGCTTTGGGAGCACCCATGTTTTCTGCTTGCTCCTCTTTGCTCGCCGGATGTCCTCTGAGGTTGGCTGGAATCCCAAGCCGAAGGTTCCCAAGTTTTCGACCACCGATACCGGTTGTATGATTCCTTGCAGAGATGCACCTAGACCTTTACCGGGTACGAAACCATGTCGCAACATTTCATGCGCCACCATAACATCCGCAGTAATTGTTCTGTCGCCGGGAATGCATTCCCCTTCGGGAACTCGATTGGCGGACACCACATCGCAGACCTGATATACCCACGGCCCGACATCTTCTTCTGTTTCAACAAAGGGGATGATGGTGCCTGATCGTGGATCGTTCTCTCCATGTACGACGATCTCCTGTTGATCCCACTCGAACTTGACGAGTTGGTGCAAGCTGGATGGAACTGCTCTTGCGGCATGAATCCATGGTCGCCCTATTAGGAGGTTATATGACACCACCATATCCAGCACCTGGAATTCCATGGTGAACTCCACTGGCCCAATTGTCAAGACTAGCACTATGTCACCAACCGATGCTTTGCCTCCTCCGTCGAACCCTCGAACACATACCCTGTTCTCGCGTACCCTGCCGATGTCTACTTTTAATTTGCCCAGTGTAGAGAGAGGGCAAATGTTAGCACTTGACCCATTATCAACCAAGACTTTGGTAACCACCGCCTCTTCACACTTCACCGTAAGATACAAAGCCCTGTTATGCTCAGTGCCTTCCTCAGGCAACTCGTCATCGGTGAAGGTGATCCGATTTGCTTCGAAGATCCTATTGGTGATCTTCTCCAAATGGCTCACTGAGATTTTATCCGGTACATGTGCCTCATTCAAGACTTTCATCAATGCTTGCCGATGTTCTTCAGAATGTATCAGCAAGGATAGCAATGATATTTGCGCCGGGAGTCTTCTTCAACTGCTCTAAGACGGAGTAGTCGTGCAGCTTCATCTTTTTCAAGAATTCTTCTGCTTCTTCATCAGTGACCGGCTTTTTCAATACCGCCGGAGTGGTCTTCCTCAATTCCGCAGGGGCAAAACATCTCCCCGAGCGGGTCAACCCCTGGGCTTCACAAACTTCCTCTTTCACCTCCTTTCCTCTGTAGGTCGTTGTAATCCGAGCATAATTCCATGGGACAGCCCGGCTATCAGTTACTGGCAACTGCGTTGCTGGCTGGATGATGAAAGGATCCATTCGAACGCCCGCTACTGTCAGGATGGGCTTGATTGCTGCCCCTGGTACAACTATCTTGGCCGGCTTCACCGGTACTTCGTTCACACTTCCCTTTCCTGCTTCCGACTCTCCTGGTATGTCCTTCTTGCAACTGGGCGACTCATCAAAGCTTGGCCCTTTTCTCGTTCCTGCCCCGCTAGACTTAATCATCATTACAGTCTGAGAGGCTTTCTCCTTTCCTTCCTCCGCCCGTACCAACTCGATCATATTGGTCTCATGATGAGCTGGGAGCGGGTTTTGGTTGATGTTGGGCTCTGTTGGAGTCTGGACCTCGATCCTGCGGGTGTCAATGAGCTCCTGGATGGCCGTCTTCAGCCTCCAACACTTTTCGGTATCATGTCCCGGACATCCCGAGCAGTAGGCACAATTTACTGAATGGTCCAGGTTTTTCGGAAGAGGGTTTGGCAGCTTAGCTTCAACCGGATTCAGCAACCCTACTTGCTTTAACCGGTGGAACAGACTAGTGTAAGACTCTCCTAAGGGAGTGAAAGTCTTTGGCCTCGGCGCCCTGTCGCCCCTGAATGCCTGGTTCGGACGGAAACTCGCGCCCGAGGGGTTTCTGTAAGCTCTTGGGGGTGGATGATTGTTCTGGGGGTTTGGCGCACGCCACGGTGCATGAGCGGGAGGTGCGGAATAGGACAGTGCATGGTGGACAGTAAAATGAGGATCAGGTGCGGGATAGTAATGTTGCGGGTAGCTATATGGGTTGTGGGGGTAATTTTGGTGGTGAGGCTGGGGTGGGCTATATTGGGGCGCGGGGCCTCTATTTTTGAACCATGCCCCGGACTCGACGGCCGCCACTTCCTCTCTCCTCTTCTTCCCCAGTACTCCTCCAGTACCACTTTGGATAGCCTGAGTGGTGGCTTTCAATGCTGAGTAGCTCATGATCTTGTCGGCCTTCAAACCTTCCTCGATCATACCCCCCATTTTTATCACCTCAGTGAATGATTTGCCTACGGAAGTTACCAGATGTCCGAAGTAGGTGGGCTCTAATGTCTGCAAGAAGTAGTCCACCATCTCGCTTTCTCTCATCGGTGGATCCACCCTGGCTGCCTGTTCCCTCCATCGGAAACCAAATTCCCTGAAGCTTTCAGCAGGCTTCTTCTCTAATTTTAGCAATGATAGGCGGTCGGGGATTATCTCAAGATTGTATTGGAACTGGCCGATAAAAGCTTGAGCCAAATCATCCCACGTAAACCATCTACCGGGATCCTGTCTAGTGTACCACTCCAGCGCAGATCCTCCCAGACTCTGGCCGAAGTAAGCTATCAGAAGCTCGTCCCGTCCTCCGGCCCCTCTCATTTTACTGCAAAACCCTCGCAGGTGGGCCATCGGGTCACCATGCCCCTCGTATAGGTCGAATTTGGGCATTTTAAACCCTGCTGGCAACTGGACGTCCGGAAATGGACACAGATCCTTATAGGCGACGCTGACCTGGTTGCCTAAACCGTGCATGTTCCTGAAGGACTGCTCCAGGCTTTTAACTTTTCTGGCAACTTCCTCGTGTTCCGAACTTTGGAAGTGCTTTTCCGGTTCTGCCGGATTATCCCAGTGAGGTGTATGTGATTGTGGTTCAGGAGCCCTGAAAGTAGGCTCTGGAGGATAGTAAGAGTTGTCATGGATCCGAACATATGGCTCGCTGGCCGGCCTTTGCAGAGGAGCAGGTGGAGGTGCCACAAAAATAGGGGTGACTGGAGGAGGATTTGGTTTGGCTGGTGGAATGTGGGTGGCATATGGGTTTTCCCCCTGAAAGTATGGATAGCTCGGGGCGCTTGTTGAAGGATCGATGGGCGGATGTTCCGGAGCTGAGGCGAGAGTAGGGCGGTTTGGTGAAGACTGTTCCCTGGCCCAGGCCAGGTGCATCTCTGTTATCCGTTGTTTTAACCGGTCTACCTCTTCTTTCATGATTTGTAGCTCGGATTTTTCTTCCTCGAGACTCTTGCCAGAACTAGACATGCTTACTGTAACTGGTCCTTTGGATCTAGTGCGGTAGTGATGGCTGGCCAGTATATTCTGTCAAACCAACTGCTAAACTTTCCGGAATACGCAACAAACTTGTTAGTTCACCGAGTTTGACAGATATGTTATAGCACGTTGGATGCAATGCACCTAACCAAATAACCCTTTCTACGTGTACTCTTTAACATGCGTTTTTTTTTTTTTTTTTTTTTTTTTTTCTTTTTCTTTTTCTTTTTCCTTTTTTTTTTCTTTTTCGACTATCTTTGCAAGCCTTATTGTTATTTAACCTTTGGATTCTTTTTCTTTCTTTTTAGTGGTGGTCGAATCTTATGTGGATTGCCTACGTATCACGACCCCGCGTGAATCAGACCGAGCGTAGTTCTGGCAACAAGATTGTGGCAAAATTCAGTAACTTTTATATCAAATAACACCGTGTAGTTACAAAACACGTCTTACAACAATCAACAAAACAAAAGAAAAATGCTTGGCTTGGGAAAGTAAAGATAAAAGTGCCAACTAGCTTGACTCAACATTTCAAAATACATTTTCAATCAAAAATCTAATGCCCTAAAACTCCTGGGGGCCCGCGAGGCATCATTCGGCCTTGCCGCGGGCCTTGGTGTGAGGTCCTTGTGCAGTTCCCTCAACTCTTCCATGATCCGATGAACATAACCCATAATTGAAGCGAAAAGGTCGGCGCGGGGCATTCGTTCACAAGCTAGGCACTTCATGGTGACATAGTGCCCGATTTCTCCAATTCTATACTTGATCATGTCCCTTTCTCCGAGTAGCCGCTCTATTTGTTGGTTTTTCGCCCCCAATCTTCGAGCATTGTTGGTGACTTGGTCTAGGAGCCTATCCACTTGTCCTTGCAGTCGGGCCATCAAATTGTGGCAACGGTCGAGGTCCGTTCTGGCATCTCGGGCTTGCTTGAAAACCCGCTCCCTGAGGACAACATTTGCTTCCCTCAGACTAGTGATGATCTCAGTGTAATCTTCTTCCACCCGTTTTAGGTGAAGTGCATGTTGATGTGCCTCCTTTTTCCAGCCGGCACGGATCCTCGTTATTTGGGCTTTTGACTCGTCCAATTCTCTTTGGATGTCGGTGGCTTGGCTTCTCAAACCTCTTATCAATTTTTCGTCGGCCCGACTCCTCGACTGTCTGTCAGCATCTCTTTTCATTTGCTGGATTTGAGCTCTCAAGAAGTCATTTTCTTGTACCAACTTCTTTTTATCTCCTTCGTCGGTGGCAGCTTGCATGTTCTTCTCGAATCGGAGGTCCCGGACCTGCTGTTCTATCCTGCCAATCTTCGTCCTGTATCCCTCCTCCTTTGCTAACCAATCCCATTGTTCCCGTGAATCTTCCGTGAACTGTTGGACATGGGCTCTTTTAGAACATTTTCGACGAATCTGAAATCTTTTCCCGAACCACGCGTTGTACTTTGGATCCACCTCTCCCTTGGCTAATTCCCGGACCATGGTTTTAGGCTCAAGGAACCGACACTCGTGCCACAGCCTTCTAACCTTCTCTTCGGGAAGACAACTCCCGGGCTCAACTCAATGGCGTACTTCCTTAGGTCTTGATCGGTAGGAATAACCTGAAACCTTCCTAGTTGACGTAATACACGGTGAGGGACATATGGTTGGACACTGCGGATTCCCATCAGAAGGATATAACACTCCTCGGCTGCCATATATATTACTTCAGCATCGGGTAACCACCCGAATGCCCATTCAATCTGATCGGCTTCTATTGAGCTCAGTCGTGCAAGCCATGCCTCGACGCCTTCAGGGAATACAGCACCCATCATCCGTTCTTCGAAACCCCTGATACAGTTTTTCCCGGTCAACCCATGGTTCATGTATTGTGTTCGGTGATGGAGGTGTTCTTGCATCCACAGTTGAAGCAACAGATTGCAACCTTGGAAGAAATTGCCCCCTTCTCGGCATACAGTCAAAGCTCGATAGATTTCGGACAAAACCAAAGGGACCACAGTGCTGGTAGCCTTTTTGATTGCAACATCGGCTATTCCTACCAGACTTATCTCTATTTTCTTATCTTCACGCGGACAAATCACAACCCCCAAGAATGTCGTTAGGAATGCTAGAATTCGTCTGGCCTCCCACTTGGTTCTATTCCCTGCGTGAGTCAGTCCAAGGTTTGACTCTTCAAAACCCCGAGGAGTGCCGTACCGTTGATATAAGAATCGGAGGTCGCAACACCCTTTCAGCAGATCATCATTTTTCACCTTCCGACTAATGCTCAGCAGATCCAGAAACCCATGTGGAGATACCGGTCTTGGCGAGAGTAGGTATTGCCCTCTTAATTTCCCATTTAGTCCTGCATAGCCCGCAATTTCCTCTAATGTGGGCGTCAATTCAAAGTCAACAAAACGGAACACATTGCGGGTCGGATCCCAGAAAGATACCAGTGCCTTGATGATGTCCTCCCTTGGCTCGATATTCAACAGATCAACCAAACCTCCCAAAATTCTCCCTATGACCTTTTTGCTACTGTCTTCCAAATCGTTCCCCCATATACGGAGTTGCTGAGGGACCTCATTAAAGATTGAAAATGATTTATTCTGATTCGTGCTCATCCTGCACATTTATTAAGGTGATTTAAATAAGAAAACAACTTTGTTTTGCTAAAAAATAACAAATAAAAAATTAGTTTTCAATCACGGCCTTTCAACGTCTCGTGGACGAAGGCTTTTAAGGCTGTGGGGTAAATTGATCGAAATCAAAATTGACCCAAAGGTGGCCGTTTATACGAAATTAGCCTTCCGGCGTCCCTTTCGGGAACGTTCGGCTATTTTTAAAAACAGCGTCACCGACTTATTTAGTACAAAAGTTAGTTTTTGATTTTTCGGCCATTTTTCAAAAGGTGAAGTTGGACCTGATGGAGGTTGCCTACGTATCTCACATCCAATGAGAATCAAACCCACGTAGTTCGGTTTTGACGAAACAAACGGCATTATTTATTTATTCACTTTACTAAAGGAAAACAAATAAGCTATTTCTATCTTAAGAATAAAACACAAAAAAAATTTTCTCTTTTTTTTTTTTTTTTTTTTTTTTTTTTTTTTTATCTCTAAAGTCGGCGGTAACGATCAAGTCTATAACATATAAATGCGCAAGACAAACAGATGCAGCAGAGGATAGTCCGTTCATTTCAGGTCACTGTCCTATACCGACCCAACCCCCGTGTTGAGTCCCCTGAGCCAAATGCGACACGATGCAAATAAACGTTTCCTACTAGGGATCCGGCACGAAGCTTTGTTATTCTAGGTTTAAAACCTGGGTTTATCCGTTCTAGACTTGGCTTACCCGAGCGGACAGATCGAGCCGAGGAGGAGGCAGCAACCCGGGAATACAGATGCTTCACCGGTTTTGCAACTTATCCAAACCTCGTTCTAAAATGGGAATTAGACACTATACAGAAAAGAAGTCACACGAAGTTCACCCTTCTTCATGATTTAGAAGACTCAGAGAGGAGATTGGTTCCGGCACAATTTATATGTACAGTTCACAAAATATCAAAGCAGTAAAAACAACATTTTGCACATCGATGCCAACATGTAAAAAAAAATCAGATAATAATAGAATATGCCAAATACAACAGTTATTCCGAGCTCGAATTCTAAAGAGATCCCCCGGTCGTGATTGTCACACCTCTTTTTACCACATCCGCGAGGATGCAAAGAGTTTTTCCAATTAAAGGACAATCGAGACGGGATTTATTTAATTATTTCAGAGTCGCCACTTGGGAGATTTATGGTGTCCCAAGTCACCGGTTAAATCCCGAGTCGAGAAAAGAATGACTCTATTTAACAGTCCGCGAACCAGAAATCCGGATAAGGAATTCTATTAACCCGGGAGAAGGTACTAGGCACTCCCGAATTCCGCGGTTCTAGCACGGTCGCTCAACTGTCGTGTTTGGCTTATCTATCTGCTTTTACAATCATGTACTTAGTGCAAGTTAATATCCCTTTACCGCTTTTATTATTATTATTGTTTACGAAAGAGAATGTTGCCTAAAAATATGTTTCGAATCACGTCACATGAAATGCACCCGGATCCTCGACACATTCTTATTCAATATTTCGGGGTTTGGATTTGGGTCACATGAAATGCACACCCGTATTTAAAAAGGTAAAACTAAAATATGCCCGGATCGACTACTTATTTACACTGTTGAGAAAGGCGTGATATTCGTTAAGAAACGACGCATCTCGAAACCTAAATATTTATATGTACATTTATGACGGCTATGTGATTAGTGTAACTATTGGGCGAGGCGTACCTTTGATTCAAATCTAAAGCGAACTACATCTCACTGTATCTTACTTAAGAGTTGATTCCAAATTACTTAAAACTTGCTACGAACCCCATCGCATGAAATGCGCCTGTGGTTCATGTCATGCTTTATTTACTCTTGCCCGAAATTGGGGTCGGGTCACATGAAATGCACCCCCGACTCTTTTTAATCTAATTACGTCATTCCGTTGAGTGACAACTTCCTAGCTAATCTTGCTTTTAACATAAGGTCTATCATTTAACAGGTTTGGAGATTATACACATGAGTGGAGAAGATTGAACAAAGATACAACAGACTAATTCGGACTCACGTGCATATCTAATGATAGTGTATCTTTGGTCTAGCTACATTTCCGTAACAAAACTAGCGATACAAATCTAATTGAAGAATAACAGAATGTAATTAAACATAAGAACTATAAACGACTACATGTTTCAATAGACTTTATGCACAAGCTTCAAACTTCATTCTTTTCGTACCAAGGAACTACAATAACAGAGGTGTGTACCTGGAACGCGGAAGAACAAGGAAGAGTGAGCAATGGCAATGCAACAACAGCAACAAGAACAGTAACAGGAACAACAACCAAATAGACCAACCAGCAACACAATAAAAGATATTGAAATCTAACAAAAGAAAAATCTAATTTAAAGATGAAGAAGAATGAATGTCAAACAACTAACAACAAAAACTAAAACTAAACATGCAGATATCGAAAAACCAACAATATGAGAAACCCTAATAGAAACAGAATACGAAGAAGAACATGGATATCAAGATCAAATCTTTAAACAAGAGAAACAAACAAAAATAAACATAAGATAACCCTAATAACAACCAAGCCAAGCAGCAACCAAACGACCAAGGCAACAACACTGCTGACCAACAGCCTCAATTGAAACCCACAGCAATAACAATAAGGACTAACAGCAAGGTTTTGAACCAAGCAGTAACAACACACAGCCAGGCAGCAACAAATGAACAAGAGCAGCAACACAAAACGACCAACAACCAACCAAATGAACACTGCCACCAACAGCAATACACAACCACAACACACGAAAGCCTAATAGCTCAACCACTGCATCAAAACTCACAAAACAGTGACCCCGGACTTAATGAAACAGTTTCTCTGTATCTTTATATCTATTTTTTTTCTTCAGGTTTACTGTTTTTGCTTCTCCAGGATGCTCTCAAGTCTGTCTCTATAATGTGTGTCTATGAATGTATGTCTATCAATGTATATCTCCAGGTATTTTGCTTATCACAGATGCTCTCAAGTCTGTCTCCTCTCAAGTGTATGTCTGTCTCCTCTCAAGTGTATGTCTGTCTCCCCATCAATGTCTATATTGATGCTATATTTATAGCTACAGCCCCTCCAGAACACCTGCCCCTAATTAACTAATCACCCTGCCCACTCCCAACTCTGCCAGACCCATCAAATGCCCTGCATTCCCCACTACCTACTGTCCAGTATGGACTCCAGCATTAAACAATAAGGCTGGGGGCAGGGCATCAGTGGGATACCCTGCTATGCTCAGTTCCACTAGCCTAGTATGGACATGTGATTAAACAATTAACTACAACCAATTACCCCCCTTTTATCTGAATGTAACAGTAGCCAACCCCTACTCTAGTGAATTGCATCAGGCAGATTCAAGGGATCGATGTTACGAACTGATTCATTGACGGCTTTAATCACATTGGACTCATGATTCGTTTTAACTACTAAAACAGAAGAATTGGCCAAATAAAGGGCCTCAAATGAGAAGAAACAGACCAAACGGGTATGGGAAATTAAAAACATGAGAAACTGAAATAATGAATGAAACAAACACACATATTCACACAAATCGACTTAAAACGACCAAAGAAGGAGTGAATACCTCAAAAGAAGACTGCCGACCAAACTTCGAACTAAAACTCGGACTTATTGAAGCCAAACGGGCTTTAATCAAGATGTTCTCGATTGAGAACACCTGGACTAAAGTCCCTTGGACTTCAATTGTGGCTAATCCGGCTTGAATTGAGTTTCTTCAAAATTAGGGTTCTTGGGCTCGGATTTGGGGCTTTTGCATTTTTGGTTAGATTCGAAGCAAACCAATGTCGTTGGGAGTGTGGGGGAGGTGTGAGGAGACCGTGGTGTGAATTTGGGGTGATTTGGCATAGGTTCGAGTTTGACTCGAATCTTCAAATGAAGATTCGAGGAGCTCCGGCATGATTCGAGGTTAGCGGAGGCTGGGTTCGTAACGGGTGAGGTGAGGGGAAGATTTTGGCATTGGTTTGGTGGCCATTGGCCTACCGGAACCGCCGTGAGGCGATTTCCCGCAGGCGGGGCACGGCGGCGTTACGCTGGGTCTTTGAGAGCTCCTGAGGGAGATGAAGGGGGTCTGGCTTGGGGGGGGCGGGGTATGGAAATGAGCTTATATATGTTCTGAGGAGTTAAATCCTGATCGTTGGATCAAACTTGATCAACGATCCGGATCTTCTCACTTAAACCAAACGGCGTCGTTTGGTCAAGTCTTAGGCTGAATGCATATTAGAATTAAAGGATTAATCTGGGCCGTTGGATAATAAAATCCAACGGTCCAGATCAAGTGTTACACAGGCTGTAGCTGGGCGGGTGTTTGGGCTGGGTCAGAAGCAATTCATTTGGGCCTGGCTTTTGGACTGAATTTGGCCCAGATCGGATCTTCATGATATATTACATGTGTAAGTGTATATATATATATATATATGTACATATATACATATATATATATATATACACACATATGTATATATACTAACCTATAACACCGTTGTTTTTACTACAATTAACGCACATGATTACATATCACCCAAAAATGTGAATCACATGACTTCGATATCAAACACTGAAAATGCAAAGCCTAGCATATATTTTTGTATTTTTAATTTAAATAAATAAACGTGCACACAAAAGATAAAATTAACACAAAATCACACAAATCATGCCCAACACGAAACTATTTTTAATTTTGAATTTTCTGGGAGTACTTCTCAAGTAAGGCAAAAATCACGTGCTCACAGGGCTCATCACTTAGCCTAATTAAATGGGCGAGCCAATGGATTGAGACTTATTTATTGGATATATAATTAATTTAATTGTATTAGCCCATAAATTTTTTTTGACCAATATATCTTGAATATAAAATAAGTCCTGTTTAATTTATGAATTTAATTAGTACAAAATTTGTATGCCTACGCACACAACATTACCACTAGGCACTAGCTGACTTCTAGAAAAAAAAATACCAGACTAGTCTCACAAGGGGACGAAGAAATGGTTAAAATAATTTCAATATAAGCCCAATAACCTTCTTTTCTTTCTTTCATACGGGAAATATTCCTTCATTTGTCGTTCATACCTTACAAATTAAAGGCCTTAACCTCGAATATCATCTAATGGCTAAATAAAAAATAAAATATAAATATAACTTAGTCTTATGACCATTATGTATATTAAGACGTGTGCCATGTATTTACTGAGTAGAGTTATGTGTACTAGTATTAGCGTTGGAGTTTAAGCTATTGGGCTTTAAAGATTAAAAGTGTGAATTAAAACTTGGTGTAAAATAAAATGGAGGGAAATGAAAATTTAAAAAATTTGAATCAAGTGAGCTTTGTCAAATGAACTTTGTCCCTCATTGATGAGGAACAACTACATTTGTTTGTATAAATATAGGATCACTTCTTAAAGCTCTTAAAAGGAGTTGAAAAGAATGAATCCTTGCGCCGTTGTCGCCGCTCGGCTCGGCTTTGGATTTGAATTTGAATTTGTCAAATGATCGATGAGATTAAGTATTTGACAAAGTTTATTTAATTAATTATTTAAGAATTAATTAAGTGCCAGTGAGTTCATTAACAAAATTAACTAGAAGCTAAGTACCAGTCAGTTCATTAACGGAATTATGAATGTTGGTTTTCTCTTTTGAACATACACCTCTTATTTCAAATTTTGTTCACATTATGAACAGACACACCTTTTCCGACAATTGCCTATAAATTCTGAGGCATGACTTCCTCTTTATACACAGAAAAATAGAGAACTTCTTTCTTTTTGAAACTCTTGCATTTGACTTTGTAGTTTCTCTTTCAAAGTCGTAAGTGTGATTTTGCTTCGTTCTTTTGAGTTCGTTGGTATCCTGCAATTTGTATTGCTACTATTGCATGAAGGATTATTCCGTTTTATCCTGAGAGGATTTAATCCATTACCTTTACAACGTATGAGGGAGTTAAATTCCTTAACGATGCACAAGGGTGGACTCGAAACATTTCTTATAATTTATTGTTTTCCTAGTTTTCTTCTAACAGTCATTCTATTTGTTTTCTGTTTTAACACAATAGCAATAAAAGTTAGTAACATTTGGACTCTGGATTAATGAGAGCCTGAAAGGTATGATTTGAAATTAGGTTACGATCCTTTATATTTATTTAAAGATTTTGACTTTGAATTATAGGCGGCGGACAAACTAGAAAATGCATTAAAGATATCAAAATATAAAGAAATAAATATGAATAAATACAGAAGATTTAATATATTTACTTAAAATATGTATATAAACAATTTACCTCGCTAAGGATGATTAGATCGAAAGACAAGACCAAACGTCCAAGGGATTTAGGCTCGTAAGCGGGTGCTGGACCAAAAACATGTTTTACTTCCATGGTTGACAGTGACACATAGAGTTTGTTGTCCTTTTTTTGTCCCACTTTATTTAGTCTATAATTAAATCTTCAGAACTTTTAAAACGCAATTTTTCAAATTCGATTTATTGTGCTCCAGGAGCTAGGTGGGGCTTGGTAAGGATTAGGTGGGATTTGATAAGGCTCTACATATATGACTTGCGTATTGTATTGTGTCTCTCAGGTAATTTTCGGTCTATATTATTGTATGTTTTTAATTTATGGTCTATGTTAGATAATTATTGTTGTAATTTATGGTCTATGTTAGATAATTATTCTGCTGAAGTTACTAATGCTCTTTTGTTTTTCTTTTCTTTCTTTTTTCTGAGCCGAAGGTCGATTGGAAACAAGCTCTCTGCCTTAAGGTCGGTGTACGTACTACTCTTCCCAAACCTTATTTTGTGGGATTATAGTGGGTAATTGTTATTATTATTTTAATTAAATTTAAAAGGATGAAAATGCAGAAAAAGACCGAAATATAATGACGCACATGCAGTCTTAGACTCTTAGTCAATGAAGTTTTAGATATACGACTGCTTTAATGTACAGGCAGTCAGGCATGAAGATAATTTCATTTTAATATTCCGAAACCTAATATTTATTCACTATATTTATAAGTTATTATAGTTAAGCTTAAAGTTTGATTTCAATTAACTATCCAAACTCAGACGTTTTACCTAAAATAGCTCCAAACTACAAAACAAAAATTGCGTCAAATAAAATTAGGCATTTAAGTGATAAAATAATATCAAACATTTCTGACATAAGAGATAAGTCCTAAGTAATGAACATAACTATTCTCCACCTGTCTTGCAAAATAAATGTTGTTGGTGATAGCTTACCTAAATATACCAATCAAAAAAGAATTAAGTTACAATCAACTGAAAAGAGAAAAAAGAGGAGTTGTTTTCGTTGTTCTTAATTTGGAGAAACAATTACTTTAAGAAGAATCATAGAACTAGCCCTAACAAGTTAACGTACTTATTTATATCTATATATATTTATATCAGCACCAAAGCCCTTACCGAAATATTATTTATCTTTTTTATCCTAGAAAAATAAATTTCATATTAGACAAAATTATCATTTATTTATTTTTTCTAATTTTTATAATTGTAAAACTAACTAACATTTTACTTATTTAAATATTACCTTATTTAAATTATGTAAAAAAACCATAATTTTAGGATTTTAAAATCAATTAAATTATATTACCTTATATAAGAAAATTCCTTACTAGAATCGAGTAACACAACTATAATTTCTTATTGTTATTCCTAATAGTCAGGACTATTAGATTAATTAAGTCATTTTTTATTAATTACTTTATAACTTATTGGACTTTAAATTAATAAGATTATTATCACAGAAAATGATCAAATATATCCTTATACTATTGAAAAAGATTTAATATTACCCTCTATTATACTATCAGTCTAAATATATCCCTAACGTCATACTTCCTTAATTAACTGTCTCCCCTATGAACACATTTTACTGCTACCTCACCATTTCACCCTGTTTGCAGCTACCAAGTTCAATTACTTTGAAGTTCTATCATTATTTTGAAGACTTCACTGCCTCTACTTCCTCTCGCTTTTCAAAATACATGATGCTTCTCCGGGTGATCCTGAATTGTACGTACATTTCACTTGATTTCCTTGTGTTGCCGCTGAATTTGTAAGACATATTTAGGAAAAATTCAGTAGCATTTTTGTTTTAACATAAAACGTCAAGAGAGAAAAAATGGTAGCTTTTTCAACTATGTGGTTAAAGAGAAAGAAACAAAAAAATTAACTCTCGTGTCTCTATTTGTTTTCTTTCTCACCATGGTCAATTTGAAACCTTAAACTAGTTTGCCTATATCTTTGCTTAGTTTTATATATAAAACAACATATAATTTCATTTGTATAAGCAAGAATTTTGAATAGCAAAATCAAAATTTTCTCGTTTTATATTGTTTCATATTATCTTTAACTGTTAGCATTTCTTTTGATATAGTTTGTTCGTATATCTATGATCTGTGATTTTTCTTCAAATGAATGGGAAAGAAAGGTTGTGGGGAAGCGATGAAAATGGGAGTATAATGGTGAGGTGGCTATAAAATGTTGTTATAGGGAGGAAGTTAATGAAGGAAGGATATGTTTGTACCACTTTTATGATATTAAGGATATATTTGGACCAATAGTATGTTGTTAGGGATATATTTGGACCGAAAGTATAACGGAGGAAAATATTAGATATTTTTCAATAGTATAGAGATATATTTGACTCTTTTCCGTTATTATTATAAAGAAGGATATGATAGCAAGAAACGTTAAAACGATTCTAACATTTCACGGCCAAGAGAAGATAGATTTTCGCAAAGTTCTAAGGAAACAAAATATTGCCGTGTATTTTTCCTTCTATTTTGTCTAAACAAAAATACTACTATTAGAAGTAAGAAACCAAAGGTTGGCTTTTACGGAAAATAAAAAGAATGCTCCCATTATACTTTGAAATTTGGATTTAAAGTTGTCATATGCATGCTACGTTGTGTCTCGTGCTAATCCATTGGAAGCTTATATCTGAATTTTTAGTTGTAAAGCGTGAAATTTACAAAGTATAAAATAAATACTCATAGGAACTTAATTTTTTTAATAACTTATATTTTATAACTCAATTATAATTTTTAATAAATTATTACACTTTGAGATGGGTATACGCGCGATGCGCACATCTTAAAACTAGTAATTTTAAAAGCTTTTCTCGCATATCTAATTGCTTATACATACGCTTGATTATGGGATAAGGATAATAAACCATTATAAAATTTGTGTTTATCTTTATCCTGTTTTTGTTGTGATATTTATTAATATCAGTTAAATTTTATTTAAAAATTAATGGGTGTCTGGCTAAATTTATGAGCTAGTGAAACTAGCTTATTGTCACGATCCAGTCTTTTCCTCCATGAACTGTCATGACGGCACCTAGTCTCTACGACTACGTAAGCCTAATATTACAGAAATAAAATGAAAATATAAAGATAACAGCTAACATATATTGTTAATAAGCATAAACGGTTCCACTCGGCATGTACAATAATCTTTTGTTCCAAAATCCAAAATATCACAAATCACAAGCTTCTAAGAGTTTCTATCTGTTCTATACATTAGTGTCTGATGAAAACAAGGGGAAATTTACCACAAGGGGATAGAAAGGTCCGATGTATGCGGACACAGGCATATGTACCTTGAAGCCTCCTGAAGCACCAACCACGCAACTAGACTCGAGGCTGATAGCTAGCACCTGGATTTGCACACGAAAAAATATGTGCAGGAAAAGGCATGAGTACACCATAATGGTACCCAGTAAGTGTCAAGCCTAACCCCGATCGAGTAGTGACGAGATCAGGTCAGGGCCCTACTCGTATAAATATAATGAAATAAAACAGAAAGAAATATCACAGTAAAATAAATATGGAAATCTAACAGGAATAGAATTCAATGAAAGCCAACATCTCAGAACACGGTAATATCAACGGAAGATCTCCAAGGATATCATCCCGTAGTCCAAAACGTAAATGTGCAGGAAAATCTCTCGAAATATTATTCCGTAGTCCCAAAATAAAATATGCAGTACTAGGGGATCTCCCGAAATACCATTTCGTAGTCCCAAAGTAAATATGCACTACATGAGGATCTCCCAAAATACCATTCTGTAGTCCCAAAAAAAATACACAGCTCAACCAATATAAGCAACAGTTACAACAAGAAAACCTACAATTTAGATTAAGTTCTCATCAAAGAAAATAGGTAAGTTCACTAAACAGGCTTCCCTCCGCCTCCACATCCTCCTTCAACCCGTCTAACGACACGATCACAGAACAATATTTTCTGTCCCAAGAAACCGTTCAATTACCTTGTCCAGCTTCATGCCGATGTTACCCCTCATACCTTTAAGTAGGCTCAAAAGTGGAGGTCAGGTCTAGTTGCCAAGGGGTTTACTCAGTGACGGGTCGGGTCTTGACTATCACTGCATGTTCAGTCCGATTGTCAAACCCACAACTATTCTTGTTATTCTTTCAGTTGCAGTTCAGCGAAACTGGGTCTTACATCAGTTAGACGTCAACTTTTTTTTTTTTTTACAAGGCACACTTGAAGAATAGGTTTTCATGAACCAACCACTTGGATTTGAGAATACAGCTTATTCCTCGCATGTTTATCGTTTGCGTAAGGCCATTTATGGTCTCAAGCAAGTCCTTTGCGCTTGGTACAATGAACTGACATACTTTTTTTTTTTTTTTTTCTGTATGGGGTTTGTAAAGTCTCACTCGGACCCGTCTCTCTTTATTCGACGTGACTCTAATAGTGTTGTATATATTTTAGACGACATTACCCTTACAGGAAACAATTCTTTAATGGTTCATCAGGTTATCTCTTCATTGGCCTCCCGTTTTTCACCTAAAGATCTTGGCCCTTTATCCTACTTTTTTGGAGTTGAGGTTCATCGAAATGCCAAAGGCCTATTTCTCTCACAAGCAAAGTATGTTTCGGATCTTCTCCACGACTGCAAAGGTGTTTCCACGCCCATAAGTTCTTCTCAAATTTTGTTGCTAAATGATGGTACTCCATTTCATGATGCTACAGAATATAGGAAAGTAATTGGCAAGTTGCAATACTTGTCTTTTACCAGGCCTGATGTTTCTTACTCCGTGAACAGCTTGCCTCAATTCACGCATGCTCCATCTGAAACTCATTGGAAGATTGTCAAGCGACTCATTCGTTATCTCAAAAGCACTGTTAACTATGGCCTCCAAATATTTCCTACCACAAGTCTTAATCTCTCTAATTTTTCTGATGCTGATTGGGCCGGCAACCTTATTGATTGAAGTTCCACCACTAGATATATTATATTTCTTGGCCTCACTCCAGTTAGTTAGTCCTAAAAAAACAACGCATTATTGCTTGTTCATAGAGTATCGGGCTGTTGTTAGTGTTGTTGATATCACTTGGGTCAAAACTCTTCTTAGAGAACTTCATGTGAATATCTCCACCACACCTCCAACATTCTTTTGATATCACAGCCGCATGAAGCATATAGCTGTTGATTTTCACTATGAAATCAGGTGATTTCCGTCCAAGGGTTGGGAAAAAAAGTATTTGGTCGCAAAAGTCAACAAAACTTTGTTGACAGCCAAAAAAATCTGTCCAATTAAAAACGGTCGAAATTTGATCGGAAATTTTATACGAAAATTACATAATTTCTAGTAATTATATGTTCCCCAATAGCTTCATGATAAGCGTCATCGTCCTCTGTCCAAGCTAGGTGTTGTTGCACATCATCTAGATTGGGAGGTGTGTATTAAAACATAATACAGTATTTTAAGTTTATCTTGTTTCCAATATTGTACGAGTTTATTGTTTAGCTCCTTGATTTCTTGTTTGTTCCATTATAGAAGGGGTACTATCTCAGTAACTTTGTTATAGGCTTGTGTATATATTCAGTTCACGGTCATTCAATTATATCATTTTTTTTTTGTTTCATCTTGCTCTTTCATTATAGGTAGAAGTACGTATTCAGTGCGATTAGTCGAGATGTAAGTAAATTGATATGGACACCATATATAATTACTTTTTAAAAAAAGTGGCAACTTTAAGTTATTTATTTTTGTTCTCTTGATGGAGGCATTCTTCCAAATGTATGGGGAGGCAAGAATGAAGAACCAATCAGAAAAAAAAATAAAGCAAGAGGAAGAAAGGATAAAGCTTCTAAATAATGTAATACATCTACTCATAGTAACTTGTCTAAGAATTGCAATTTGTCTGCTTAATTTTACTGAAACTATTAAGCCAAGGAACTTAAAAATATGCTCTCTAAATGGCTCTTTCACTTTCAATTTATTTGGACTAATAATGGGCAGGAACACATCAAACTTTGCTTAAATGACAAGTAGAATGCATGATAAAGAAAAGTGAAAGCAAAAAAGGATGAATCAGCAAAGTATAATAATGGAAGGACTCTTTGTATTTCTTAAGGGACAAAAGTTTTGAAGATTTTATGGCCTTGGTTGTTCAAGTGTCCTAAATCACTTCAGTTGGTTTTTTAGCTGGAAGATGTGACACCAACCCTTTTTTTCAATAATTATGAAAAATTTCCCATGTGGGTAGTAAAATCTGAGAGAAAATTGCTCCATTTTGGGGACCTCACCTCCTCCTCCCCACCCCCACCCACCAAAGAAAAGGAAAAAAGAAGAAGAAAAAATTTAGAAAAATATCTATATATAGAGTGCTCAGGGTTTTTGTATGTTATAATAATTACTCCTCAATCTCCAGCAACTTATGGTCCATACGTGAGTCCTTACTATTTATTTCACTCCATATAAGCTTGTCATAATTCAATATTATATTTCTAGCATTAAAAGTTTTTTATATTTTCTATTGACGTACAATATCTAACAGAATTAAATGATTCCTAACAAGCATTGAATCTAAAGAAAAAAATCAGTAAAACTATGGCTTTCGCGTGTCGTTCTGTCCGGAGATCTCGGTATATTGTACTATATGGGTAAATTTCTGTAATTCGAGTGAGATTGTCATAGCACAAAAGCAGGGCTGATTTATTTGTTCGTTTTGTCGCTCTGTTTGTTTTATGTTAATAGTATTGTCATGTTTGAAAGCAAAGGACATCATAATGTCAATGGAACAAATAAAGCCATGTTAGAGTAACTAACTTTTGTCCTAGTTTGCCTTAGCTAGTATTTTTCTTTTTAATAACATTTCAATTAGAATTTTTCAGGGTTCTTTTTTTTTTTCTTCCCAATTTGACGGCATTATGTACACCTTTTAAATACTGATCATTTTTCAATTTAACTTGTCCAACCACCTTTTTACTTGGGAAATCGAAGTCTTTTTAAACATAAGGGAAAGTTAAATAGGAAAATCCAAGATTGATTAACAAAAAAACATGTATTCTGCACAGCATGCTGATTATGTTAAGATTTTTAATTTCAATTAGCAGCAGTCAAACTTATAATGAGGCTCCAATGAAATAATATAGAGGATAAGTTTTATAATTAAATTTAATTTTTTAGATCAATCAAATTCTAAAAAGAAAGACAAAAATAAGAGACAGGTGGAAAAGAAAAAGGCTAGGTGAAGATTGTTAAAAAATCAAATTTTTGTTTTGACTTAAATTCAAAAATCAGCAGATTAGAGCTTATTTCTTCATGTTTTAGGAGTTAATGTAGACATATAATTTAACATAGTTAATCAAACTTCGAAAAGTGAAGTTAAAAAGACTCTTCACATGTTAATATTGGTCTAATAAACTTCGGATAAGGAAAGATAAACATCAATTTAGAGGAAGTAATGATATTCAAAAAATTAAAGCAATACACAGAATTCTCATATCACAATAAGTGAAAATGAAAGTATGAATTACAATAAACTTGTCTAGGCACTAAAACAAGAAAACATTGTTTTCTTTCATCAAACAAATATGAATACAAAAAATACAAAGGAAAGAAACCATGAATCCATGTCCCTTCCTTAAAGATACTAAAATGACTCAAGTTACAAAAGAATACATTGACAAATAGCCGTTTTCCAAAACTAAAATATCATCAAGAGTTGTAAAATCTATACCAGACACTATATACATTCACCTTATAATTAAACAGGAAGAAAGAAAATAACAGAAAACAGAAAGAAGTTCCAAACATTTGTTCCTCTACCTTAATCTGCATTTTGAGTAAGATTATTAGACCATTGGAATTCTATTTCCAAATTCCTTGAGGGTCCGCTTTTGCTCTCCGGTAACAAAGTGTACTCCCCAGCGACTGCACCCAGCATAACTACACGGTCAATCTGGATAGTGACCTTCCCGAATGAACTCTGTCAATAAATAGGAATGAGTTTAGTAGAAGATCACAAGTGATAGAAATGGAGAAGCATATTATAATAAAAATGTCCCATTACTCGTAAAATAATAGCTGGCGTCCTCAATCAATATTATAAAATGCACTTACCTTTCCCATTTTGCTCTTATTCTTGCATGAAATATGGAGCTTCTGGCCTTTAGGAGGACTTTCAAAGGACCATGAAAAGCTCTCATCAAACTCTGGATTAGGACCAGTTGAAACAACCTGACAGAGGAGAAAAACAAGGAATTATGAAACATATGCGGGGTGTCAGAAAGAAGTTAACTTAATTATTTTGTTGCTGGAAAAGTGCAATTCCTGTTACTAGTCATAGTTGAATCAAACATCCCCCAATTTTCCAACACAACCCCCCCCTCCCCCCCCCCGGTTCTTTGTAGGAGCCAAGAATGGCCCTTTCCCGCTCTGCTCTCTTGATGACTCGAAACCAATCTCAAGGTTCCTTTAGTCAACCAGATCTCTATTTTGTTTGTAGAGCCATTTCGTGCTTCTTAATTTTGCAAGTTAGGGTATTTCAAATCCCCACCCTCACCCCCAAAGAAAAAAAACAAACAAAAAGAAAGTAAAAGTTATTTATAAAATTAGAGTTTGGCCAACAGTGCACGGAAAAAGGTTCAAAGCCCGTGTAGCAATGAGAAATGGAAGTGTACTTGAAACACCAAAGTATTTCGAGAATTGACTGTACCTTCGTTTGGCGAGGTGGAGTATTTCCAAGGGTAAGCTTGCAAAAAACACTTGGATTTCCAACTGATTGTCTCATGTTGTTTCCACGCTTTATTATTACCACTAGAGTCCCAGGCAAACATTGCAATAGAAATTCTGCCTTCTCTTGGAACCGAGGGGGGCCTGATTGTATCAGATACTGCAACAACGGAATTGCATCTGCAGCAGCGATTGATTGTGCTCGAGACACTTCAGCAGGACATGCTGACCAAGCTTGTCGGAGAAGAAACAGTGCATCTAAAGCAGCTTCTTGAGTTGCCTCTGAACCAGTCTTCAGGGATGTCACTAGATGTGGAATACTCAGCGTTGCAGGTTCAGTGGCCCTTAGACGGGGAAAGTTTCCAAACAGTGCATTCAGAGCCTTGAGGTACTCCTCATTTACAGTTCCGGTTGCCCATAAATCTTTCTCTATTGCAGCTACAAAGCCAAGAAATCAATTAAATTTCTACTAACACTAACAAGAAATGACTCAATTTGCACAAAATACTGAAGTTTATAAAAAAATTGGACGCAATAACACGCCATCCCTTCATTTCTTCATACTAGCAGGATCCAAATAGTAAACCATTTCATTAACCAACCTGGATCAAGAACACTAAGGAGAATCCACCATCATATTAGGAAAATTTCTATTTGAGATACTAATTCTCAATAAATGAATGAAAAAGAATATGCAGATAACCAAAAATATCATTTTTCTTCTGTAGCGTAAAGCAGATAAGTTTGTCACTATGGAGTATAGGGAAAGGAAATTTACCAGTGATAGCCCTGACAGTTTCACTTGAAGCATACTCTTGAATGGTATTATTGGAAAATAGAAGTTTAATGAACATTGACGCCTGTACTGATGTCTCTGGATCACTTGAACCAATCAGATCCAACACAACCTGGACACCACCAGCTTCTGCCACTGCTCTCTTATTTGATCTGCTATACATGACAAGGTTCTGTAAGGCACAAATGGCGACGACTTTCATTTCTTCAGTAGGCTGATCTTCAAGCAGATTCACCAATGCCCGGCAAGCGGAAACAGCATCACTGCTTCGAGCAAGAGCCTCATTCTGGAATAGGTCACCAAGAGCAAGAGTTGCCAGTAACCTTGCTTGTTGACCTTGAGTCTGGGGATCCAAAAGATACTGCGACAAGGGCACAATTGCTGACTTGGTGGCTTTCGTTTCTCTGATCTTCACGTTGTTCAGTAAAACCTCAAGGAGTCTTGCAGCAGTTTCCTCGCAAAGGTGGCATCTGAGAAGTTCCAAGAGAGCCTCGATCGCCCCACTTTCAGCCATAGCTCCAGCGCTGGTGGAGTCATCAGTCTCCAACACAAGGAGAGCATTCAATGCACCAAGAACTGTGCCTTCAGAGCCAGAGCGAAGCAATCTTACCAACACTGCAACAGGTACTTCCAGATAAAACTCAGAGCTAAATTGCAGAATGCTGGATAATACTGCAGCAGCTGACTCCCACAAGGCATGAGGGAGTGAAGGGTCAGCATTCAATATCACTCTAGACAGTTCACCAACGCCACCTTCTTTTGCAATTTCATTTGGCCAAGTCAGTGCAAGACAGACTAGGGCCTTCACAGCTCTCTGCTGCAAAATCGGAATACCAGAACCAAGGACCCGTACCAAGGGACCGATCACTTGATGGATAACTGGGTCCTTCTGCAGGTGCTCTTCCAAAAGCAGGTGAGACAGAAGCTCAGCAGCCAGTTGTTGCACAGCAGAAGCAGGAGAATCAAGTAAGGGAATAAGAGGTTCAATAGC
Organism: Nicotiana noctiflora; assembly: GCA_032618575.1. Taxonomy (NCBI): domain Eukaryota; kingdom Viridiplantae; phylum Streptophyta; class Magnoliopsida; order Solanales; family Solanaceae; genus Nicotiana; species Nicotiana noctiflora. The sequence goes on from JASVEL010004022.1 coordinate 84,758, forward strand.
TTGGTGAGATGTCAAGGTATAATCAGCGCGGCACTGCGGATGCTCTAGGATATTCACAAGGACCTGCAGCGTGCTGTGTTGCCCATCAGGTCCAAACTCCGGTCTCGTCAGCAACACAAAAAGTGGCTCTACCACCTTTGCAGCAGATGGTCCCTTAGCAATGGTAGCATTATTTGTCAGTATTCTGAGTAATTCAGCAAATGCAGCACAGAGGAAGTCTGGTGCTTCATGGAGAATGTCAAGTACACTCTCGATAACCCCAGCCTTGACCATTTCCATCTTACAGGAAGGCCTGTCTTTCCCCAACTTAACAAGAGCTCTAGAAATAGCCTCATGAATTAAATAGTTTCTGCCATAAAGAAGGCCAACAAGGGGAATGACTGCGCCATGTGCTGCAACTAGTTCAGCCAGCTGTTCATCGTCCACTAGTTTATCTAATGCACGGACAACAGAATGATGTGCAGGACTAAATTCAGTAACAAGAAGAGAAACCAAAGGCTCCACACACCTAGCTGCAGCCATTGTAGACCTTATTCTTGTATTTCCAAACAGAACAGAACACAACTCGGCTGCATCACCCTTCAGCTCCATTGAGCAGCCTGATGAAAGAATCCGGCAAAGAACATCTACTGCGTTCATCTCAACATCTGCAACTGCAAGTGCTTTTGAAGGATTCTCACTGAGAAGCCTAACTAATGCAGCAATGGCTGCATGCTGCTCCCTCTCTAGACCAGTATTTAGAATCTCAACCAAAGGCTGAACAGACTGTCTAGCTGATTCTGCATTCCTGATGTGATCTGCTGAGAATAGGTTTTCCAAGGCTTTGGCAGCACTATACCTTGCCCCTCTTCCACCAAGACGTAAAACTGCAATTAGCTGACCAACAGCACCAAAAGCAGATTCGTGCCTGCATATTTCAGCAGTAGTAAATAGGATACCTAATAAATCAGTGGCAGCTTCCTCAGTTGCATCTTGTGGACCAAGTGAGAGGTATTTAGTCAATGCTTCCAGAACCCCAGATTCCACCATAACTATCTTATTTGAAGGACAATCTTTGGCAAGCTGAATCAGAAGTCCAAGAGCTAGAAAAGGCGCACCAGGACGATCTGGGATAGGTTTTAGCAAGTCAACAAGGGCTGGTATAGCTTTCCTAGAAGTTGCACCAATCCTTATATCATCGACCCTGAACAACCTCTCAAGTGCAACTTGATCTGGGTTACGGACCAAGGCAAATTCCTCCGATAGTGCAACAAGGTCCTTTATATCCTCATCAGCACAACCAAGCAATGTTATGAGTCCTGATGGTGCACCTGAATTTGCAACAGACAACAGAGTTCCCCTGCTACCATTACAGACAAGGCTGGCTACGGCTTGTGCAGCGAAATACCTGTTTGCCGACTCTTCTGACTTCAGCAAATTAGCTAGCACAGGTATGGCTTTCATCGTTCCATGTGCTCGTATGATGTCTCTATCTTGAAATAAGATAGCCAGAAGTAATCCACAAATCCATATGCTGCTGTCCTCCTTGAAATCCATCTGTAAAAGTATTAACAAAGGTCATATAGTGCTTTGGAACAAGATAAATACCATAACAAATTCAAGAGTCTTGGGTTAGATGTAGTTTTATCACAGAAAGAAAGCACTTCAACTAAAGGTAGTACTTACCTGTGTAAACTGAGTAAAAGATTGAGAAATTCTCTCTGTAAGAACTTCAATCGCACCAGCCTCCATAATCTCAACTTTACTTTGGTCATCGCGACTGGCAAGAGCTGAAAGTAGCCATATAGCTATATTGACCCCGGAAACAACTGAAGTACTTTTCTCCGTCTCATCCTTTCTTGATTCTTCTTCAGCATCCCTGGAGATGCTAATTGCAATCTTACTTCCCTGGTCCTCCAAATGTAGAGACTCTGAAGCATTTAGCATCCCAACAAAAGATTGAATGAGTGGAACACAAGACTTTGATTCATTTAAATCTTCCATCACTCTCAGATGATTCACTTTTGCCGCGCAAACAAGAAGTGCACTTCCTCCTATTTTAACCAAAGCATTGGAGGAACAGATTACCCTTCTTGCAACTGAAGAAATGCATCCATAGGCACAAGCAATAGCATCGCCAAGAACAGTGGGCTGAGCTTGGCAGAGTCTTGACAATATCTCAATAGCTTTGTCTTGCAAAACTGGTGAGGCATCAGCAATGCATGAAACTACTGGAATTATGCTATTAGGGTATTCAGCTAGAACCGCCCATGCAGGTTTGATACCACTAGCACCTTCCAGCCTTAAAAGGAAACAAAGTGCATCTAAAGCTTCTGATATAGCAAGAGAGTCACTGCCAGTTGATTCTAGGAAAGAAAGTAATGCAAGAACTGTTCCACAACGGTTAACACAATCAGTTAAGGCAGGATTAACCTGACTAAATTGAAGAAGACGAGCAATTGCTGCGGCAGCATGGGTCCTTCCACCAGTTGTGCCTTCACGAAGAACTCTAGTAGCGGGCAAGATAATCTCTTCAGGAATTGCTTTCTCAGACACCTCGCGATCCAAAAGAAGATTGGACAAAGCACATACTGCTTGCTCTGCAACTTGTAAGACTGAGGACTTTGCAAGCACCATTAATGAAGGCAATGCATCTCTAGCAATTGCTGCAATGTCACGGCTTTCTCTAATAGAGAGAAAAATTGCAGCAAGGCAGCGCGAGGCATCCACTAAGATGGTTTCAGGTTCAGCATTCAGAAGCTTCACGAGTGACCACAAAGTTTTGACAGCAAGGCTACTTTCTCGCAAGTCCTTCCTGAGATGGAAAATTCCAGCAAGAGCTGAAGCAGACTTGGCCTGAGTCTCTTCCTTCGTGGAGCTTAATATCTTTATCATCGTCTCAACTGCATCATTTGCTGCACTACCTTCACGCAACATATCACTCAGAGGGGCCACAGAGAGCAAACTTTTTAATGCATCTAAGACATAAATCTTAGACTCTGGAAGATCACTAGTCAATAGTGCAGTGAGTTGACTTATAGTTGCAGTATCTGATTTGTGAATCAAATGGTTCAGTGTCTTTGCAGCAATTTCCTTCCCGTTGGAGCTACCATTCTTCAGAAGCCACAATAAAGCAGGAACAGCATCAGCACTTTCAACACATGCACGGATATCTTCACTGTGATTACAGAGGTTTCCAAGGATAGTTGCCGCATCTTCCTTAGCTTTGGCAGACCCAGTTTCCAGAATTTGAACAAGTGGAGGTATGCCACCAGCTGCTGTAATGGCCCACTTACTTTCATCATTCTCATTGGATAAAAGACAAAGAAGAGCAACAGCACACTCCTGTTGCTGCTCTGATGAGAGCCCAAGAAGTGAGATTAACAGCTGAATTCCCTCACGACCTTGTAGTGCATGCCATAAGCTACCTTCATTTTTGCACAGGAAGAGAAGAGACCTTATCAACTCATCCTGAACTTCATTCGTGGCCATTGTGATCAAACCAACCAATAAGCGTTTTGCATCAGAATTCGCAAGTTTGCTAGATAGTACAGCATTCCCGTACAAACTGGCAAGTGCTTCAATAGTACGCTCCTGCACTAGAAAGGGTAAGCGGGCCTTAAATTGCTTAACCAATGTTTCTTCCACCTCCAAAGGATCTGATGCTCTTGAATTTTCTGCTTTGCTATCATATATCATGAGAGCCGAAGCTAAAGCTCCCAATGTATCAGCTACTTGTGCAGGTGATGTGCAAGATTCAAGGCTTTGACCAAGACTTGAAATGACATATGACAAACCACCAGAAATATTTGCAAGGGCACACATCGCATTCTCCTGCAAAGCTTGGGCGTATTCACCCTGCATGAATTCCTTTGAAGGAGCTATAGTAGCATTTATCAGAGCAGGAATACCATTGGAATTTGCTATTTCCTTCCTGGATTCTTTGCTTTGGGCAGAAAGAGATTTAAGAGCACCTGCAGCTTCTGCTCTAACTGGGGCTTCATTGCCAGATCCAAGTAGTTTAAGAAGTAATTTGGTGGCCTCTGCAGCTAAGACTCTCGCACAAATAGAAGAATCCTCCATCATCATACAAGCAAGGAGAAAGCAGACATTTGCCTGAGTACTTGGCTGTCCATTATTCAGTAGTTTAACAAGTATATCCACTCCTCCAGCTTGTACTGTTGCAGACCAGAATCCCTCAGTGCTGGTTGAAAGGTTTTTTAAAGCTCCTGTTAGCAAGTCGTCAACTATGTTTCCAGCTTTTAGTCCCTTTTTTAATTGCTCCCATAATACTGGTACAACTCCTTCAGTTGAAAATATTTTTGAACCAACATGATCCTTTGCACCACCTTGAGACACAGCATATATGGTTTTTGCTGCTGCAATTTGACTTTCTGCTGAACTTGATTTGAGAAGACCAAGGAGTGGCGGTATGCAACCACCTAATAGTACTTTCACTCGCAGTTCATTCTCTTTACACAGAGAACCCAAAACTGTAGCAGCCTGCATCTTTACCCCAAGTGAGCCAGAACGAAGTAAAGAAACAAGTACTGGAACAGCTTGAGAATGTGAGCCAACAGCACTAAATGCATTTTCTCGTGTATCAATAAGCTCCAACAATTGCTTAAGCGAATGTTCTTTCTCTTGCATGGATGACGAATTCTGCCGTAACTGCTCAATGCATTGAGCAACACTTGCTAACGTCCCATCTGGATCCTCCATGCTACTACGATCTCTGCAGAATTTAATAGCAAAACGTTCTTTAGGTTATGTTTGTAGTCTAAATCAGCTATGAATATCATCATGTAAAATGGTCATTTGGGCCACATGAGGTTAGAAAAGTTGCATGATTCTAAATGATAGTACTACAATTTTTGTTCAATTGCTGCTTTTCTTACTGGTAACAACTTTCATCAGATTAATATCTTACAACAGAAAACAAAGTACAGGATATAGTCAACTGCAGTTTAAATATTTTCAGTTTTACAACGTAACAGCAAAGACAAGCAAATTCAAAGCATAATGAATCAATTTCGCATCTTGGAGAATCTACGCTATCTGTGGAGGAAAGGTGAAACAATGAAGCATATGCATGATTTAAGTTTTGTGCAACTGATGCATGTAGGAGTTATGGAAATATGGATACTGCATTGGGATAAAACTAACGGATTCTTACAAACAAAAAGAAGAATTTGGTAGATGAGTTCAACTGACTCCTCGTGAAGTATAGGAAATAGTAGCATTTGCAGATATAGATTCCATGAGAAGAGAGCAACAGATGGAGTTTTGCAAGGAAAAGTGTGTTTACATTTTCCTCATGCAGTCATGCTTATAGCAAAAAAAAATAGCATCTACTGACTATACAGCTAATTGCTTCCCATCAGGTAAAACACAAGCCAAAGAACAGATTGTGATGAGCCCCTAAACTGAAACCGTTAATGATTAAACTAACCTTGAAGATGTTTTCATGATTGAATGTGGAGTTGGAGGCTCCATATCATGAGGTTTAGCATCCCCATTTCTTTCCTGAAACAAAAAAGAATTCATAAATATTGGTGAGGAATGTTTCACGAGTCTGGGAAACACAGCGAATCCGGTGATGTCATTCGAGAAGGAAAATGTCAACCATAAAGAGCATGACCTATATCTTCAAGAAAACAGCCAATTTAACTTTACGACTCAACAAAGTAAGTAAAGATGTATAAACCTATTAACTTTTTTCCTCTCAGTGATGGAATCACAGAAACATAGATTCGAGATGCAGCATCGAGTCAGTGATGCAACCTCTTTCAATTTAAAATGTTTACATGTTTGTACATGATATGGACAGATTCTTCAACAAAAAGAACTGCAGAAAAAACTATCCCCCTCCCATTCCACAAGGCGAGTTCAGAGGAAAAAGGAAGTAGAACAATGACAACCATCCGGATTTAGCTACAGAGTAATATGTACTTACTTAGAACATGTCGACTGAAAAATAAACAGTATAACAATTTCAATGGAAAACAAAGTATATCAACACTATGTTGCACATAAAACTACTAGTAAAGACCACCCAGGTAGAGCGAAATGCAACAACGCGTATTTCCAGATCTTTGAGTAAAACTAATTCAACAGCTCACATATCAAAGAAATCCCCAGAAAATTTATTAAAGCAGTTGCTTTTTCTTCTAAAAAGGGGAACTTTACCATATCATTACTGCCTAGACTGCTGCCATTGGCAGCAGTGAACCTCCAAGCAAGTGCGGCCGCCAGCTTTGCTGTGATCTCAAGATCTTCGTAGCAGATCTACCTCCAAGACACAGAAGAAAGCTAACAGCCTCCTGCAGACCACCAGTAAAGTAAACATTTATTACAAAACTTCTGGAGAAACCCCAAAAACCCAAAATAAAATGAGCTCAATTAAGAAATGAACTGTTTATGTCATACATTAACAAACGATACAGATCAAATTGTAATGGCCTAGTTTTTAGCAATGATAGTACCACTAGAATTACTTGACTAGTTTTTATTTTTTTCCTTAATTTTGAGCAGTGAATTAGTTGACTAGTTCAAAGCAAAAACTAACCAAAATTCACATATGGAAATCACATAAATCTGAGATCAGATTCAGCAATAAATTGAACTAAACATCAATGCCCAGTTTAGATTACAACAATCTCAAACCAAATCCTAAAAAATTGATCCAAGAAATCCCAAGATCCAGATCACACACTATTAAAGCTCACACCTTTACCTCAAAAAACAAAACCCCAGATGGGTATTTCCATTAAAACCAAAACCCACATGCACATTTCACCGAGGTTTGTACAGTTTTTACAAATATAGCCAAAAGATCTAAGACTATAGCATATAGAAAACCAGCAAAATCTTGATAATAAAGAATGCAGAAAGACAGAATAGAGAGATGGAGAAAAAGATAAGACCTTGGATCTTAGGCTTGTCTTTTGTTATTGCATTTGGGGGAAAGAGTGAGGTTTCGTAGTAGAGACGCGAAGAATATGTATGAAGGAGTTAGAGAGAGAAAGAGAGATACAGCATTATATTATGTATATTGTGTGAGAGAGAGAGAGAGTGAGCTAGCAAGTAGCCAGAAAGAAAAAGAAGAAGGACCACCGACAGACAGCTGAGAATGAGAGTGTGAGTGATGGAAATAGCTCAAGCTTTGGAGCTAGCAAGCTGTCTTTCTTCGATATTTTTCTCTTCGACTTCCATTTTTTACTTTCTTGATTTTAGGCTAACGTTACGTTCAGTTTTTGCCTTCTGGTTACGCTTTTTTACCTGAAACTGAATACTCCATTTTTAAAAAAAAATTAAATTCGGTAAATTGCAGGTTGGAGTGTGATATAGAAACTTAAATGGATGAGGCTCAAATATTACATCTTAAGAATATAAAATAGAAGTCTTATGTTTAATTTTAACTCGCGCTATACATATATATATAGACTTATTATAGGCGTGATTCTTCTCTGCTCGAGGTTCATATAACTAATAAAACTCACTTGATTATGCACACAAATCTTTCACAATTCACTTTTATTTCTATAGCACATCCAACTTGCATTCGACAAAATAAAAAGAATCACACTCCAACTAGTATTTAACAAAGGAAAAAACAACACTTGCTATGAACACAAGTTGTTCAGAGTCCCACTTCGTCTAAGCAAAGATCACAAGTCAGATAAATGCAACATTAAGATATAGGGATATGATTCAAGTTAAATACGTTCTTTGTTTCAATTTATGTGAACATATATTTTTTTAATTCGTACCAAAAAATATGATCCCTTCCATATTTAAAATAATTTATTTTTATATAATAATATATAGTCACACAGAATATATATGTCTCATTTTATATTACAAGTTCAAAAGTCTTTTATTTTTTTTAAAATTCGTATCCAGTCAAATAGATTCATATAAATTGAAATGGAAAGGAGTATAAGATTTGTGAAGCAAAGTGACACAAACTTTTTGTATAAGGAAAATATTATTGTAAAGGTAAAAATTAATGTGGTGTGATAAGGAAGCCACATGTTCAAACTATAAAATAACATTTTTATAGAAATGCAAGCTGATACATATATAAGATATAATATGATTCTACTAATTTCATGTAGGTGTGGAACCTAGTGTATCGAGCAGTCTTTTTTAATGAGACGGGGACAATATAGGAAAACTTATAGGAATGTCCTTACCAACCTTTAGCCATTAGTCATAGACTTACCAAAATTAGTCAAATATATATAAATTGAAAAAATAAATAAATAAGATTCTTTCTCTCAAAGTATCACATGCAAAAATTACCTTCATGATTAGCTATATTAGATCAATACAAAAAAAAAAATCTCATGGATGGGGTAGCAAATAAGGTAATAAAATACAAGAAAATATACAATATACAATATTCCATAAATCTAAGCAAAAAAAAAAAACTTTTTCAATGAGTTTAGTTGAAATTTATTGAAAACATATAAATAAGTCAATATACAAAATTTGAGAAAGATTGAATGTGATTTCGACTAGTTTTGTATTAAAATTCGTAACTAAATCGAGTTCAAAAAATACTTCTACAACACATGTATCATGCATGTATCTCACACACAGGTATACATGTGATACACATTAATACATGTGTGATACACAATTGATATATAGTGTTAACAGATGTTTTTTTTTTATGATCAATTTTTACTTTGAATTTTTAATTCAAACCACCTCAAGACTTCACCAAATCATCTCAAATCTTAGATTCAAGCTCCTTTAGATGTACTTAATTTATTCTAATAACACTCATTTAAAAAAAAGTAAAATTTTGATATTTATTTTGTTATAAATAATTAATTGATTAATATTAATAATATTTTATGAATTAACTAATGAGCTAATAAACGAATATAACTGGTAGTTTTTCAACAATATATTTGCTCATGTCCAATCATTTTAGTAAAAGAGAACAAGAAAGCAAGAAAGGTAACTAAAGCGCAGGTTGTAGCCTTCAGCTAACGGCAGCTGAATTACAAGCTGGCTCAAGCCACTCTATTTCTCAGTTCTGATTTCTGTGGGTTGGCAAAAATAAAAAATAAAAAAAAATCAACTACATTTTTTGAAGTTTTTAATTGGCATAAAAAATAAGACAGAAAGATACACCTAATGAGGATGCTTCTATGTTGGATTTATTTAATTGAATTGCATGTTCTGATCTCATGCATGTAACTAAGGTGGTAACAGCATCCCACATGATTTAATAATTAGAATAGCAACTTAATCAATAAATACTCCACATGCAATTTGGGAATAAAACTTGTACATAAGTTCTATTGGGATAAATGTTTTTCAGTGATTAAATTAATTTTAAACTTCTCAACATGAAATAAAAGAAAAACAGAGTTCAATATAGCAGGTTCATTTGGTATTTTTGGTCTTACAACTGCATCTATTTTTGTTTTTACTGTAAAATTGCTTTAGATTATAATTCAAAGAAAAATTATTGTGGAATTTACGTAGAATTAATAATTTATTCAAATAATTCGTGACTACTAGTTCAAGAATGATATATATATTTTCTAAATATGATAGGTAAACAGTGTTGTTATATGAAATTTATTTTAGTAAAAGTTCACTAGTGAAACAATCCAAAACATTCCTCTTGAAATGTGTAATACTAAATAACTGTGACAGAATCTTAGCTTTTTAAACCATGATTATATTTTAATATTGCGTATAAATTTCACAATATCATCTATTTTTCCGTTCTTTGCTTTTCTGATTATTTTCTATGGCCCATCCCATAAATTACAAGCCATGGAATCAAATCATTAGCTAAGTAGTAATGTGAAAGAAGAAATTTTTGTTGTGGGTTCCACCTTGTGGGGTGTTTTTCTGCTTTTGTTTTAATTATTATTTTTGTCATGTATCACATGTAAATTAAGATTCTAATCATCACAAGTCTCGGGTTCGAGCCCTGGGGTATGAAGTTGCCTTTGTTAGGGAGCGTTTTACCCTCGATATGAGATTTTCCGACGTGAATTCAAACTTAGTTGGGCCCTAATGTGGGTATCGGACACCGGATGAAAAACCGAAAAAAAAAAAAATTTAATCACCACCTCACTTTCTTGTCAATTGTAATGTAGTGTTTTTTTTTTTTGGTTAATTAGATGCATTTCATTAAGAAAAATGCGCGTTCGGGCGTAGAAACAATATCAATATTTGTGTGGGGGGAGGGGTACATTAATTCCCCCTCAGCATGGCCATCATTGTCAATATTATATTCCAAAATTTATCTTGAGAAAGCAGTTCCTATGATGTCTGCCCAAAATACATGTGTAGTAAACATCGCGGGAACTGTTGTTACAAAAATATTATCAAAAAATCCTTTTTTGCCATTAGATCATCTACTTTGTTGGTCTTCCTGTAGTTGTACACGTCGCATAATCTTTGAACGATTGACCTGCATTCAGAAATAACTAAGTCAAATATAAGATTCCCACTAATTAGCATTCTAATTACCTTAGTAGAGTCAGTGTTAATTTCCAGGGGTGTTAGATGCCTTTCTCCGCAATTTGTAGCCTTCTCAGCAGTGCTAGCAACTCAGCCTGAGTGTTAGTGGTGTACTGAATAGATCTTATGTAGCCCAGAACCCAATTTTCACTTGCATTTCTGAAGACTCCTCACAGCCCTCCCCTTCCCAGATTCCCCATTGCAGCCACATCTGTGTTGAGCTTGTAAGTGTTGATTTGGGGGAGGCGGGGTATCCATTTAACCCAGATTTTTTTTTTGCGGGAGTTCTGCTGACCAATATGGTTACATATTCAGTTGCTTTTACTAGAGCAGCTTTGGTGTTAACCATATCCTTTCTATTGTTGAATAGATTGTTATTTCTTAACAGCCAAATTTGCCAAAAGCATAATGGAATAAGCTCTTCCCAAGTGATGATGTTGTTGAAAGGTTCTTTTTCTAGTGATGCCTATATTTTTGGCCAGTCCCTATTGGTAAAGGAGGTGACATGGCTTGGAAGAGTATTGGTACTTTCTGAGACAATGGTTGCCCAGAATAATTTTGAGTTTGGGCAATCAAAGAAAATGTGTGTAGATGTTTCAAATCCCTAGTTGCAAAGGCTGCATGTGGGGTCTAAGTGGATCCTAATATGGTGTAGGAAGGCTCCAGTGGGGAGCATGCCATGGAAGAGTATCCAAAAGAAGGATTGGATCATTTTTGGAGCTTTTAATTTCCATATCCACAAGTAATTATTATTTATGTTTTCATTTTTATCGTTGATGAATTATCTAGAAAGGAATATGTTGATTTCGAGGTGTAAGTTCCATTTGTGGTGATTCCCTAGATCATCTTGTCTTCCTTAATAGGAATGGTTGGAATGAACGTGTTATTTGATGGAATTTTGTGATGTTCTAGGGGATGTTTAGGGATATCGTGGGAAAGTCTCAATTTCCATGGTTGTGAATTGATGCTACAGTTTTGTCCATGTCTTTTCTGGTCAGTGGTCTTTCAATTATGGACCCGAGTGCAGGGAGATTAGGGAGCCAGGGGTCATTGATGAAGCTGGCTATATTTCCTGAATGAACAACCCATATTTTTGCTTTCATGTATGTTTCTACCCTTTTAAGATACATTGCTAGGTGCTTGACTTTGATTTTCTGGGAGGATTCCTCCAAGTGCAGTGTTTGGCATTGAGGGTTTTTTCCCATAAGGAGGATGGATTCTGGTAAAGCCTCCATGCCAGCCCTAAGTGGATGGCCTTGTATTTCAAGTTAGCTTTTAGGATTGCTAGCCTACCTTGTGCCTTAGTCTTTGTGACTGTGTCTCAGGAGACATGGTGCATCTTCTTTTGACAGTTGTGGTACCCCAAATAACATTCCTTTGGATTTTATCAATCTTTTTGGTTGTTTTAGCAGGGAGTTTGATGTATTGCATTATATGATTGGGGATAGTGTTGAGGGAGGCTTTTGTTAAGGTAGTCCTGCCAGTCATATTGAGCATGTTTATTTTCCACCCTGCCATTTATGTATGGAAACTATCTATGATGAATTAGAAGTCATTATGGGTTGGCCTTTTGTGAAAAATTGGGAACCCAAGGTATTTGCTAAATCTGGATGATGCTTGTATGGCAAGAGTGCTGGAGATAGATTCCTTATGGTGGGGTTGGCAATTAGCATTAAAACAAACTTTGGACTTGTTAAAGTTGATCTTTTGTTGTGAAGCCAAATTGAAAGAATTGAAAGTAATCAGAAAGCAGTTGACCTGATTAGCTATGGAAATCAGAGTTAGATCATCAGCAAAGAAAAGATGATATATCTTAGGACTATTTCTGCTAATGCTAATGGGGACCACTCTCCTTGATCGACATTCCTGTCAATGTCTATGGAGAGTCGTTCCATACACAAGATGAATAGGTATTGATGGTTTTTACTGTCTTTGCCTTATGTTTTGATTATCTAACAAACATACTGTCAAGAACCATATAGGGAACCTGACACACTTGGTACACATTGCTAATCAATAGATTCCAGCCGGGACTCCGGCTAATGTTAACTGCTGAAAGTGTAGAAAATAGAGAAACAAGACAAGGACCTGGTCCCTTGTGTGTCCCTGACAGCAGTACGAAAGTCAATTGTGCACAACTGGAAAGTGACTGCCACAGAAAGAGTGCATATAGTGAAGCAGTTTTGTAATCACTTGTCCTTTGACCAACCAAATGTTTACATCATTCAAGTGATGCCATCAAAGGTGTAATAACAAGAGTATTTACAATAAAACATCACTTGTACTCTTGAGAATTTACTTAAAGCATTCAAGACTTCTGAGACAACGATTTTAATTCTCAAGAACCTCAAGAACAAAGTTTAACGATACTACGGACCAGTTCCTAAATCCAGTGTTTTTTTCTTAGTTGAGTTGTAAGTTTGTAATTGTTTTTCAACGTAATTCCTAAATTGCTTAGCTAGAAGCGTTGCTTAGAAACCCCTTTGTAAAATCATAAACCCTTTATATTTGTGTCATGACTATAGTTAGTCATGAGTTAAAATCTTTGTAATAGGTGTATTGCAAAATAGCTTGTAATATGTGTATTACGAGTTAGTGAGGGATTAAGAGTTTAATTCATAGATTGCATAGGTTGTAATCTAAAATTTTCTCATAGTGAAGTTAAAATCCTACCAATATAGGTCGTGATTTTTTATCCTCTTGAGCAGAAATTTTTCCACGTAAAGATTTTCTGTCTTATTTACTTACTGTTATATTAGTATTCTGAGTAGAAATTCATAGAGGATCGGGTACTCTATAGTTTGGTGGACTCGTATATACTATCAATTGGTATCAGAGCGGGTTCCTCCTACTAGGCTAATACCTCGGAAGGATCTTTATGGCCGCTCCACCAAATTTTGAATAAGGTAAATCTACGTATAGACCACCCAGGTTCAATGGAAAATACTATGGGTGGTAGAAGACAAGAATTTATGATTTTATCATGGCTGAAAATTCTGAGTTGTGGGATGTCATATGTGATAATCCTTATATACCGACAAAGAACATCGGAGATTTTCATTGACGATGACCAAGATAAGAAAATAATACAATGACTTAGACAAAAAAGCTGTGGAGAAAACTTTTTGTGCTAAGAAAATTTTGGTTAATGTGGAATAGGACCTGATGAATACAATAGAATCTCTGCTTGTGAAACTGCCAAGGAGATTTGGGAACAATGGGCATTTCAAGGAAAACTGCCATGTTAGGGTCTAGTCTTTCAGAAAAACAAAGTGTTTGTTGAAAATGTAACTACTAAAAAGGAGACTAGGTGCCATTAAAAACTCATGTTACCTGCATGGTCTAAGAGAACTCTTATTCATCCTCTTGCCTAATACAAAGGACCCAAAGTGGTTTGGGTTCCTAATAACTCTTGATTTCCTTATGCAGGGAACAGTGAAAGGAAGCAGTCAACAATGGTTCATGGATAGTGGATGTTCAAAGCATATGACTGGGAACACCATGTACTTTCTTTCACTAAAAGACGTACAAAGAGGGAGTGTATCCTTTGGCAATGGGAAAAAGTGGTACATTCTCGGAGTTGGAAAAGTCAAAAAATTACTCACTCACTCTATTGAGAATGTGTACTATGTCAATGGTCTTAAGTACAGTCTCTTGAGTGTTTCTCAGATCTGTGATAAAAAAACAAGGTGGATTTCTTGTCCAAGATATGTATAGTTACTAATTTAGTAATTGGTGAAGTGATACTTGTGGACAAGAGATACAAGAACATCTATGTTGCTGACTTCGGGTCTATACAAAGTGGTGATATGAGTTGTTTGAAAGTTGTTGATGATGGTGCTAAACTCTGCACAGAAGATTGGGGCACGCAAGCCCTTACTAGTTCTAGGTGAAGTCATCGATATGATAAATGGGAAGGTAGACATGATGAGCCAAGTGAAAGAGACAAATGGAGACAATGCTGCCTCTTTCTCAAGGGAACTAGGTACATCAATTACAACCACTGAAGCTGAAGAAAGAGTGGTTGATGCAGTGCGGGATACTCCACAAGTACTTGAGAGAAGAACACAAGGGAACCAATTAGATATACCTATCTCCCCCACAAATGTGACTTATATACCCAACTGGAAACACAAAATCTCTCATCCTCTTGAATACATAATTATCCCTCTAGATTCTAGAGTACAAACCAGATTTAAATCAAGAAATTCACTTTCCTTCTCAGCCTTTATTTCCCAAATAGAACCCAAAAATATCAAGGAAACCTTGAAGGATGCAACTGGATTACAAACATACAAGATGAGTTGCATCAGTTCGAAAGGAACAACGTATGGCACCTGGTACCTAGACCCTCATATCGAACCATTATAGAAACTAGGTAGGTATTTAGGAATAAGCTTGATGAACATGGAAACACTACAAGGAACAAGGCTAGGCTAGTGGTTCAAGGTTACAATCAGGAGGAAGGAATTGATTATGATGAGACATTTGCTCTGGTTGCTCGCATGGAAGCTATTAGAATCCTAATCATTATTACATCTCATGTTGAATTCACTTTGTTCCAAATGGATGCCAAAAGTGCATTTCTGAATGGACTTCTAAAGGAATAAGTCTATGTAAAGCAACCTCTGGGGTTTGAATGTCATGAACACCCCGAATATGTGTTTAAACTAGACAAATCATTATATGGGTTGAAGCAGGCTCCTCGGGCTTGGTATGAAAGGTTGTCAAAGTTTCTCTTAGAAATTGATTTTACAAGAGCGAAAATTGACAACACCTTGTTCCTAAAGAAATGGGGAAGGAACATGCTCATTGTTTAGGTATATGTTGATGATATCATTTTTGGGAAAACAACTAATTTATAGTGTGAAGAATTTGCAAAACACATGAGAAATGAGTTTGAAATTAGCATGACGGGGAAGCCGAAATTCTTCTTAGGTCTTTAAGTGAAGCAGTCCACAAAGGGTACATTTATGTTTTAGCAGAAATACATTAAGGAGCTCTTGAAGAGGTTTGATATGGAATCATCCAAAGTGATTGACACTCCCATTGAAACGGCTACTCGACTGGACATGGATGAGGTTGAATCTCCTGTGAATAAGTAGAATATGTAGTTGTACCCTCTTGCTGTGCTCAGCTTCTATAGATCAAACAACAATTGGAGGATTTTGGGGTATTTACTAATTGTGCGCTGTGAGCACGTGATTTTTGCCTTACTCGAGAAGTACTCCCAGAAAATTCAAAAGTAAAAAATAGTTTCGTGTTGGGCATGATTTGTGTGATTTTGTGTTATTTTTATCTTTTGTGTGCACGTTTATTTATTTAAATTAAAAATACAAAAAATATACGCTAGGCTTTGCATTTTCAGTGTTTGATATCGAAGTCATGTGATTCACATTTTTTGAGTGATATGTAATTGTGTGCGTTAATTGTAGTAAAAAATAGCGGTGTTATAGGTTAGTATATGCATATGTGTGTATATATATATATATATGTATATATATACATATATATATACATATATATATATATATATATACACATACACATATAATATCCGATCTGGGCCAATTTCAATCTAAAAGCCAGGCCCAAACGGATTGCTTCTGATCCAGCCCAAATATCCGTCCAGCTTCAGCCTATGTAACGCTTGATCTGGACCGTTGGATTTTATTATCCAACGGCCCAGATTAATCCGTTAATTCTAATATACATTCAGCCTTTGACTTGACCAAACGGCGCCGTTTGGTTTAAGTGAGAGGATCCTGATCGTTGATCAGGTTTGATCCAACGATCAGGATTTAACTACTCAAAACATATATAAACTCCTCTCCATACCCCGCCCCCCCAAGCCAGACCCCCCCTCTCCTTCTTCTCCCTCAGAGCTCTCAAACACCCGGTGTAACGCCGCCCTCCTCCGCCTGCCGGAAATCGCCTCACGGCGGTTCCGGTAGGCCAATCAAACCCAAACCAACGCCAAAACCTTCCCCTTACCTCCCCCATCACGATCCCGGCCTCCATTAACCTCGAATCTTGCCGGAGCTCCTCGAATCTTCATTTGAAGATTCGAGTCAAACTCGAACCTATGCCAAATTACCCCAAATTCACACCACAGTCTCCCCACACCTCCCTCGTACCCCCGCCGGCATTGGTTTGCTTCGAATCTAACCAAAAATACAAAAGCCCCAAATTCGAGCCCAAGAACCCTAATTTTGGAGAAACCCAATTCGAGCTCGGTTCAGCCGCAATTGAAGTCCAAGGGACTTTAGTCCAGGTGTTCTCAATCGAGAACATCTCGATTAAAGCCCGTTTGGCTTCAATAATTCCACATTTTGTTCAAAGCTTGGGTCGGCAGTTTTCTTTGAGGTATTCATTCCTTCTTTGTTTGTTTTAATTCGATTGTGTGAATATATGTATTTGTTTTATTCATTGTTTCAATTCTCATCTAGCATGCTTTTAATTTCCCATACCCGTTTGGTCTGTTTCTTCTCATTTGAGGCCCTTTATTTGGCCAATTCTTCTGTTTTAGTAGTTAAAACGAATCATGAGTCCAATGTGATTAAAGCCGTCAATGAATTAGTTCGTAACATTAATCCCTTGAATCGGCCTGATGCAATTCACTGGTATAGGGTTGGTTACTGTTTGATTCAGATTAAAGGGATAATTGGGTGTAGTTAATAGTATAATTGTTTAATCACACACCCATACAAAGGGTTAGTGGAACTGAGCACAGCAGGGTATCCACTGAACACTGCCAAGCTTATTGTTTAAGGCTTGAGTCCATCTTTGGACAGTAGTTAGTGGGGTGTGCAGGGAATATGATGGGTTGGGAAGCCAGGGTAGGGGGTAACCTTAGGGGCAGGTGTTCTGGAGGGGCTGTGAGCTATAAATATAGCATCAATATAGGATTGAGAGGGATACAGACATACACTTGAGAGGAGACAGACTTGAGAGCATCTGTGATAAGCAAAATACCTGGAGATATACATTGATAGACATACATTCATAGATACATTGATAGGCATACATACACACACATTAGAGAGAACACTGGAGAGCAATAGTTGGAGAAAAGATAGGATCAGAGATACTTTTGATATACACATACAAAGTCACTGTTTCATTGATTCTTGGCTACTGTCTCGTGTGCTTTGATTCGATAGCTGAGTGCTTTTTGGTCATTTGTGTGTTGTTGTTGTGGCTGTGTTGCTGCTTGGTCCAGACAGTGCTGGTTCTTCTATTGTTTGGGTATTGCTGCCAGTTCAGTGCTAGTGTATTAGTGGCTGGTCTGTTAGTTTTTGCTGCCTGGGGTTTGGTCTGTTTGGGTTGTTGCCTTGGTCGCTTGGTTGTTGCTTGGTTTGGTTATTGCTGCTGGTTCATTATTTTGTTGGCTGGTTGGTCTGTTTGGTTGCTGCACCGGTTTGGTTGTTGTTGTTTGTTACACTGTTGTGTTGCTGTTGGTCAGTGGTTTATTGCCTTGGTCGTTTGGTTGCTGCACTGATTTGGTTGTTACTACCTGGGCATTGTGGTTGCTGGTTCAGCATGGTTGAGGTTGGTTTGTAGTTTGCTACTTGTGTATTTAGTTGAGTGGTTCACTGGTTGTTGTTACTATTGGTTTACTGTTGGTCGTTATTGGCCTTTGATTGCTGCTGCACCTGTTACTGTTCTTGTTGCGGTTGCTGCATTGCCATTGCTCACTCTTCCTTGTTATTCCGCATTCCAGGTACACATCTCTGTTATTGTAATTCCTTGGTTCAAAAAAGAGTGAAACCTGAAGTTCATGTTTGAAGTCTGTTGAATCATGTAGTCGTCCAAAGTCTATGTTTGATTATGTTCTGTTACTGTCTAATTAAATTTGTATTGCTAGTTTTGTTATGGAAAAGCGTAGCTAGGCCAAAGATACATTGTCATTAGATAAGCATGTAAACCTGAATTAGTCTTCGTATCTCTATTTAATCTTCCCTACTCATGTGTGTAATCTCCAAACCTGTTAAATGATAGACCTTATGGCACAAGCAAGATTAGCTAGAGAGTTGTTACTCAACGGAATGACGTAATTAGATTAAAAAGAGTCGGGGGTGCATTTCATGTGACCCGACCCCAATTTCGGGCAAGAGTAAACAAAGCATGTTAAGAACTACAGGCGCATTTCATGTGATGTGGTTCGTAGCAAGTTTTAAGTAATTTGGGATCAACTCTTAAGTAAGATACAGTGAGATGTAGTTCGCTTTAGATTTGAATCAAAGGTATGCCTCGCCCGATAGTTACACTAATCACATAGCCGTCATAAATGTACATATAAATACTTAGGTTTCGGGATGCGTCGCTTCTTAACGAATATCACGCCTTTCTCAACAATGTAAATAAGTAGTCGAGCCAGGCATATATTTTAGTTTTACCTTTTAAATACGGGTGTGCATTTCATGTGACCCGAATCCAAACCCCGAAATGTTGAATAAGAATATGTTGAGGATCCGGGTGCATTTCATGTGACGTGATTCGAAAGCATATTTTTAAGCAACTTTCTCTTTCGTAAATCACAACCAATAATAAAAGCGGTAAAAGGGTATTAACTTGCACCAAGTACATAATTGTAAAAGGAGATAGATAAGCCAAACACGACAGTTGAGCGACCGTGCTAGAACCACGGAATTCGGGAATGCCTAATACCTTCTCCCGGGTTAATAGAATTCCTTATCCGGATTTCTGGTTCGCGGACTGTTAAATAGAGCCATTCTTTTCCTCGATTCGGGATTTAACCGGTGACTTGGGACACCATAAAATCTCCCAAGTGGCGACTCTGAAGTAATTAAAATAAATCCCATCTCGATTGTCCTTTAATTGGAAAAACTCTTTGCATCCTTGCGGGTGCGTAAAAAAGAGGTGTGACAGCTCTGGCGACTCTGCTGGGGATGGTTCTTTAGAATTCGAGCTCGGAATAACTGTTGTATTTGGCATATTTTATTATCTGATTTTTTTTACATGTTGGCATCAATGTGCAAAATGTTGTTTTTATTGCTTTGATATTGTGTGAACTGTACATATAAATTGTGCCGGAACCAATCTCCTCTCTGAGTCTTCTAAATCATGAAGAAGGGTGCACTTCGTGTGACTTCTTTTCTCTGTATAGTGTCTAATTCCCATTTTAGAACGAGGTTTGGATAAGTTGCAAAACCGGTGAAGCTTCTGTATTCCCGGGTTGCTGCCTCCTCCTCGGCTCGAGCTGTCCGCTCGGGTAAGCCAAGTCTAGAACAGATAAACCCATGTTTTTAAACCTAGAATAACAAAGCTTCATGCCGGATCCCTAGTAGGAAACGTTTATTTGCATCATGTCGTATTTGGCTTAGGGGACTCAACACAGGGGTTGGGTCCGTCTAGGACAGGTGACCTGAAATGAACAGACTATCCTGCTGCATCCTGTTTGTCTTGCGCATTTATCTGTTATAGACTTGCAGGCTAACCGTTTTTTGAGATTAAAAAAAAAAAAAAAAAAAAAAAAAAAAATGTGTGTGTTTTACTCTTAAGATAGAAATAGCTTATTTGTTTTCCTTTAGTAAAGTGAATAAATAAATAATGCCGTTTGTTTCGTCAAAACCGAACTACGGGGGTTTGATTCTCATCGGATATGAGATACGTAGGCAACCTCCATCGGGTCCAACTTCACCTTGTGAAAAATTAATTTTGGTACTAAATAAGTCGGTGACGCTGTTTTCAAAAATAGCCGAATGTTCCCGGAAGGGACGCCGGAAGGCTAATTTCGTATAAACGGCCACCTTTGGGTCAATTTTGATTTCGATCAACTTACCCCACAGCCTTAAAAGCCTTCGTCCCCGAGACGTTGAAAGGCCGTGATTGAAAACTGATTTTTTATTGTTTAGCAAAACAAAGTTGTTTTCTTATTCAAATCACCTTAATAAATGTGCAGGATGAGCACGAATCAGAATAAATCATTTTCAATCTTTAGTGAGGTCCCTCAACAGCTCCGTATATGGTGGAACGATTTGGAAGACAGTAGCAAAAAGGTCGTAGGGAGAATTTTGGGAGGTTTGGTTGATCTGTTGAATATCGAGCCAAGGGAAGACATCATCAAGGCATTGGTATCTTTCTGGGATCCGACCCGCAATGTGTTCCGTTTTGTTGACTTTGAACTGACGCCCACATTAGAGGAAATTGCGGGCTATGCAGGACTAAATGGGAAATTAAGAGGGCAATACCTGCTCTCACCAAGACCGGTATCTCCACATGGGTTTCTGGATTTGCTGAGCATTAGTCGGAAGGTGAAAAATGATGATCTGTTGAAAGGGTATTGCGATCTTCAATTCTTATATCAACGGTACGGCACTCCTCGGGGTTTTGAAGAATCAAACCTTGGACTGACTCACGCAGGGAATAGAACCAAGTGGGAGGCCAGACGAATTCTAGCATTCCTAACGACATTCTTGGGGGTTGTGATTTGTCCGCGTGAAGATAAGAAAATAGAGATAAGTCTGGTAGGAATAGCCGATGTTGCAATCAAAAAGGCTGCTACCAGCACGGTGGTCCCTTTGGTTTTGTCCGAGATCTATCGAGCCTTGACTGTATGCCGAGAAGGGGGCAATTTCTTCCAAGGTTGCAATCTGTTACTTCAATTGTGGATGCAAGAACACCTCCATCACCGAACACAATACATGAACCATGGGTTGACCGGAAAAAACTGTATCGTGGGTTTCGAAGAACGGATGATGGGTGCTGTATTCCCTGAAGGCGTCGAGGCATGGCTTGCACGACTGAGCTCAATAGAAGCCGATCCAGATTGAATGGGCATTCGGGTGGTTACCCGATACTGAAGTAATATATATGGCAGCCGAGGAGTGTTATATCCTTCTGATGGGGATCCGCAGTGTCCAACCATATGTCCCTCACCGTGTATTACGTCAACTAGGAAGGTTTCAAGTTATTCCTACCGATCAAGACCTAAGGAAATACGCCATTGAGTTGAGCCCGGGAGTTGTCTTCCCCGAAGAGAAGGTTAGAAGGCTGTGGCACGAGTGTCGGTTCCTTGAGCCTAAAACCATGGTCCGGGAATTAGCCAAGGGAGAGGTGGATCCAAAGTACAACGTGTGGTTCGGGAAAAGATTTCAGATTCGTCGAAAATGTTCTAAAAGAGCCCATGTCCAACAGTTCACGGAAGATTCACGGGAACAATGGGATTGGTTAGCAAAGGAGGAGGGATACAGGACGAAGATTGGCAGGATAGAACAGCAGGTCCGGGACCTCCAATTCGAGAAGAACATGCAAGCTGCCACCGACGAAGGAGACAAAAGAAGTTGGCACAAGAAAATGACTTCTTGAGAGCTCAAATCCAGCAAATGAAAAGAGATGCTGACAGACAGTCGAGGAGTCGGGCCGACGAAAAATTGATAAAGGGTTTGAGAAGCCAAGTCACCGACGTCCAAAGAGAATTGGACGAGTCAAAAGCCCAAATAACGAGGATCCGTGCTAGCTGGAAAAAGGAGGCACATCAACATGCACTTCACCTAAAGCGGGTAGAAGAAGATTACACCGATATCATCACTAACCTGAGGGAAGCAAATGTTGTCCTTAGGGAGCGGGTTTTCAAGCAAGCCCAAGATGCCAGAGCAGACCTCGACCGCTGCCACAATTTGATGGCCCGACTACAAGGACAAGTGGATAGGCTCCTAGATCAAGTCACCAACAATGCCCAAAGATTGGGAGCGAAAAACCAGCAAATAGAGCGGCTACTCGGAGAAAGGGACATGATCAAGGATAGAATTGGAGAAATCGGGCACTATGTCACCATGAAGTGCCTAGCTTGCGAACGAATGCCCCGCGCCGACCTTTTCGCTTCAATTATGGGTTATGTTCATCGGATCATGGAAGAGTTGAGGGAACTGCACAAGGACCTCACACCGAGGCCCGCGGCAAGGCCGAATGATGCCTCGCGGGCCCCCAGGGAATTTAGGGCATTAGATTTTTGATTGAAAATGTATTTTAATGTTGAGTCAAGCTAGTTGGCATTTTCTTTACTTTTCCAAGTCAAGCATTTTCTTTTGTTTTGCTGATCGTTGTAAGACGTGTTTTGTAACTACACGGTTTTATTTGATATAAAAGTTACTGAATTTTGCCACAATCTTGTTACCAGAACTACGCTCGGTCTGATTCACGCGGGGTCGTGATACGTAGGCAATCCACATAAGATTCGACCACCACTAAAAGAAAGAAAAAGAATCCAAAGGTTAAATAACAATAAGGCTTGCAAAGATAGTCGAAAAGAAAAAAAGAAAGGAAAAGAAAAAGAAAAAGGAAAAGAAAATGGGCCGGGATGACGCATGTTAAAGAGTACACGTAGAAAGGGCTATTTGGTTAGGTGCATTGCATCCAACGTGCTATAACATATCTGTCAAACTCGGTGAACTAACAAGTTTGTTGCGTGTTCCATAAAGTTTAGCAGTTGGTTTGACAGAATATCCTGGCCAGCCATCACTACCGTACTAGATCCAAAGGACCAGTTACAGTAAGCATGTCGAGTTCTGGCAAGAGTCTCGAAGAAGAAAAGTCCGAGCTACAAATCATGAAGGAAGAAGTAGACCGGTTAAAACAACAGATAACAGAGATGCACTTGGCCTGGGCCAGGGAACAGTCTTCACCAAACCGCCCTACTCTCGCCTCAGCTCCGGAACATCCGCCCATCGATCCTTCGACAAGCGCCCCGATCTATCCATACTTTCAGGGGGAAAACCCATATGCCACCCACATTCCACCGACCAAACCAAATCCTCCTCCAGCCACCCCCGTTTTTGTGGCACCTCCACCTGCTCCTCTGCAAAGGCCGGCCAGCGAGCCGTATGTTCAGATCCATGACAACTCTTACTATCCTCCAGAGCCTACTTTCAGGGCTCCTGAACCACAATCACATACACCTCATTGGGATAATCCGGCAGAACCGGAAAAACACTTCCAAAGTTCGGAGCACGAGGAAGTTGCCAGAAAAGTTAAAAGCCTGGAGCAGTCCTTCAGGAACATGCACGGTTTAGGCAACCAGGTCAGCGTCGCCTATAAGGATCTGTGTCCATTTCCGGACGTCCAGTTGCCAGCAGGATTTAAAATGCCCAAATTCGACCTATACGAGGGGCATGGTGACCCGGTGGCCCACCTGCGGGGGTTTTGCAGTAAAATGAGAGGGGCCGGAGGACGGGACGAGCTTCTGATAGCTTACTTCGGCCAGAGTCTGGGAGGATCGGCGTTGGAGTGGTACACTAGACAGGATCCCAGTAGATGGTTTACGTGGGATGATCTGGCTCAAGCTTTTATCGGCCAGTTCCAATACAATCTCGAGATAATCCCCGACCGCCTATCATTGCTAAAATTAGAGAAGAAGCCTGCTGAAAGCTTCAGGGAATTTGGTTTCCGATGGAGGGAACAGGCGGCCAGGGTAGATCCGCCGATGAGAGAAAGCGAGATGGTGGACTACTTCTTGCAGACATTAGAGCCCACCTACTTCGGACATCTGGTAACGTCCGTAGGCAAATCATTCACTGAGGTGATAAAAATGGGGGGTATGATCGAGGAAGGTTTGAAGGCCAACAAGATCATGAGTTACTCAGCACTGAAAGCCACCACTCAGGCTATCCAAAGCGGTACTGGAGGAGTACTGGGGAAGAAGAGGAGAGAGGAAGTGGCGGCCGTCGAGTCCGGGGCATGGTTCAAAAATAGAGGCCCCGCACCACAATATAGCCCACCCCAACCTCACCACCAAAATTACTCTCACAACCCATATAGCCACCCACAACATTACTATCCCGCACCCGATCCCCATTTTACTGTCCACCATGCACAGTCCTATTCCGCACCTCCCGCTCATGCACCGTGGCGTGCGCCAAACCCCCAGAATAATCATCCGCCCCCAAGAGCTTACAGAAACCCCTCGGGCGCGAGTTTCCGTCCGAACCAGGCATTCAGGGGCGACAGGGCGCCGAGGCCAAAGACTTTCACTCCCTTAGGAGAGTCTTACACTAGTCTGTTCCACCGGTTAAAGCAGGTAGGGTTGCTGAATCCGGTTGAAGCTAAGCTGCCAAACCCTCTTCCGAAGAACCTGGACCATTCAGTAAATTGTGCCTACTGCTCGGGATGTCCGGGACATGATACAGAAAAGTGTTGGAGGCTGAAGACGGCCATCCAGGAGCTCATTGACACCCGCAGGATCGAGGTCCAGGCTCCAACAGAGCCCAACATCAACCAAAACCCGCTCCCAGCTCATCATGAGACCAATATGATCGAGTTGGTACGGGCGGAGGAAGGAAAGGAGAAAGCCTCTCAGACTGTAATGATGATTAGGTCTAGCGGGGCAGGAACGAGAAAAGGGCCAAGCTATGATGAGTCGCCCAGTTACAAGAAGAACATACCAGGAGAGTCGGAGGCAGGAAAGGAAAGTGTGAGCGAGGTACCGGTAAAGCCGGCCAAGATAGTTGTACCAGGGGGCAGCACTCAAGCCCATCCCGACAGTAGCGGGCGTTCGAACGGATCCTTTCATCATCCAACCTGCAACACAACTGCGCAAGACTGATAGCCGGGCCGTACCATGGAATTATGCCTCTGACTACAACGACCTGCAGTAGGAAAGCGAGGTGAAAGAGGAGTTTGTAGCCCTGCGGGTCGACCCGCCGGGAGATGTTTTGCCCTCGCGGAGTTGAGGAACACCACTCCGGCAGCATTGAAAAAGCCGGTAACTGATGAAGAAGCGGAAGAATTCTTGAAAAAGATGAAGCTGCATGACTACTCTGTCTTAGAGCAGTTGAAGAAGACTCCGGCGCAAATATCATTGCTATCCTTGCTGATACATTCGGAAGAACATCGGCAAGCATTGATGAAAGTCCCGAATGAGGCACATGTACCGGATAAAATCTCAGTGAGCCATTTGGAGAAGATCACTAATAGGATCTTCGAAGCAAATCGGATCACCTTCACCGACGACGAGTTGCCCGAGGAAGGCACCGAGCATAACAGGGCTTTGTATCTTACGTTGAAGTGGAAGAGGCCGTGGTTACCAAAGTCTTGGTTGATAACGGGTCAAGGTGCTAACATTTGCCCTCTCTCTACACTCGGGCAAATTAAAAGTAGACACCGGCAGGGTACGCGAGAACAGGGTACGTGTTCGAGGGTTCGACGGAGGAGGTAAAGTCGTTTGGAGACATAGTGCTAGTCTTGACAACCGGGCCAGCTGGAGTTCACCATGGAATTCCAAGTCGCTGGACATGGCGGTGTCATATAACCTCCTAATAAGGCGACCCATGGATTCACGCCGCAAGAGCAGGCCCATCCAGCCCTACACCAGCTCGTCAAGTTTGAATGGGACCAAGCAGGAGATCGTCGTCCACGGAGAGAAGATCTACAGCCCGGCACCATCATTCCCTTTGTTGAAACAGTAGAAGATGTTGGGCCGCGGGTGTATCAGGTCTGCGACGTGGTGTCCGCCCACCGAGTTCCGGTAGGGGAATGTATTCCCGCAGAACAATTACTGCGGATGTCACGGTGGCGCATGAAATGTCGCGACATGGTTTCGTACCCGGTAGAGGGCTAGGTGCATCTCCGCAAGGAATTATACAACCGGTATCAGTGGTCGAAAA
>JASVEL010004023.1:0-236080 GCA_032618575.1 Nicotiana noctiflora
TATAATGAGCAGATCGAGTTTTCTTTCAATTTTGGAACGTGAAGAAGCTTCTAAGGCAATTTTTAAGAGAGAATTCGTGGGATTTCATCAAATAAGAGTTCTTAGACTCAGATTATGATGTTATGATGTAAAAATATAGATTAAACACTGAAAAACCAAGGATTTAAGGGGTAAAAATGGAGGTTAGGGCTTGAAACCTAAGAAGGTGTAAAGTTAGAATTTGAGGGGTCAAAAAGACTCCAATTTTTATGAACTTTATATGTACAAACTCGTGGAGAGACGAAGAATCCGTTGGTATGATCATCAGAATTTTTCGAGAAGTGGGCCCAGGGCTCGGGTTTTACCAACTTCACAATTTTAGTACTTTTCGAAAATTTTTGATTGGGTTATGTTTCTTTGACCCATATTTATGTATTCACTATGGTTTTGACTAGATTCGACGCGCGAGAAGTTCGATACGAAAGGAAAAGGCATTGTGGACAAGTCCACGGCCGGTTAGAGGTGAGTAGTTGGTATATATGATGGCTTGAGGGTTTGAAACCCCGGCTTATCACATTGTGACGCTATTTAGGGCGTGACTCGCATCCCATGGCAGGTGCATGATTATTTATGACTGGGGATTGTGACTTGGTCCATCCCGAACAAGAATGTTTCTATATTGGCGATTGATACACACCTTGTATTTAATATATCTGGGCTTATTGCCGTGTTTGGGGCCTTGTGCCGATCTGTAGCATCCTCAGAAGATGAATATCATTGTGATATCATGCTTTATATAATCATTGATCTCAGTCCTGTGCTTAATCGCTGTTATGAAATGCTAAGTCATTTTTCCTGAAGTTAAATATCTAAAGTATATTCTTCTTAATAAATTGGAATCTGGAAAATTAATTGAATTTGTTACGTGACTCATATGCATACTGTGGATTGGATATGGATCGGGCTGCATGCCGTAGCGAATATTATGACTGAGTATGGATCGGGCTGCACGCCGCAATGAATGTTTTGATTATATTGCGCTTGGGATGAAGGAGCCCCTCCGGAGTATGTACACACCCCAAATGAGCGCCGTCGACGTTAAATGGATCGGGCTACACGCCGTAGCGGTCATGTGCATTGTATTGCATTCATGCATTGTTAGTTACTTGTGTTATCTGTGGTTTGCTCTTATTGTTAGTTCGTAGTAGGTATCAGACTGTTAGATGTAGCTTTACTTTGTGGCATTTCATGGATTTCTTACATTCAGCTATTTTATATGATTTTTACTCACTGAGTACTTAGTACTCACCCCTACTCCCTGCACCTTTGTGTGCAGATTCAGGTATGCCGGAGGTTTAGCCGAGCAGTCCCGTTTATTTAGAGTTATCCGAGTTGTTGAGGTAGCTGTTGGCGTTCACAGGGCCTGGCTACTCTTCTTATTCCAGTTCTACTTACATATATATTTTCAGACTTGAGTATTTCGTTCAGATATTCTTATTATCCAGTTTTTGCTTAGAGGCTCTAGACTCGTGACCCCAGGTCTTTGGGAGATTATACAGTTTAGCTCCTATCTATCAGTTAAGCATTTAACTTTATTGTTGATAATAATATTAAAGTAATTGATTTGAGCTTCATGTTCGGGATGCGAGTGTAAATGGTCGGGCTTGCCTAGCAGTTGTGTTGGGCACCATCACGACCGGGATTGGGTTCGTGACAATTTCTTTACCTCAATTCGTTCCTTCTGAGCAGGTGCGAATTTAGGGGCGGAAAAGTGTTCATCCGAATTCTCTTCGCGAAAAATTATACTGTATATATAAAGCAAAATTCGGTCACATACCCATTTCAGAAATTGCCCTATCACAGCCTGTATCAGCCTTGGAAATGCTTCCTTGCTTTTAATTCATGATTCTTGAACAACCCCCCCCCCCCATCCCTTTTGCAAAAGAAGCTCCTTGCTGTTGCACCCATTTTTTAACTAATTCCATAGACAAATCCTGCTACAGCAAAACACGAGAATGATATTAGGTATATGAGGAGGCAAATCTTAGATTTTAGTGATGCGATTTAAAACCGTACAAGTCTAGGTCCAAAGCGAGTAATAATACTAGTGGGTTGAACGGTTACATAAATAATCCCTCGAGAAATTTTGTGAAATGGGATTTATTTTTACTTTGAAATTTCTTTTTTCTTTATTTTTGGGCGTTGGTTTGGTGGGGTGGAGGTTGGTTGTAGACTTGTAGTACTTTGCTTTGTAATTGAAACAAACAAGAAATGTAGTGAAAATTGATATGCATAAAGAGATCTATACATCTTTCTTTATGTTTTGATTGAGCTTATTTGTGAATTAATTGAGGTTCCTACGAGGACTAGCTTTAACAACTAGTTCTACTATACATAAATAATTACTACTATTTTTTAAGGAATCCTGAATTTAATGAGATCTTTCTTTTTAAAAAGATGATACTTTAATTTAGTTTCTACTACTTTGTGGTTTTCCATTAGTATCTCCTTAATCAGAGGCGGAGCTAGGATTTTAAGGGTGTGGGTTCTAAAAAAAACGATAACACACTGCTTATATAGGGATTCAAACTCAGGTATCTCCCAGCGAACCCAAACCCCCTTACCATTGAACCCAGAACACTTTTGTTACTGGGTTCGGCAAACGTATATATCTATAATTTAGTAAATTTTTCAATACAAATATAGGGTCTCGGGGAAAGTCACTGGGTTCGCCCGAACCCACACCTACAACTGTGGCTCCGCCCCTGTCCTTAATGTGATTGAACAATGACCTACACACATATACATACGCACACATTTCATGCATTCCTGGCTTCAACTTTAGTATCTCGAATATAAAGTAACATTTCTGAATTGCGACTTATATATATATATCGCAATATGTACTTGTGCGTTATAATCTCATTCCTCAAATGCGACTTAAGCGTGGGCGGATTTATAGACCAAATTATCGGGCACGTTATATCATGGTGTCTCTGTTAAATTAAATATTTTATTGACATATTTTTTAGAATTGATCTGATATTATCAATTGTGACCCATTCTCCAAAGACTTAATGGTGTACCCGATTGAATATTGAGTTATTCACCCAAATGAACACGATCAATTCTCACATAATACTTCTTTCCTACTATTTTTTTTAGTGCTGCACCATTATTTAAAGAATTCTAAATTCGCCTATACCTTTAAAAAAAAGAACCTCCCTCCGGCCACCCCCATTTTTAGTGAATCCAATTGTTGACTAGAGGAAAACAACGTAGAAGAAAAGAAAAATTTGTGAAATGGGAACTTTTTCCACATTGAAATGTCCTATTTGGTTTAGTGGGATGGAGGTTGGCTCTAGTACATTTCTTTTTAATTGAGATAACGTTAATCTTAAATTTTATTCCGAAATTATTATTTTTATCACATGTACCAAACGACCCCTTAATAGTTGAACTCCAAGTACATTCTCTTAGTGCAACTTGTTGATGAAAATCAGTCTATTGAATGGGCGGACATTCATGTTCGATCCACCAATCTGATCGTTTATCATCTGGAAAAACTTAACATTTTGGTCCAACCTATGTTGCAAAATACAGGGAAAATATAAGAAATATCCAAATTTATAATTGGTAATTGAAACATAGCCATAGTTTTAAAAATAATCGAATTTTAGTGATTTATTCATGTAAATTTGAACATAACACCCTTAAAAATCTGGAAAAAATTCCAGTATAATATGCTGGAGTTTGAATTTTTTACATATAAAATTCCAACATAATGCGTCGTAGTTTCATAATGTGCCGGAGTTCCAACATAATATGTTGGAAGTTTACACGCAAAAACTCCATAATCTAGCATGTTATATGGAACTTTCCATCTACTGGAAGTCTAACGTAATATGTTAGAAGTTTATATGGAGGAACTTCATAATCTAGCATATTATGCTAGAATTTTTTGTGTTTCAGAAAAAAAAAAAGAGTATTTTTTAACAAATTTGCAAACACTAGCTATTTTTCAATTACCAATTTGAAAACTGACTAGCCCGTACTATTCGTTTGCAATTCTCATCTCGTAAACAAAGTTCAGTTCAAAAGAAAATTTATATGTTGTTGATTATCGTCATTAAAGAAACATTTACATTAATTGGCACACCTCCTTTTTACACCCCGAAGGATATATAAGGGAGTTTTTTCAATCTAAGTGATATTATTCGAAATGAAATTATGTATTCATTTTTTGTTCAGAGTCGCCACTTGGGATGGTTTGTTTTCTGGTGTCCCAAGTCACCGGTTTATTTTAAAATCCCAAATCGAGGAAAATTCGACTTTCCTTTTGAAGTCTGCGAACCAGAAATTCTGAATAAGGATTTATTAACCCGGGGTAGGTATTAGGCATCTCCGGATTTCGTGGTTCTAGCACGGTCACTTAACTATCATAATTGGCCTATTATCTCATTTTATTACATGTTTTAACCTATGGTACATTTTTAACTTATTAGCTATTTTTAATTAATTTTAAGAAGATTCAACGTTATCTAAAACACGTCTTTCAACCACGTTACATGAAATGCACCCGCAGTCCGAGTCATGTTTTATTTAACGTTGTTGAGATTAGAATTTGGGTTAACATGAAATGCACATCCGAGTTTAATAAAGTAATTTTAAAAGTAGCGGACCTAAAATAACTACGTACTTTTAGCTCTGCGAAGGCCATAGAAAATTCAAATAATCACACACCTCAATTTCTAAAGAGTTAGAATTAATTAAGTGAGGGCCATGAGTTTGTGAATTTTTTTTTGGCATGACACGCCTCAAATTATTTCAAAGGATTTTATTATTCTAAGTTGTTATAATCGGGTTACATAAAATGCACCTCCTAACTTGAGAATTAGACATTATGACTATATTACGGAAACCGTACCCATAATCACGATGATTTATTAATCACGCCTAAAGCAAGGTTCATAATTATGGAATGCTAAATGCCGTGGATATATGTTCTGCGATGGGAGTTGGGAGATTGTAAGAAAAATGTGAATTCCAAAGCATAATCTTGACAGGAGTTTGTTTGTTTGTTTGTTTTTTTTTTAAAAAAAAAAAATTAACGTTAGAAACCATATCACAAGGTTTCTGATTATATCATTTAACAACTTAAGGGGGTGGAATTGTACCAAATAATGGATTGGATTTTATGGTACACATGTTAAACAATCCAAAAATAAGAACAATTTAAGCTTTATTTGCAAAAGAAAATATATATAAAGAAAAGTAAAAAATAAACGGCATTCAGCAAATACTAAAATAAACCTAGATTCATGCTATGAAAATTTGTTATTATATGAACAGGAAGTTAACACCATTACATTAAAATTTAAAGCCATGTATTCTGGAGAACAAGATTTGTATCGTAATCAGTAGTAACAATGTTCCAAATAGCCAAATAAATGCACAGAAAGAAGCAGGAAAGTCAGCCTAGATGGACGCCAACAGCCAGCAACTTCCTATACTAAAGATTATCCGTTACTGGTTCAAGCTTCGGTAATTTCAGCTTTTGATGGGCATCGACAATATTCTCTGCCTCCTTAAGCCATGAAAATTTGCAATAGAAAGGATTAGCCCCTTTGAGAGCGGAGGGGTTCTTGTTCTAATATTAGAGGACGGAGGGTTCTCATTTCTTTTGATGCTTTTTTAGAGAAGACTGCTCGTTAAAGCTTCCCATAAAAAAAAAAAAAAAATCAGAGAAAGCGGCGTTCGTTTATACTCCATTTGGTTCATCACAATAATTGTTTAATTTATTTTTTATTTTTTTGTACAAAATAAATAGCTAATTAGGTAACCTAGAAAAAATTTAATTTATTTTAATATTTTTATCATTACGTGCATATTCCTAAAAAAATTATCTCATACATTAACTTATTAAATAAGGGTAATTTAATCATACTATGTAATTTTATATAATATTTAATATTTTTTTTAATAGACATACTTAAATTAAAATGAACACTTGTTGTGAAGTAGTTTTTAAGAGATAAAGTCGTAAGGAGTAGCTTTTTAGAGGAGAGACTTGGTTCTTGTGTTGATGAAAAATGGAGAAAGAAACCTCCCTGATGCGCCGTTCCCTTTTTCTCTAAAGGCGAGGTCTGATGATCGTTACTCCTTCCGGTCCAAAATAAGTGATGTTTTAGATATTTTCACGCATATTAAGAAAATCACCTTTTAGCATTAATTAGCAATAGAATTGACCATTTTAACCTTACTATCTTACATAAATATTCCTAATATATATTCCAATACTATTTACTCCAAGGATAATGTAGAAAAAATATTATTAAGTTATTCTTAAAATCCGAAAACATCACTTATTTTGAACCACGAAAAAAAGCTAAAACATCACTTATTTTGGATCGAAGGGAGTATTTTTTATGGAAGAATTGTGAAAGGGAAGAGCAACGTGGGTGGGAGAGAGTGGAAGGAAGTGGAGAAAGTGGAAATGAGTGGGTAAAGTGGGAGCGTTAGTCGAGACAGCAGAAAAAGTAAAGAAAGTGGGGAAAATTAAAATGCGATAAAAAATTAAGTGGTCAAGTCATTAGCAAAATTACCTAAAGAAGCGCAATTATGGGGGGAGGGAAACAAGAAAATATATCAACATGGTAGAATTACAGCTGAGAAAAGCTGCACAAGACTCTAGAAATACATTAAAAATAATAAAAACTAGTCACTCCGGTTCGTAATTTTTTTTTTGGATATTTTCACACATATTAAGAAAGTCACATTTTAGCATTAATTAGTAATAGAATTGACCATTTTAACCTTATTATCTCACATAAATACTCCTAACACATATTCCAATACTATTTACTCCAAGGACAATGTAGGAAAAATATCATTAAGTCATTCTTGATATCCGAAAAAATCACTTATTTTAAACCACAAAAAAAGCCAAAAAATTACTTATTTTGGACCAGAGAGAGTACAAAATATTACTATACCTCTAAATGTGAGTTCCCGCTAAATTCATTAAATCTCTCTTTTTATAAAATTTCCATCAAAACTGACAGACGGAGTTGGTTAAACTTTTTACAAAGACCAAAAGTGTTAATAGTAGCAAACTAGTTAAATCATACTTAAGGGACTACTTTGAACCTTATGCTTTGTCATTTTTCCCCATTTAAAAAGTAGGAAATAGAAGAATTATTTTAACTACAGAATTTTGAAGAAAACTGGAAAAGCTATGTACTTGAACCACAGTGTTTCTTAACCTCAAAATAGACAGTAACCCTTTACTCAAATTCGGTATTTATAGTTTTTAGGGTTCTCTCCATCCAGATTGAGGCTAGTGCAGGTTTTTCTGGATATGGGGTATCCACTCATGACTTGTTTTTATATTGTAGCCTTTTTTACTTTTGACGCTTAGCATAAATTTAGTATAATAGTTTGAAGATTGAACCCACAGTATTTAAATTCTGGATTGACTCTAATTATAGGTTCAAGAAAAAGTTGTTGGGCTTAATGAAGCCTGGTTTGTCTCATTTTCCTTGCTCTTAGCTTATGAATATTGTGTGACCCAATAAAAAAGGTTTATTTATGGAGAACATATCTCAAGTTATGCAACAGAATGAGGTAATGAAGAAGGGTTTAAGGAAATTAATGTTAATGTTTATGCTGGAGTGGAAGAATTTTGAGGAGGAGTCTGATTTGACCACCAAATGTTTGCAAGAATGCTTCAATGAACTTGAGGTCAGGGAGAAGTACTTGACTTCAGTACAAGAATCGGTGGCTGAGAGCTCTAAGGAACTTGACTTGATCAGGGAATCTTTAGAGCAGAGACGGAAAGAAGTTGATACGAAAGAAGAGGAGTTTTGTGCATTCCAAGAAAGAGAAATCAGGGATTTGGAATGCAAGTGGCTAGACTTCATTTTTGCCAAACAGGGATTCGATGAAGCTGTGAAATTGAGAGAAGGGAAGCTGATCGAGCAAGAGAAGATTGAGGAACGCCTTTTGGAGGAAATAGGATTTGAGCATAAGCAGTTGGAGAATTTTTGCAAGTCTAGTTTTACGGAGATTAGTATGAAGGCCAAGGAGTTTGAGGAGCTCTTGGAGAAGTTGAATAAGATTCAGAGTTCGATTCGCAAAGAGTCAGATGTCCTTCAGTTGAAAGAGAGAAAATTTGCTAAACGAATGGAAGAATTTCAAGTTAAGGAAAATATTTTACAGTCGATGGAGAAGGAACTTGAAACAAAAGTAAGGAGCTTGGACACCGCAAAGAAGAAACTTAGAGAAAAGGAACATTACCTAGATTCCGTTCAGAAGGAACTAAGAGAGAAGGAAACTACTTTGGATTCTGTAAAGACGAAACTTACTATCAAGGAAGACCACTTGACCTCAGTGAAGAAGGAACTGGAGGACAAGGACAAGGGTCTGGATACAATTAAGAAGAAACTTGAACTCTGCGAGCAGGACTTGAATTTTTTTGAGGAAATACTCCAAGTGAGGGAGCGAGAGCTCAGTTCTATTCAAGAGGCATATAAGCAGCGATCAGAAGATCTTGATTCTAGGGAGAAGAAACTGGATTTGGTTCATGGTGAGTTTCTATTAGAAAAGGAAAAATTCCAAACGGAACAAGGATTCTTCAAGAAAAAACTGAAAGATATAGCACTTAAAGAGAAACAGGTTGAGATGAAATTTAGAGAGCTTGAACAAAGAGAAAAGCACATGGAAGATCGGTTTAAAGTGCTTGAGGAGAAAATGAAGCAACTGAAAACTATTCGTAATGTCCCTGAGAAGACTGAGTCTATTTATTTATACAATGTAGAAGGGGAAAGAGTTGGTGCTATTTCTAGTAGTTCTGCTGATATAAAACTTGTTGTGACAATGGACGGGAGGACTTTACAGATATTCTTAAATGAGCACGCAGACAAGCTAGATTCGTTGTCTGATGATGTTTTCAGGTCCCTTCAATTGTCTCACAACCCTGCACAGTTGGTGCTTGATGCAATGGAAGGGTTCTATCCTCCCCACTTGATGAGCGGAGATACAGAGTTTGAGGGCAGTGTTGTCAAGCAGACCTGCATTCTTCTATTAGAGCAGTTAATTAGAGTATCACCGAAGATTCAACCTATTGTGCGCAGAAGAGCAAGGAAACTTGCGAGAGAGTGGAAGGCTAAAATGAGGGCAATGACTGGGGATCAACTCGAGATCTTGGGCTTCTTGTATCTGTTGGCTTCTTATGGTCTGGTCTCTTCCTTTGATGTGGATGAGCTTATGAGCATGCTGACTGTTGTTGCTGAGCATAACAAGTCAATGGAGTTGTGTCGTCTTCTTGGTTTCACAGAGAAGATTCCTTGTAAGTATTGATGTTACCTTCGTCTTGTTATTCTTTTTCTAGCATTCATTTTACATCTTCTCTTGCTCGAATCTAGTCTACCACTAATTGGTAAGATAATTTCCTTACTATTGATTGCTTCTCATCCAAATGGATATTGATGATCAATTTGATTTTGATGTAGATAAGTGGTATGCCAGAAACTTAAGGGTGTTTTGGAACAATGACATGTAATTACTTGGCTGTGTAATTGCTAGGATATTAATCATACAGTCTTATATATAATTACATCCTATAGTAAATTAAAAGACCTTTTTGTTTTCCATAATGTAATTTCTCTGTAATTTTTAGCCTTGTGGCAAGACTTCTGTTACCTGATCCAACATTCCCCTGTGGCAAAACTTTTGTTAGAACTGTTTTTATGCTAATTTTACGTCAAATGGGTCATTCCAAAGTGATGCAAGAATAGTCGCGGTATCAGGAAAGATCTGAGGAAAATTTGGAGAATATACCAGCTTATATATGCTAGATTGTATAAAGAGTGAGGAAATAGAGTTGCTTTGAGGGAAGGAATACATCTGTGAATGTAGAAGTTTAAATGTCTTACTTTGTTAGCTCTTCTATGTAATGTATGGGATGTATATGCTGAATTAAATATGAAAGATTTTTAGCTCATTACAGAACTTATTGTGATTGTAAATGGATGATTTTGCATTGTCCTGCGCTGACTTACTGCTTAGCCTTTGATTAATGAAAATACTTTTGGTTACTAGTCTGAAGAAAAGATGGCTGACCTTAATTTTCAAGTTGATCAAACAATCCCTTGGTAGGTATCTGAGTATGAGATCATGTGGTAACCAAGGAATGCATTGCGTTCCTTTGTGGATGTCTACTATTTTGGTACAGCTTGCATTGCTCTGAAACACGAAAAGGGAGGGAAATTTGGTGTGTGTACTACCATAGTGGGGGTGTGGCTAGGTTCCTTTTACTATTAGCATTGATCTGGGGTCACTAAAGCTTGATCCAAAATGACGAGGAACTAGTAGATTGTGTTGCAACTGTGAAAGAGAAATGACTTTAACTTTAAGTGGCCAATTCCTCCGGAGGTGTTGAGTTTTCATAACATTGCGTTTTTTTTCCATCTTCAAACAGTTGAGATGTCTTGGTAGAATTGTTAATTATTCTATGGCTGCATTGTGGATATTCGTAGAATGGCATGTTATCGGGTGATAGATTTAATGAGCAGATTATTGTCATTCCATTTATTCTAAGGTAATTAAGGAACTTTGACAACTAAATCATATTCATGATAGGTTTCATCCAGAACCTCATAGCCAAGCAAAAGCATCTTGAAGCTGTTGAATATGCTTATGCTTTTGAGCTCACAGACCATTTCCAACCAATACCTATGCTCAAAGACTACTTGAAACTAGTTATGCAGATTTCCGAGTGCATTTGTAATGGAGAAACGTGCTCAGTCAAAGAAAAGGTATTTTACCACATTTGTTACTGCTATTATAATATCCTGTTGGATAGATCTTTTCTTTGAAATGCTTAATCCTATATTTTGCATACAGAATGAAGCCATTGAACAGAGTGTAGCTTCCATTAGAGCTGTTATCAGATGCATTATGGATCACGAGCTTCAATCTCAATACCCGCCCTCACAGCTTGAAGAGTGTATAGAATCTCTCACAAGGCAGAAAGCAGATGTAACCTCATCATCTGTCATTTCTGAGGCTCAGCTGAAACAGGTGGTATCAACTAGTCCATCTGTCCCCACTGATACCAAGACCCTCAGCACTACCTCATTCTCTAGAAAGGCCTCCACTTGTATGTTAGGTCATTCCGATGCTATGGCTTCCATCCTTGTGAGCATGGGCGGAAAGAATTTGCAGAATTTTTTATACAATCATTGGAATGAGCAGGAGTTGTTGTGCATTGAAATCTCTAGAGCTCTCAAAATGTCATGTGACTCAGGATTGCTTGTATTGGAAGCACTTGAAGGATTTTATCCTCCAGAACCTCATAATGAAGAAATTTTATTTGATCGTAGTGTTATCAGGAAAAGTTGCATTCTTCTACTGGAACAGTTGATGAGGCTCTCACCAGAGATTAAACCAAAAGCCAAACTGGAAGCACACAAGCTTGCATTTGACTGGAAAGCAAAGATGATAGCTGAAACAGAAAACTATCTGGCAATATTGGGTTTTCTGCTTCTAGTAGGTGCCTATGGCTTGGCAACTTCCTTCGATAAATATGAGCTTGAGAGTTTGTGCCGCACTGTAGCACAGGATGAGAATGCATATCAGAATTTTCATGTACTGGGTATTGCAGGTAATACTTCTCATAAGAATTCATATGTGGTCAGTCTTGTGTGGCACATTTATTATTGTGGAATATTAATGACATCATGTGTTCTATTCTACCTTCTCAGGAGAAAATCCCCAGATTGAGAAATCTATGGATCCCTCTAAAACTGAACCTCTTTGCGACAATGTGGAATTGAAAAGCAAGGCACGAGATTTAACCTCTGCTTGTTCTTTAAGTTTTATCCATTGTGCATCAGACCCTGCAAAGGTTGTCTTAGATGCATTGCGGAAATGTCGTTCTGCCAACTTGGGGAAGCGTAAATATGGCCCATCATCATTTATGAAGAGGTTCTGTGATTTGTTGGAACATCTGAGAGAAGTGTCTCCAGAAATAACACCTCAGGTTAAAATAGAGGCAGTTGTGCTTGCTGTTGAGTGGAGAGAAACATTGACCGGATCGCAGCTGAATTATTCTGAGGTCCTAGGCTTTTTGCAACTTTTAGCTACTTTTGAATTGTCATCCTCTTATGATTCAGATGAGCTTCTAGGTCTATTGGAGATTGTTTACCAGTCCAGAAGGGCAATTAATCTGTTCAAAATCCTAGGATTAGCTGATAAGATCCCATGTATGCTCTCTCTCTCTCTCTCTCATGCATATGCGCATACATACCAAGTATGATATCAGCTACTGGTTATATGTTGGTTTCCCTTTCAACTTTATTCAGCTCTCTTATGCATTACTATTATAGTTTGGTCAACCAGTTCATATTCTTATGGCCTTTTTGGATATGTTGTCTATGGTAAGTAGCTTGATCATATTTTGTTCCTTCTCGAAGAGACTTTGGAAGTCTTTCAGTATTTTATAGGATGTCATGTATTTCCATTTCGCCCAGTATCTGAAGAGAGGTAGAGGTAGGACAAAAAAACATTGGGGAGAGGTGATTATGCATGATATGATGTTGCTTCAGCTTACCGAGGACATGAACCTTGATAGGAAGGTGTGAATGTAGAAGGCTGGTAGGTAGTCGAGAGTAGGGGTGGCAAAATGGTTCAAAGAAAACAGTTAACCACCCATATTATCCACTAAAAAATGGGTTGGATAATGAACTTTTTAAAAACGAGTCAAATATGGATAAGAGCCATATTATCCATTTAAAAAAAAAGGATAACCAATGAGTAACCAATAGATAATCAATGAGTCTAACTTTTATATTTGTAAAGCTTCAAATTGGGGGTTCCTCAAGTTAGGGAGACTAAGAATTCTCCCAAAAAGTGATCATTTACAAAAAGTCATGGATAATATGGGTAACCCATATTATCCGCCGGTTAACCCATTTTTTATCCGTATTAAATATAAATCGGGTCGGATAATTAATCCGTTTTTTCATTACCCGTTTTCTACTCGAACCATATCCGACCCGACCCGTCAGTTTGACACTTCTAGTCGAGAGTGTTGCTTTCCCATACCAGTAGAGTATTTCTGCTAGTCTTGTATTCTTTTATTGTTAGATTTCTGTTACTACATGATATTCCTTTCGCTTCTTTTCTTATTATTTTGCTGTTATTATTGCTTGTTGCTACAACTTTCTTTTCATTTTTCGTTGAGCCAGGGTCTACCGGAAATAGCCTCTCTACCTTTTAGGTAGGCTAAGGTCTGCGTATGTTTTACCATCGCCAGACCCCACTTGTGGGATTATGCTGGATTTTTGTTGTTATTGTAATTTTTGTCCATTTCATTCTACCATACACTATGTGGGGAGATTATCTTATACATCATATCATAAACCATTTTGTACAACTGAGTTTTCATGTATCTAATATAATTTTATAGGCTTTATCGAAAATCTGATAAGGAGAAAACAATGGCTGCTGGCTATTAGATACATCCATGTATATGAACTTGTTGACTTGTTTCCACCTGTGCCCCTTCTTAAAGACTTCGTGCTATACTCAGAAGAGCTAGCCAAGAAAATACATGATAATGGACTTGGTTCTCGTGAAGCCCAAGTAAGTACTCATCTCTTTTATCTTCTTGAACTATCAAATTTGGTTCTGTGCTCGTAACGTACCAAACTTGCTCACAGGAAAAAGCTATAAATTGTGAAATATCTGCATTGAGAGCTGCATTAAAACGCATTGTGTGGCACAACCTTCAATCAGAATACTCACCTGACCTTCTTAGAGCTCGTATTGTGAAGCTTCAAAGGCAGATGGCAGAACTAAGGATCCCAAACCAACACTCCGGCTTGACTACTAAATCTCAAGTTTACGACAGAGATGAAGGAACTCTATGCGCTCCGATTTCTCAAGTGCAAAAAGCTGTAACAAAAAGACGTCTTGCCTCAGCTACAGAGGGTGTTATTGTACATGAGTCCGAACAACAACGGCGAAAACTTAAG
The DNA here is from genome assembly GCA_032618575.1 of Nicotiana noctiflora. Taxonomy (NCBI): domain Eukaryota; kingdom Viridiplantae; phylum Streptophyta; class Magnoliopsida; order Solanales; family Solanaceae; genus Nicotiana; species Nicotiana noctiflora. Next base: position 14,019 of record JASVEL010004023.1, read on the forward strand.
CGTGTTTGCCAGTTACCCATGCGGACAGAAGTTGGTGTAGATGCCATCATTTGCAATGGTTCTCTGTCATCTTCTCAACCCGCATCTGCAGATGGTCAAATTAGTACTGTCACACCGAACTACTCGGAAGAAGTGGTTTCTCAGCGCTTAGAGAGCTGCCCTGAAGATGACCAGATTTGTGATTCTGGACAAGCATCTTCCCAACTAATTGGTGATTCACATGCTTTTGATGATGCTGAGGTTGAAACTGAAGTACTGGTTCAGATAAACCCATTTTATCATTCTAGGCAAAATTTGATTCCAAAACTGCAGGAGCTACTGAGTAAGCTCAAGAATTCTATGTCCAGCTCAGGGAAGACCAAAGATCATGCGAGGACGTAGCGAGAAGAGAAAAGGGAAAAGAAGAGTTAGCTAGGAATTGTATTTGATTCTTTTCTGTAAATGGTTGGTAGATATATGTACTAAACAAAAAAAATAAGTAACTAATCTAACTAGTGGACTAATTTTTTTTTTGTTTATTTGTGTGTGTGTTTGTGAGCGCCCTCTCCAAAATCATTTTTTTTTACCCTGGATGCAAGTGGGTTTAGCCAAGTTATCCTATCTTCCACCTTGTTACAATAAGTCCCTACTTTAATACTCACAAATCAAAGAGTGGAAAAATGATTATCTGGTAGGACATTTTTTGAGGAAAATATATTGTATGGAGAACTTCGACATTGGTTGAAAAAGGGGTCGTCTTGTGGTCTTAGATACTCCTCGCCTCATGAGTTAGCTTATGAGGTTGAATTAGACGCAAGATCTATTTTTTTAACTGTTAGTACATGCACAGTAGCATCAGTAAACTATGAAGCTTTATGATCATTATGCAAATTGTTTCACTCCCAAAGGCTAAAGCCCTGATTCAAAATTTGAAAATAAGCTACTCACTGAGTTTTGACTACAAATTCCTGCTACCAAACCACATTATACCAAGGAGAAAAATGTGACGCCCATGACGGAGGGCTGGCTGATGAGGGCGAGTCAGGCTTCTATGCCGGCAAGCTTCTGAAGAAGGGGCTTGGGTCGTGACAAAAAATGACCTTGGACACTAGAAGTTCGTTTACTTCTCTCTTGAATCTGTGCTGCTTGTACTACTATTGGACTCCCTTTGAGCATCATCTGATCTTCCATTTTGCTTCTCAGTCCCTAAAGCTTCTGGATTCAATGGGTTACTATACAAATGACCATAGTACGAATATGAATTGATCGAAATGCAGCTTCCAGGGGCAATATATCTATATGAAGAGGGATAAGGACAGGTAGGGAACACATTAGGTTGAGGCCAATATACTAAAGGCACAACAGAATTTGGTGGATAAATTGGTAGAACAGGATATGCACATTGGTTATGGTAGGGAATATTGGACGCGGTATTAGCTAATACAGGTTTTGACATATCTGCTTGTGCTTGAGATGATGGTATTGATATATTCATTAATCTAGATGGTGTAGGAGGTGCAGAACTTGAAGGTTCAGAATGTATAATTGTCGCTTTCTCTGAAGTTTTGCTCTTAGAGATTGCTTCCCTCTTGCTTTTCGTTTTCGTTGATACTTTCTTCCCCTGTTGAGAATTGGGACTAATATTCTGAAAATTTTGAATAATCCAATCAGAAGTTAGTCCAATGTGTGAAACTTAAACTCGAAACTAAAGGAAATTGACAGGTGATGATTAACTTTAAAGTAACAAACAATACATATCTTGCCTAGTAATATCTTGTAACAGTAACATGACTTGAGAAACATTACGGTAAGAATAATTACTAGTAGTTTGATGTAAGAAGGGCAGCTCGGAGCACTAAGCTCCCGCTATGTACGGGGTCCGTGGAAGGCCAGACCACAAGGGTCTATTGTACGCTGCATTTTCAAGAGGCTGTTTTCATGGCTTGAACCCGTAGCCTCCTGGTCACATGGCAGCAACTTTACCAGTTACGCCAAGGCTCCCCTTCAATAATTTGATGCAACTGAGTTTTATTTTGCAGCAAAGCTACCACAAATTCTGGAGAAAATTGACGATGAGTTGCAGATCTTACAATAGTATCAGGTTCAGTATGTGATAGAAATAACTCCTCTCTTTCTGCATCCTCATCTGTCCTGCAAATGTGGAGATGATTTAAAACTCTTTTCCCAAGTCACATTCAGTGGCGGAGCCACGTTTAACCAAGGGGTGTCAACTGACACCCCTCGCCAGAAAATTACATTGTGCTGCTAGGTGAAATTTTTTGTTTTATGTTATTATATGTTGAATCAGCTTGGATTTTCCGTGTGTTTCAATTTTTTTTTATATTTTGATACCCCTTAGTAAAAATTCTGGCTCCGTCACTAGACACATTGTAAAAATGGACAGCCTGGTACATTAATCTCTGGTTATGTGCGATGTCCGAGGAAGGCCCGAATCACAAGAGTCTATTGTACGCAGCCTTACTCTGCATTTCGGCAAGCGGCTATTACCACAACTTGAAACTGTGACATCCTGATCACATGTAAGCTACTTGAAAATGTACAAGACAAAATGCAGAATACCTGTAATACTTTTGTAGGAGGTCCAAGTTCTTATATTTGGTTTCTCTTTGAACCAGGTCATTAGGAAAGCCAGCCATGAAAAGAAGTGTAATTCCTAAGGCCTTAAAAAAGAAGCTTCCGCTGCGAATATGGATTAGCATTGCCATCCTACATATGGCCGGGCCAAACGATTTTAGCTTATTTCTTCCCATTCGCTGCCTGACGTATCTGGAATTGCAATGCATCAGTTGTAAGTTAGCCATAACCAATTTTCTGCTCACTTTGTAGTTTAACTATTATATACGCTGATAGTGTAAAGAATTTCTATACTATCAGTGCAATTTAACTGGTTATTATATCATGCATGATATGAAGAGTTACCTGATGTTGTAGATCAGCTAAACCTAATAGTGTACGAGTTCTTTACCGCGTCAGTACACACAACATAAACTCTATGTACTATTGCAACAAAGCATACGAGATCAAGTAATTAAGCAGTGCTTACTCATTTTGAGGAAGATTTCTTGTCTTTCCTCCATATTTGATGCATAGGAATAAGCACGACGGGCAGCTAGGATCAGACGGGCGCATGACCTTCTCCTCTTCCAGTATTCTAACAGGACACAAGTTTGGGTTCTGTCTGTTGGGATAGAATATCTTCCTTCGAACTCCAGGGTTATCGTATAACACGTGCTCCTGACACAGAACATATAGTTCAGTTGAACTTTGAACCAAAACAGAACCATTTAGTCATAGGTACAAGAACTCAGGTAGCGTACCCCCGGATTCTTTGAATCTGTATATTGTTCTCCCTTGTGTAAAATGCTAAAATGGTTGAAGTCTAATTCATACATATCCTCACAACCATGCCTAATACCAAGAGATGAAAAAACCAAGATTTTTCTTATAGTATGGGATTGAGCATTTTTCACTGAAAGCTCTTTTGATTCAAGTATTTTCTTTACTTCATTTGGACAAAAAGCTACCTTTACAGACTTTTTATGTGAAAATGAACTTCCCTTTCTTCTGAACGGCGGATCACTTGCTTCATCAAGATCCTCTTTCAGTTTCTCTTCGATTTCCTCTTTGATTCGCGAGTTCTTGAAATTTTCTCTATTTATACTGTTATTATAAGTGCCACTATCGGATTCATCATCGTCTTCATCTTCACTATCATCAGGGTCATTATCTGCAGCTGTATCGTCATCTCTGGATCTTTCTAAATTTAGAAACTGAGCATCATCTATGCTCATCCAATTGACTAGGCATTCTTGATCTGTATTAGTAACATCTTTGTTTAGAAAGATTTCAGTATGATCCTTCACATCTGAGTCCATTTTTGGTCTTTTGAGCTTTCTGAAGTGCATTTCCCCCATACTTTGACAACTGGCCTGTGATTAAGAGAAAGGTAACATCGGCAACAACAACAACAACAACATACTTAGTATAATCCTACATAGTGGGGTCTAGAGAGGGTGGTATATATGCAGACCTTACCCCTACCTTGTGTAGACAGAGAGACTGTTTCTAATAGACTCTCGGCTCAGGAAAGATAACATAAGCATGGAGTGTATATGAAATGAGAAATTTACTCCTTATTAGATGATTCAAACAGAAGATGTATTTTGTTTCCTTTGAGCACACTGCATACTTTTACATGTATTAAAAAGTTCAAAGGAATATCTTCACTAATAGAACTGTTCTGTAGTATGAATAAATCTCTGAAGTTGCACATATTCATAGATAAATATATCAGTATAAAATTCTACTTATCAATTTCGCCTAACAATGTTGAAATTCTGAAAGTGTCAAAATGTTGAACATTGCATAGAGGGAAACTCAAGGTTGAACTTTTATTTACACTTGAAATCAGCTCATTCAAGATTAAGTCTTCAAGAACAACGACAACAACATACCCAGTATAATCCCACAAGTGGAGTCTAGCGAGGGTAGTGCATACACACCCTTGCCCCCACCTTGTGAAGGCAAAGATGTACCTAGGATTCAGGGGTCGCAGGGGCACCGTGACACTCGATATAAATTTATGACTACTCATAATGATGGGTACGAGGGCTTATGCTAATATCTGACTATTTTTTTGAAGACATTTGTAAGTATATATATAAAGTTTTTGTCAAAGTTTCCGGGTGTCGGTAACCCTTCATATATATAATGAAGTTTTTGTCAAAGTTTCCGGGTGCCGGTAACCCTTCAACTTAACATGTGGGTCCGCCAGTGTTTTCGATAGACCCTCGGCTCAAAGCGAGCATGCATAATCAATCACGACAGAATAGAGAGATGCCACTATAATCTAAGGTAAGCTAGGCTTCCACTACACTAAAACACGTAAAGAGTCCAAAATAAATGAATAGATACAAAGACTACAAGGCACCAATATACTCCAGGCAAAACAGATGATTAGAAGGCAAATAAAAACCAGTTGCAGTTATTATTTTGAGAATCACGTAATATTCGTGTAACCTTGGCGCAGCTGGTAAAATTGCTGCCATGTGACTAGTAGGTCACGGGACCGAACCATGGAAAACTGGAAACAATCTCTTAGAGAAATGCAAGATAAGACTGCGTACAATGCAACATTGTGGTCCGACCCTTTCCCGAACCCCACACATATTAATCACATAACATTCATATATCTAATATGTACCAAGTAGAGCAATCATACTTTTCCATTTGAGAGCTCGAAGTCTTTATGATTTTCTTGTATCTGAGATTCAAGAACTAATATTCTGTCCATGAGCTCTTTATTTTTCTGCCTCTCCCTTTGCAATTCAGCAGAAATCTCATCAATGACATTTATACTCTCTTCTTTTTTCACCTCTTGCTCAACAGTACAACATGCAGAAGCACTGACCAAACTCTGGCTATTTTTTAACATTCTTCAATCACAGAAAAGATTGCAGTGTGCTTTGAGTTAAGCAAAAGGAAAGAGCCAACAGCTTGTACTGCATCAAGTTTGGTGGTAATATCTGTGAAAATGAGAGTAACACTGTGTACTAAGTTCCTCTTATGGACGGGTCAAAAAAAAGAGTTGAACCACGCTGAATCTATTGTGCTAGTCTTATCTTATATTTCTGCAAAGAGATTGGTTTTACGACTTGAGCTTATGACCTCCTAATCGTACGGCGGCAATCAGCGCCGGCACTCTTATTAGTTAGTGGTATCATCCGACCGTTTCACAATTTGTTTTACCGCGTATTTATTATTTTCACTCATGCTATTATATGATTATGTTTCAAGTTTATCATTGTTCAAATTTCAACAAATAGGTAAAAACGATTATGATTACAACTTTTTTTTCGCACTCAAATATTTCTCATTACTAAAAGTTTATTTTATACCAAAACTGTACGCCGACGGAATCTTTTCGGTTACATGTAATTAAGTGAACATAAAAGGTGCGACTCAGTAATCAGGAGGTCACGAGTTTAAGCCGTAAAAACAGCTTATTCAAAAAGAAAAGATCGCATACATCCGATTCAATATATTATATGGTAAGATCCTTCCCTAGGCTCCACAAATAACAGGAGCTTAGTGTCATGGATTGTCCTTTTTATAAGTGAAATAAAATTTCTATCACAAGTTATGGAAATAGTTAAGACATGGAAACTTAAAAACCAAAGAACATAATCATGCTAGTTTTCTGAATATCTTAAGGATTCCGTCATATACAGTTCTTGGGTTGTTGTTTTTTTTTCCTGTCTTAAAGACGATATAAAGTATATTAAGGAATAGCTACTTTCAAAATAATAGCTAAAAATATATATATTTTTTGTATATATATACATTCTGTATATTATATATAAAAGTTATAAAATTTTTATATACTTTTACCGAATATAAATAATTTCTGGCACGAACTAGAATTGAGAATACCCGAGTATTATTAATTAGTCAGATGCACACAAATTCTTATGGTACAAAAACTAAAGTAATAATACTACTTAAAAAATTAAAGAAAAAGATATGCTTAGCTGTTAAAGAGAAAGTGAGGGTGGTTTCTCAATAATCGAAACATTAGGAGCATCCTAGGCTACTTATGCTGTTATTATACGTTTTGCCTTGTTAACGCAAATGCTACCAGAGTTCTTTAATCCTATGACACAAAACAAGTATATATTTGGATATAGATTTAGTTAAAAAAAATTTTAAAAAAAATTTGAAAATAATTTTTGGAAGTTGAAATTGTGTTTTGATATGTATTTTATTTTTAAAAAAATTGACGTTTTGTTATTGGAAGAATAATTTTCGCTCAAAAACTGCCATAAACTAGTTTTTGGCAATTTAATAGTTCGTGAATTCAAAATTTCTTTTGAAAACAAGTTGCCAAAATTTATGGCCAAATTTATAATTTTATAGGTGATTTACTCTATCCTTATTCATTCTCTATAGCAATTTTTTTGTTTGTTACTCATTTGATGTTCAAAATCGTATATACTGATATTCACGTTAATTCAGTAAAAGAATAAAACAAACCCTAGCGAAAGATTTTCTATTTCCATAATTCGAACGCAAGACACTTTATTATTATTATTATTATTATTATTATTATTATTATTATTATTATTCCTAATTAAACTCCAAGAAACAACATTATTAAAGGTTAAAATTTAATTGTGTTGGCATATGAACCCAATGCAGCAATGGCGTCTATTTCCGAGGCAAAAAGCAGAAGGTGTGTACACGTGCACATGAATATAATATGGTTAATTAAGGTACAATTACAACATATATAGAATATTAACCTCACGTGCAATGGCAACTTAGAGTTGTCTTCATTCTTCAATATTGTAATTTGTGCCAGCAGATTATGAGACTTAACCTTGGATTCCATCTTCTTAATTCTTTAAAAATAAAGACAGCTATGTGCGCCCTTCCTTTTTCAGAAAAAGAAAAGGTTTTACTCTTAACCCATGTAAGCTAATAACATCTCCAACCTTGTCCCCATCCTCCGTAATGAAAGTAATTTTGAAGAAAATTATCCTCCAATCTTTCCCTATTTTTATCCTCAAAATAGGAATATTTAGTGTTCTTTCAAATATGGGGTAGATTATTCATCTCCCTCATTACTATTCACCATTATTTTATTATTATTTTATTATTAATCTTTTATTTTATCTCTTTATATACACTTAATGATGTTTATGTAATATTTTATAATATTAATATTATATCTTAAATTTGATGTATAATTTTGATAAGCGCATTATTTTTATGTAAAATTATATGTATTTAATTAATCTTGTATGGCAATGATTTCACTTTTATTTCAATTATTAGTTAATCTATAATAATTGCTTACAAATTATATTATTTAAAATTTTATGGAATTTCTTTAATTATGAAAATTATAAATTAATAAAATAAAAGATGAAATTTATTTAATGGAAATTAAAAAATAAAATTGAAATAAAAGATAATAATATAATATAAAAGAGAGAGAAGAATATAAAAAAAATTGGGGGAAAAAATGGGGGAATGGTTGGAGTAAGTTGTCCCCAAAATGAGGAAATCCCTATTTTGAGGACAAAAAATGTGGGTAAGGTTGGAGATTGCCTAAAGGATAGGAGTCCGGAACCTAATTAATGATTTTTTAAATGTAAAATATATTTTTAATGTTAAAAAAAGTTACTTTAATAGCTATTTCGCAGTTTTATACTGCGAAATATTAAAAAAAAAATTTACAATTCGCAGTTGTATACTGCGCAATGTGTGAAATGGACTCATGTAATTTTCGAACAACCATTTCGCAGTTCTATACTATGAATTTGCTTAAATCGCAGTATATAACTGCGAAATAAGCTGATTTGGCCCCACCCCACTTTGACTGACATAACAATACTTCAAATTCATAAAACGCAGTATAATACTGCAAATTTCTTTGAAAAATTGTACACCCCAAGGTCGGACTTACCTTATTTATAGGTGCTTCAATTTTATAAAAACTCATTCAACACTTCAACTTCAAACGTATGTTTATTCTCTCTTCTCCTTATCAATCAATTTTTTACAATGTCTAAAGTGCCAAAAATAAGGGTTTCACTGTATTGGGGAGGGGAGGGGATGAGGTTGTGGTGGAAAATAACTCTGTGAGGTATAGCTCACCTCCACAGTGTCATGTTAAATTGTTGCTTAATATGGAGTACGATACATTGGAATCGCTGTTACGTAAAAAAATGAGTGAGCGGAGGTGTTCGGTTAGCCTTAAAGTAATCGGTAGATTTCCTTATTCAGTGACTCCGCAGGGGTATGCTTATTATTCTGAGTTTAATATCGAGGATGATGAAACCCTTAGAGAGTTTTTGCAGATTCCGGATGAATATAGGGAATTCATTGTAATACAATTATTAGAAATGTATATGAAGGTGGAGGACCTTAGTAGTAATGAGGGCGTGCGTACCAGCGATAACCCCCAGTCATCAGATGGTTATTTTGGAGCAGCGTTTGCCGGACAGATTGGAGATGGAAGAGCTTGCCTTGATTTAAACATAAATTGAAATGCATCGATGTAAAGACTGTGAAAGTGAATTTTTTCACCCATACGAAATCCAAAGCTTCTTTCGTGTGTGGGGCCTACACTTCTGTCTCTTTAGGGGATGGGGGGTACCAAATTTTTTTTTACGTGGTGGGGCTGGGGAGCGGAAGAAAACCAGAATTGGGAGGGGGGCGCAATTTCTTAAAAAAAAGCGGAATGGGTCTGGGAAGAAGAAGGGGTGTATTTTATTAGGGTAACTCGCAGTAAACTACTGCGAAATAGCAATTCGTAGTAGTTTACTGCGAAATGTCAGCAAAATATAAAAAAAAATATTAAATAGCTATTTCACAGTTTTATACTACGAATTGCCTTAACGACAAAAATTCCGTTAAGGTAATTCGCAGTATAAAACTGCGAAATAACTATTAAAGTAACTTTTATTAACATCAAAATGCGTTTTATGTTTAAAAAATCATTAATTAGGTTCCGGACTCTAAAAGAAAGATATAAAGTATATTATAAGCAATGCATGCAGAATAACGGGTTCATTAGACTTGACTATTTTCTACTCAACAACAATAACAGTAACAATAATAAAACTAGTATAATTCAACAAATAAGATATAGGAAAATAATGTGTGCGCATACCTTATTCTTTCCAGTGAAAGAAAGAGTTTGTTTCCGATAAAGGCGGACATACACACTATACATAGAGGGGTCACCGGTACCTGAAAACTTCAATAGAACTCCATGTGTACTTGTAAATATCTTTACGAAAGTCATATATTAGCATAGGCCCTCGTACCAATCTTTATGAGCAATGATAAATTTAAATAAATATTTATGGTACCCCGCGACCACGGAATTATAGGTCTGCCTCTGATTTTTGATAGACCTTCTGCTCAAGGTGTATTAGTAAACAATTACCCCTAATATGATTAATTCATGTTAGTATTAAAGACACATTCACATGCTGCCATGTGTCACCAATACGACTCCCATGAAGGCCTATCCAAGGTCGAAGTGGCTCTAGAAGTAATGAAGATTGCGGTCGAAGAGTCAGCCAGGACCAAGGTCGAGGAGTCGTTAAAGATCAAGGTCGGGGCCGACATCCTTGATAGAGTTATACGGCTAGTTCAAGATAGGACACTAAAGAAAATATACTAGTGGATATTCTCTGCACATGTACTTTTAGGATTTCTAGGAATATGTATAAATAAAAAAAAGACATAATAGGAGGGGACATGATATATTCATTTGTAAAAAAGACATTGACTTTTTAGAGAGAATATGTTCCTATTACAAACATATAAAAATAACCTTTTTACTAAGATTCTTGTCTAGCATTTCCACTGGATCCAATAACAACCAAAGTGTTCAAAGGCTTATCAATTATTCATCATTGTCAGAGATAATATCTACAAATCTCATCCCTTTTTGGGTGACTCACACGTTTCTATTTATTTAAATGTCATTCATTACTATTTATTACTATTTAATGCCATATTCTATCTTTTTGGATCATTTAACACTATTATTATTGCTTACATTCATTGTCAACCGGACAAATATACGACTTATTTGTCATAAAACCAATAGCTTTGTCTTTAGGATGTTATTATTAGCTAAGATTGACTCTTCTTTATCTAAATATAATTGGTTGAACAAAAAAAGTGGCAAAATCGAGGTAAGATCTGTAATCTTAATATGGATTGGCGCAATCGTATTATCACCTATTTGCAGGATGGAGCATTCCCAAACGAAAAAAAAGAAACCAAAAAACTAAAATTTAAGCAGCCATATACAATCTCCTCCATAGCGACATGTACAAGAGGACATATGGCGGCGCGGCCCTCTGGCGAAATGTTTAGGCCCAAACCAAACCCAGCGCGTCCTCGAAGCAGTCCATGAAGGCCATTATAGTGCTTACTCCGAAAATCGAGCACTCGTTAGGTGTCTCATACCGACAAGATACTATTTGGCCCATCATGAAAAAAGACATCTAAGATTCATGAAGAAATGCGATCAATGTTAGAAATACGTTCCAATAATTCACCATTCAGGCGAACATCTCCACTCAGTCTCATCTCCATGGTCATTCATTAAGTGGTGAATGGGCATCGTGGGCCCACTCCCTCCAGGGCGAGATAATGTACGATTCCTTTTGATTTTAACTGATTATCTCTCTAAATGGGTGGAAGCATGAGCATTCACCCAAATACGCGAACATGAGGTAATATCATTTATATGAGGTTTTACTCTGAACCATGTAAGCTAAAGGAAAGATATAAAGTACATTATAAGTAATGCATGCAGAATAACGGGTTCATTCGACTTGACTATTTTTTACTCAACAACAATAATAGTAACAATAACAAAACCAGTATAATTTAACAAATAAGATATGAGGAAAATAATGTATGCGCATACTTTATTCTTACCTTGTGAAAGAAAGAGTTTGTTTCCGACAAAGGCGGACACACACACTATACATAGAGGGGTCACAGGTACCTGAAAACTTCAACAGAACTCCATGTGCACTTGTAAATATCTTTAAGAAAGTCATATATTAGCATAGGCCCCCATACCAATCTTTATAAGCAACGATAAATTTAAATAAATATCATGGTGCCCCGCGACCACAGAATTATGGGTCTGCCTCAAATTTTTGATAGACCCTCCAGGTTTATTAGTAAAAATTTATCCCTAATATGATTAATTCATGTTTGCATTAAAGAGGCATTCACAGGCTGCCATGTGTCACAAATACGACTCTCATGAAGGCCTGCCCAAGGTCGAAGCGGCTCTAGAAGTAATGAAGTTTGCGATCGAAGAGTTAGCCAAGACCAAGGCCGAGGAGTCGTTAAAGATCAAGGTCGAGGTCGGGCATCCTTGATAGAGTTATACGGCTAGTTTCAAGATATGATACTAAAGATAATATACTAGTAGATATTCTCTGCACCTGTACTTTTAGGGTTTCTAGGAATATGTTCCATATAAATAAAAAGAGACATAATAGAAGGGGACATGAGATATTCATTTGTAAAAAAGACATAGACTTTTTAGAGAGAATCTAGTCCTATTACAATCATACAAAAATAACCTTTTTACTAAGATTCTTGTCTAGCATTTCCACCGTATCCAAGGACAACCAAACTGTTCAAAGGCTTATCAACCATTCATCATTATCAGAGAGAATATTCACAAATCCCATCCCTTTTCGGGTGACTCACACGTTTCTATTTACTTAAATGTCATTTATTGCCATATTCTATCTTTTTGTATCATTGAATACTATTATTATTGCTTACATTCATTGTCATCCGGACAAATATACGAGTTATTTGTCATAAAACAATACCTTTGTCTTTAGGATGTTATTATTAGCTAAGATTGACTCTTCTTTAGCTAAATCTAATTGATTAAACAAAAAAAGGGGCAAAATTGAGGTAAGATCTGTAATCTTAATTTGGATTGGCGCAATCGTATTATCGCGTATTTGCAGGATGGAGCATTCCCAAACGAAAAAAGAAGAAGCCAAAAAACTAAGAATTTTAGTAACCATTAACAATCTCCTCCATAGTGACCTGTACAAGATGACATACGGCGGCCCTCTGGCAAAATATTTGGTCCCAACCCAAACTAGCACGTCCTTGAAGCATTCCATAAAGGCCATTATAGTGCTTACTCCGACAATCGAGCACTCGTTAGGTGTCTCATACCAGCAGGATACTATTGGCCCACCATGAAAATGATGCCTAATATTCATGAAGAAATACGATCAATGTCAGAAATACGTTCCAATAATTCACCAAGCAGGCGGACATCTCCACTCAGTCTCATCTCCATGGGCATTCATAAAGTGGGGAATGGGCATCGTGTGCCCACTCCCAACAGGGCGATGTAATATACGATTCCTTTTGGTTTTAATTAATTATTTCTCTAAATAGGTGGAAGCATGAGCATTCGCCCAAATACGCGAACATGAGGTAATCTCCTTTATATGGAGAAACATCATATGTCGATTCAGCATACCCAAGGAGATCAGCTGGGACAACGTACCCTAGTTCATGGGATAGAAAATCGCCAAATTCTTCGAGAAATAGCATATTAAGAGGATTCTTTCAACCTCGAAGACACCAAAGGACTGTAGCCGGAGGTACTCCTAGAAGTATTATGGGCGTATAGAACAACCCAGAAGACGAGCACAAAAGAGATACCCTACTTTTTGGTATATGGGAACCAAGCAGCCATACCAGTCAAAGCCGAAGAACCCAACCTAAGGTACTCCCACGAAAGCGGTAATAGTAATAATGAGAGTAGAAGACATGAACTCAATAAAATCGAAGAGCGGAGAGATATGGCGTACATAAGGATGGTTACCCAAAAGCATCAAGAAGAATGTTATTACAACAAGAAAGCAAAGATCAAACCGCTCAAAGTCGAGGACTATGTACTCAAAGCCAAAATTCAAGCGAGCAAATACCCACAAGAAGGAAAACTAGGATTTCCCATACAAAATTATAGCCAAAGCAAACAAGGGTTCATTCCAAGTAGAGACAATGGAAGGAAATTCATTATCGAACAATTGGTACATCAACCACTTCAAATATTTCAACCTTTAAAAGGAAGAAATGCCCTCAATTAGGACTCTTTTCCCCTCACTTGAGTTTTGTCCCATTAGGATTTTCTCAAGGAAGATTTTAACGAGGCGACAAAAGTGACACTTCTGATAGTTTCATGGACAAGGATAAAGCTGTAGAAGCACCAAAAAATCCATTCACAAGGTCTCAAGCTAAGGAGAAGCAATACAAGGTTGTTGGGCTTCAATAGGAGATCAAGAATACGCTAATGGTGGAAGAAGAGCTCAAAAATTATGAAGAGGATTTAGCTAAGTGTTACACTCATGTCATGGTCCAAGTCCAAGAGGAGGTTGATTGGGGTCCAAGCACCAGCCAAGGGGGGCCTAAATTAGGCGCCTAAATCAAACATGGCCCCCAAGTTTCCTTATTTTGTTTCCTAGTTTGTTAGGATATATTTGTTTCTTTCCTAGGTAGTTAAGGCTTTGTTTTTCTTTTCCTAAGATTATTGGAATTACTTTCCAAGATTGACTTGGTTTTTGTTTCCTAGAGTTTTACCTTTTCCTATGGTAGTTGGACATGTTGTCCGAAGTAGTTTAGGACTTTATTTTCTTATTTTTTTAGGTAGAATTTCGTGACCCCTTCCCTATATAAAAGGGTATTTTCTTTTATTTTAGACTTAGACTATTATCAATAAAACTTGTGAGATTTTTCTTGCACTCTTGTATGTGGCTACTCTTGGATTTATTCTTCTACCTACAAGACTCAACTTAAGGTTGTAATATTAAACTCTTTCGAAATATTACATCACTTCTAGGTATTCAAGAAAGGTGATAAGTTTAGGGTGTTGTTCTTGTTATTCTAAAGAGTCGAGTTTCACAATCTATCTCTTGTTTTTAATTCTCTACCAAAGGCGATTAGTTCTTTGTTAACTAATTATTTTTGTTAGGATTCAACTTCAATAATAGACTTCTTGAATTCAAGAAACTCTTTCTTGAATTCAATCTATCTTTAATTTTCCATCCTTTTTTGTTTCTTTATTTATTTTTAGCTTCCACAAGTTTCTTAATTTTCTTAGTAATTCTTGAATCCTCTATCGTGTTGTTATCAACTTCGAGTAAAAGTATGCAAGGGAAGGACTACTTTCCTCTTTCATCGCCCAACTCCTCAATACTCTCCAAGTCAAGAAATAAAGGGACTAGATAGATTGTGACCGGGACTGGGACCGGAACGTCAACCGATACTCAAAATTTGTAAATTTCTCCAATCATGTAATCAGAGAAACAACATCAAAGTAATAAGAAACTTACGTCTATCAGAAACATTTATCGGTCCTCGGTCGTGATTAACACATGGTTAAGTTCGACCTAGTTTGAACAACACCTACCAGCCCTCGCCTGCAATTAACAAAAACTTAAGTCTGACCTCGCTCGAACAACACCTATCGGCCCTCAATCGCGGTTAACAAAAGGTTAAGTTTGACCAAGTTCGAACAACACCTACCGGCCCTCAGCCGCAACAAAAGGTTAAGTTCGACCCAACTCAAACAATACCAATCGGCCTTCAACCACACATTAATAAAAGGTTAAGGTTGACCTAGCTCGAGCGATACCTATCGGCTCTCGGCCGCACCCTAACGAAGGTTAGAATTCGAACAAGTTCATACAACACCTATCGGCCCTCGATCGCGATTTAAAAAGGTTAAAATTCGACCAAGTTCGAATGACAGATATCGGCCCTCGGGTGCAACCTAACAAATGTTAGAATTCAACCAAGTTCGAATAATACCTACCTGCCCTCGACCGTGATTTAAAAAGGTTAAAATTCAATGATTTAAAATGGTTAAAATTCAACCAAGTTTGAATGATACCTATCGGCCCTCGACCACGTTTCAATAGAAGGTTAAACTTAATGAAACAAGAAGCTATGTCCGACTAAGTTTAAACCTAACCGATCGGTCCGTATACATACTCGACCTATATAGGCAAAGGGGTGATTCGGCCGACAACTATTCAGCCCAAGACTTGAATATTTATAAGAACGACGGCAAAAGTATGAAAGAGTAACACACGCAAAATACGGGAACAAACCACAACAAATAAGAAAGGTGAAAATGAAAGCAAAAACCAACTTTGATATTAATAGACAAAGGTTTCTTACAAAGGCTCTTGAAGACGCTATAAAAAATACACACAAGAATTATAGAAACAAACTAATGCTGGCCATTGCCATCACGACCCATGATATTCTCACCGGTCCAATCTTCAATTCCATCTCCCACATCGCTCTGAGGGTAAATAGAATCATATCTGACCTCATCCTCAAGGTGATCTACAACATCCTCATCGTCCTTATCTTCTTCGCCAGGATCAGACATAGTCAAGTTTTAGCCACATGCAATTCGAGCCTCATAAGCCTTGACTCGAGCATCCTCAAAGTCCATGATAGTGATAGATACTACTATATACAACTCACAAAGAATATCCAATCGTTCCTTATGTCAATCCACTCTTCATACAACTCACAAGGAACTTTGGGGAAGCCATAAGTTGTAGATGAAAAATGTCGTGCAAGTAGTTTGGCTTTCTTGTCCTCTAGAGCGGCAACTTAATCATAAATATAGGAGGTCTCTTTCTCCAACTCCCAATCCTTTCGTCAAGCCATTCTTCTTTAGCCCTCATCGATGATAAGTCATTTTCTCACTCAGAACGAAGGGTTCAAATCACCACTTCAAGGAACTCCACCCTTCTCTAAGTATCTAACCGAGCACACTCTGCCTTATCGAGCTCCTTCCTGTTTCTTAGCAATCTCGCCACTAAGAGCCTCCACCTTGAATTGAAAATCTTCGAGTTGGCCTCACAGCAAGACCACTTGGGCTTGGAGATTGCTACATTGAACCTCTATGCCCCTGCTAAGCTCAAGCTCCCCATCTTTGCCCCTCATCGATCATCCTTAACTCGTACAGATCCATGTTGGATTCAGATCCGACGTCTTCTTCAGCAACAACCTTTTCTCTGCCATCAACATGAGAAGGAACATCCGCTGTAACCCTAAAGAATAAGGCCTCATCTAGCCTAGGGAGTACGAGTTCGTCGTCATACATCCCATCCTCGATCGTCTCCCCCGAGGGATACATCAATGCATTTGTGTTTATCTCATCCACGTGCAGAACCTCCGAGCCCACCCCGATGTTCTCTATAACATACATTATGGTTGTCTCTCAAATAAAAAGGTCACATTCTTCCAAGTCGACAACTACTAGCATTTCTCCTCCCGCATCCACGGCTCTCCTCTTACGAGGCATTAGACTATCATCCTCACGAGAGACATCATCATCCTCATCAATAAATAAAAAAAGATAAGGAGCATAAGTATATGATGGAACGGGGCAGGCTCTTGGATTACGATAGCCGAGGAAAGGGTCAGCACAAAAGCGGTGGTAGTCGAAATGGGAGCAGAAGCCAAAAGGGCATCAGCCTTCCTCTGAAAGCATGGCCCAAGTACCCGGGTCCTTCGAAAAGACCCCATACTTAGTAAAGAAACAAATGTCAAAGTCAGCAAAATTAGTCGGAATACAACAAAAAGTGGAGCGATTACGAGCAAATAAGGAAAGTTACTAGTCGAAAGAAGAGTCGGTCTAAACTTCTTGATAAAGCTCGGCCAGTCGCGGAACCCTATGACATAGGGGAGGATTTGCTCGACCCAGTCATAAATGTGCATGACTAAAAGGGGAGGATGAGTGTTGGCTAAAAAAAAAGAAAAAAGTCATTCAACTTACTCCAAGTAAGCAAAAGAACGCAAACAAAAAAGAGCACTTACGTGTGTAATTTCAAGCCTCTGGAAAACCATTAGCATTAGCCACCACGTCCTCAGTTCTGACATAGAAAAAATTGAGCTAGAATTGGTGATTGGACTTATCGTCCGTCTTTACCACCAAACATTTGCCTTCACGATGGTGAAAATTCAACATCGTCCCTCTATAAAAGATAGGGAGGTGAACCAAATGCTGCAACGTCAGCTCGACCCTGGCCCGCTCAAAAAATTTAGTCAGCATACTAATATTCTATAGCTGAGTAGGGCAGACGCTATAGTGACGATGGAATTCCTCCACTAACGGAAGGAGAGGGAACAAAAAATTGATGGGGAAAGGATCAACGTATAAAGCACAGTTTTCGGGGCAATGAACCTGTACCATGTCCCCACCAGCCGGGATCAATTCGACATAGGTTTGGAAGGTCAAAAATTGCCTTGAGTTTTGCCTATTCCTTCGGTGTCATCGTCGATTAAAAGACTCTAGGGTACAGAATCAAGCACTCAGGTGAAGTCAGAACTAGTATCAAGATTGCGAGGGATTATTTCCTCCACTAACGGGAATGCTTCGTCATCAACAATGACGGAAGCACCCTCCACATAAGAGGGAAACACAACTGCTAAAGGAGGAATACAGATCCCTTCATCGGCATTTGACGGTAAGTCAGACATGGTGAAAAGTAGTAGAGAAGAATAACGAGCGAGAAAGAATGGAGATGGAGTAAGGCAGCAGAATGAGGAAGGAAGTTTAGAGACGAAAAGGAAAGAAGGATGATGCTCCGGAAAGTTGGGAGTTAAACTTCATAAGTCCCAAAACCTCAATTTATAGTGATCTGTCACTAAACCCAAAGATGGCTCAACAAAATTGGCACCGGAATCGAAATAGCTGATCCAATCAAGGGTCACACATTAATCGAGGCAATGCGTCCGAAATATGCATCATAATAATGCTTGATGTCATGATGCCATTCTGTTTCTTGGTTAGCTCCAACAAATTGCGCGATAAACTTGAGGTATTTTGAATTTTGCGGCCCATAGAGAGCTATATGTCATGTTCGACACGACAATTACGGCTCTTGTAGCTTACTTGATAAGTTTGATCGAAAGCGACATTATCCGCTCATAAATTTTCTTGTGAGGACGGGCTCAATAAGCGGAAGGACTAACTCTATGGGTAAAAAAATTATCCCTAATATGATTAATTCATGTTAGCATTAAAGAGGGCATTCACAAGCTCCCATGTGTCACCAATACAACTCCCAAGAGGGCCTGCCCAAGGTCGAAGTATGTCTAGAAGTAATGAAAGTTATGGTCGAAGAGTCAGCAATGACCAAGGTCGAGGAGTCGTCAAAGATCAAGGTTGAGGTCGAGGTCGAGCATCCTTGACAGTGTTATAACGGCTAGTTTCAAGATAGGACACTAAAGTGAATATTCTTATTTCTTTGTATGTGTTCTATTAGGATTTCTAGGAATATGTTCCCTATAAATAAAAGGAGATACAATGGGAGGGGACAATAGGTTTTCATTTGTAAAAAAGATATTGACGTTATAGAGAGAGTCTGTTCCTATGACAAACATATAAAAATAACCTTTTTACTAAGACTCTTGTCTAGCATTTCTATTGGATCCAAGAACAACCAACGTGTTCAAAGACTTATCAACCATTCATTATTGCCGGAGAGAATATCTACGGATGTCACCTATCTTCGAGTGACTCACACATTTCTATTTACTCAAATATCATTTATTGCTATTTAATGACATATTCTATCTTTTTGGATCATTGAACATTGTTATTATTGCTTACATTCATTGCCTTCCGGACAAATATACGCGTTATTTGTCATAAAATCGATAGTTTTGTCTTTAGGATATTATTATGAGCTAAGATTGACTCTTCTTTATCTAAACCTAATTGGTTGAACCAAGATCTATATTTTTGGTCAAACAGTCGGAAAGATAAAAAAGAAAGCAGTAGTATCAACAACAAGATAAGATAATACGAAAAATCGAAGTAAAAATAATAACAGATAGTAATAAAGATCTAAATATAACACTGGATTATTTTTTATCATGAGTATAAATAAATATGTGTATTTGTAAAAGTTTATTACAATTTCAATAGAAGCACTAAACTCTATGATTTGTCAAGGGGAATGCCCCATTTATGGAAAAGAAAGGAATCCTTAGTCACTGAAGGTGCTTAATGAGTACATGCACAGACTTGGATCAATTGGCCAGAAGCATATTAATAAGAACCAAGTGACCCTTTACTACCACTCTTATTTCAGTAGTTCTGGTACATGTGTTGGATTGGTTTTTTGTTTTCACTTTTTCATCTTTTGAATTCATATCTTAGGCTAAAAAAGAAAGTGTTTTATCTCCTACATTTTTTCTTAGGACTTTATTCATTCCACAAGTAGTAAAGTAAAGATTTTTTAAGATTTGAAAAGATCAAGTTGTCAATGATCCCAAAATATCGTGATGGGATGATAAGTGTTCTTTCATAGTTAATCATACGTCTCAAGTTTGAGCCCTGAAAATAGATTTGGTAGGAGACGTAAATGAGGATTAATTTGAATTGAAGCAGATATCGAAAACCAGGCGAGAAACCAAAAAATAAAAAAATAAATTGCCATAAAAACAGAAGATTGGAATCCTTAATACTATTAACTTCTATATGTGTTCATCATATAAAATCAACATAAAACTCATACTGGTTTGATTGTGCCGATGTAAATGAGCTTCTGTCTTGTTTTGTAGAGTGTTTTAGTAACATAGCCTTAAGTAGCTGGACTTAGTGAATTGTTTGCTCTTGGTTGATTGGTTCATGACATCAAGATAATAAGTTGTGCCTGGAGGCTCAGAGTAATTAAGGACATATACGATGGAGCTAAGACTAGGGTTAGGACGGTGGGAGGTGACTCAAACCATTTTCCGGTGGTTATAGGGCTACATCAAGGATCGGCGCTTAGCCATCTCTTGTTTGCCTTGGTGATGGATGCTCTAACCCGACATATTCAAGGGGATGTGCCTTGGTGTATGCTATTTGTTGATGACATAGTCCTGATAGACGGGACGAGATTCGGTGTTAACGAGAGGCTAGAGGTATGGAGGCACACTCTCGAGTCTAAGGGTATCAAAATAAGCAGATCTAAGACTGAATATCTGGAATGCAAGTTTAGCGCCGAGCCGAGCAAAGTAGGCAGGGACATGAAAATTGGATCTCAGGTCATCGCCAAGAGGGACAGTTTCAGATATCTTGGGTAGGTGATTCAGGGGGACAAAGAGAATGATGGGGATATCACCCATCGTATAGGAGCGAGGTGGTCGAAGTGGAGGCTTGCATCAGGAGTCATGTGTGACAAGAAAGGGCCACAGAAGCTCAAGGGAAAAATTTATAGAGCTGTAGTTAGACCTGTCATGTTGTATGGGGCGGAGTGCTGGCCGGTGAGAAACTCTCATGTTCAGAGAATGAAGGTTGCGGAGATGAGGATGTTCAGGTGGATGAGCGGGCTCACCAAGTTAGATAAGATTAAGAAAGTTATTTGAGACAAGGTGAGGGTGACCCTGGTGGATGAGAAGATGCGTGAAGCGAGGCTCAGGTGGTTCGGACATGTGCGGAGGAGAAGTTCTGATGCACCGGTGAGAAGTTGTGAGCGACTGGTGTTGGTCGGCATGAGGCGAGGCAGAGGGAGGCCTAAGAGGTATTGGGGGAGAGGTGATTAGGCATGACATGGCTAGAATGCAGATTTCCGAGGACATGGCTAGAATGCAGATTTTCGAGGACATGGCCCTTGATAGAAAAGTCTGGAGGTCTAGTATCAAGATTGCAGGATAGGGGCTCCTAGAATTTTTCGTACTCCTCTACCGGGGCTGGGTGAGGCTTAACAGGGCGATCCATAGATGATTTGTACATTAGATTGTGTCCCCCTCAGGGTAGTTATTTATGGTAGTTACTGTTTGATATTATTGCATGCCAGTTTATTTATGATTCATATATTTAGATAACTATTTACGCGATTTCTGCTAGACTTACTAATACTCTTTTGTTTTTGTTGTTGTTTTCCATTTCCTTCCCTAAGCCGAGGGTCGATTGGAAACAGCCTCTCTGCCCTTTCGGGTAGGGGTAAGGCCTGTCTACGTATTATTCTCCCCAAACCCCACCTTGTGAAACTATACTGGGTAGTTGTTGTTATTGTTATAAAGGTGGTGTTCGAGTCAGCTTATATATACAAGTACACAAACTTCAAATTATATCTTGATAGTTAGCATAGTTAAATATGGAAAACATCCAATGTCCATAAACACTAACATCTTAAAGACTTCACTAATGTCAAGTCAACAATCCTCTGTTTTTCAAGCAAAATGCTAATTCCAGGTTGTCTTGTTGTAATATGTTAAACAAGGTAACATGACAATGTGATCCACACAAAATTACAAAGGGGATCAGATACATTAAAGGAAAAGTGTAAATATACCATTAACTTAAAACTATTCACACACAATGCATTTAAACTCAACCTACAACCAAAATGCCTCCTTGTACTCCAGTGCTTCTCGAAGATCGAAGGTTTAAAGAAATACCAACTACATCACCTATACTTCATCTCTCTTTTCTGTAGTGCTCTTCTCATCGTAGATGCCTTTCCATCATGCTGACTGCTGAACATCTCTGCTAAGCGAGGGTACTTTTGTCAATGCACTAGAAAAGCTTCGGCTGTGGTTGTGTTCCACTTCTCATCATAGCACAGAACTCCTCATAATTGATCCTGCCGTCCTGTTCAATTGGAAGAGTCAGTATGAAATTATCACATTAGAGTTTCAACGTCACGTTTTAACATCACTTACATTGTCAGTGTCCACCTCTGCAATTATTTCCTTAATGGTCGCCTCATCGCCCATACCGTACTCCTTCATGGCGCTTTCCAATTCATCTCTTGTGATGAAGCTGGATAACATCAACAAAAATAACAAAGTGAATATGTCAGAAGAAGAACGTGAAATCTTGAGATTTAAACAGACCACATTTAACTTATATACTGTAGCCACGTACATGTTTCTAAAAGGTTCAGAAAGCATAGAAAGCTTCCAAAATAGCTAAGTGTAGAAACGGCATAATTCACCTTAGTGGTTCATGCTCAATAAGGTTTCGTGATGCAACTAGCATATGTTAAACACAACGAGGGTCCATCTGATTCTGGAGTAAGGAGTAATTATGGCCGTATTAACCCCCCAAGGTGTGGCCTTGTGGTCAATGAAGTGGGTTGAGAACCATGAAGTCTCAGATTCAAGTCCCAGCCGAGACAAAATACTACTCCCTCCGTTCCAGTTTATGTGAACCTATTTTCTTTTTGGTCCCTTCCAAAAAGAATGACCCCTTTCTAAATTTGGAAACAATTTAGCTTAAACTTACAATTCAACCCGTAATAAGAAGCTTTTATAACCACACAAATACTCTGTGCTCCTTTTTGACTTATTTAGGACCACAAATTCCAAAAGTCTTTATTTTTTATTAAACTTCGTGCCCAGTCAAACAGGTTCACATAAATTGGAACGGAGGAAGTAAGTGGTTTCTTTCCATCTCTCCGACCCTTGGTGGTGGACAGAGTTACCCGGTATTTGTTATTGGTGCGGGTGGTAGCAGATATTTCGTAAATTAGTCGAGGTGCTCGCAAGCTAGCCCGGACACCATGGTTATCAAAAAAAAAAAAAAAAGTAACAGAAAGTGATCGCCCTTTTAAGTAAATGAAACCTACTAACCACCTCTGGCTGGTCCTACCCATACCTTGAGGAAGTTAAGTAATAAGATGGCTTAGGAGGGTTTTCTCTCAATATCCCAATGGCAAGCGGCAAAAGTAATCACTTGGAAAACTCCAAGACCTTTTCATTTCATTATTTACCCTGTCGATGCCACAAATCTATCCATAATCCGCATAAAGGGATATGTCATTACGTTAATAATACAACAATGACAACAACAAACTAAGTGAAATCTCACATAGTAGGGTCTGGTGAGGGTAGAGTGTACGCATACCTTACCCCACCTTGTGAAGATAGAGATATTGTTTCCAATAGACTCCCGGCTCAAAGAAAAAAGAAAAGAAAAGAAGCAGAAATAGCAATTGGAACAACAATGAGATAGGTGATAAAGTGATATGGAGATAGAGTAATCGTAGCAAAAGAACCAACAACTAGTAAAAGAAATCAGTAGACAAGCAGATATGGACATAGAAGACTAATACTAATACAACCGGCATGAAAAGGAAACACGGCCGCCTACATACTAACCTTCTACCCTAATTCCCAACCTCCACATCCTCCTATCAACAAGGACAAAACTATGCTAATAATATAAGATATAAATAGCAACAAGGACAAAACTAGGGTTTCTTTTGCTGCAGAAAATAATTTTTCTTAATTATCTAGATTGCCCTCCATGTGGTATGTATGTTATACTCACCAAGTTTTATTGATCAACAGTTCATTTAGATGGAAACCAGAAAAAACAGGTCTTATTCAACTTCATGGACTTACCCACTATGGTCCTTGTCAAAATACTGAAAAGCTTTAAAGAGATGCTCATCCCTTTCAAGCCGATGTCTATGCATTGTTGCAGTAATAAACTCGATGTAGTCGATTGTTCCATTTCCATCCACATCAGCCTGAATGTCGAATCATTTACATGATAAACAAGTAGAAATTCGGTCAGCAGATAAGATTGAAAAAAAAAGTTAGATCTAGTCAAAGGCATCATACTTACAGCTTCCATGAGTTGCTTGACTTCAGTCTCCGTTAGCTTTGATCCAAGCCGAGCCAATCCCGACTTCAGCTCTTCATAAGTGATTGTCCCACTATTGTCTGTATCAATGTTCGCAAACATAGCTTTCAGACCCTTGATTTCTTCTTCAGACAAATTTTCTGCAATGACCTGGGAAGAATACAAATGTAACGGAATATCAAGAGGTTGTAATTGGAATATAAACAATGATATCAACATCTTGCTTTGACTTGATAGAAATCCAAGTACATGTTAGCCTAATGCAGCAACTATAATTTATACACCTTTGCTAGATGAAAATCAATCTACTGATATGAAGACATTTTGTGAATGAAAATGAACACTAATTAAGACCTTATTCAACCAATAAAGACACCTTGTGAAGGGAAAAATCGGGTGATGTTAGAAAAATGAAGAATTAATCCATATAGTCATCCACACGACCGTTTAAACTAAAAATAGCCGGCATATGTATAATATATGTATAACTCATGTGTAATATGTGTATAACCATGTATAATCAGGTGCTATTTGTACATCATGGCCCTTTACAAGTTTAAATTTAAGAAAATGACCTTTTTAGATCTCTTATGTGTAAAAGACAGATCTCTTACGTGTAAAAATAAATCTCTCATGTGTGAAAAAAGAGAAAGGGTCATAAAACTAAAAACAAGTTTGTAAAGAACCAAAAAACCAATTGACCCATATAATCAATGTCTAATCTTATGTATACCAGCTACAGAAAGTAAACCGTGAATATATATATATATAGTTTTAGAAATAAAAGGAAAATTTCTCATATAGTTGAGCAAACATATACCCATAACACCTTCCTAGAAAAGATGAAATATTAGCTCGATTGTAGTTCTACTTCCAACATCAAGTGCATAGAAAATGCTACATCTTCTAGATAATTCAGTATGTACGGCATATCCCACATCACTTTTGCTACTGAAGAACCAGTGATGATAGTCAAAGATTTTTTATTTACAGCAGCCTCGAAAATAGTTAAATCACCTGCTGTGCCAAAATAAGAATGCAGTATTAGATTCTACCTTCAATGCAAGTTTCTTGAGCTTGTTCATTGCTCTGAACTGCTTCATTCTGGACAGCACTGCACTGTCTATTGGCTTGTCTGATGCTTCTCCCATCCGTAGCCATGGATGTTCTGTAGAAACAAGCACGATGAGTGCTAAAAGCAGAACTTAAATGCAATATATATAAATAAATAAAAATTAAAAAAAGAAAAAGCTGCAAACGGGCAATGCTTCTTGCTTTCAGTCAATGACTTAAGAACATGAAGAAGCAAAACCAGGGTTCAAATTCCAATAGAGGCAAAAAAGAAGACATTAAGTGATTACTTCTCATTTGTCTAAACCATAGAGGATAGAGTTACCTGTTACCAGGTATCTGTCTTGATGGGAGGATGCGGGTTGTCTTGATGGGAGGATGCGGGTACTCACCCACATCCGTTGCATGGACCAATGCAATAAGTGCATGATATGTGACTTTTACACATGGTTATCACTGCTTTTTAATATGTATTCTTAGTCAATTTATCTTTTTATTATGGTAAATAAACATGATTTGATGCATGCAAAGAGTCCGAGTTAGTTTTTCCCATGCAAGTATCCAATGGAAAAATCAAAGTGCATGAACATCAAAGAGAAAGAGAGAGATATATAGAAGGAGGAAGGAGGAAAGGAGCAGATTGATTCGACTTCCAAAAAACCAAGAGAGACACATCGTGCATAGGTGACTCAATGTAGTGTACTGACACCTTTCATTATACCAATAAAAGAAAGTGGAAAAGTAATCAGAATCTGTTAGTGATGCAACAGAAGCACAAAATCTGGATAAAGAATGAATACTCGGCATTGAAATCCATCAAGTGTTCCATTCTATGTTACCAGCTGCCAACAGAAGACCAAACAGAAAGGTTTACTAGGAAATAAACTTGATAAACTGTAAGTATTATATTGGATCAATCTTCAGTTACTTCCAGTTTAATAATGTCCATAGCAGTCGTAAGTAAAAGTTGAAACAACAAAGCTATTCATCTTCTAGTGGTACCATAATCCCCGGTCCACTTAAAACAGAGTGAGGGCAATTGTCCATAGCGGCCAGCATTTTGCTCAGAAGCTTTTATTTCACCATTCGTAGAGATTCCCTCATGATGGTCAACCCCCACTCCCCACCCCCGCACCCCCAAAAAGAAAAAGATAAACAAGAAAGTATAGGTATTGGGTGGAAGATTACTTTGAGATTCCAGGTCTTGGTTTCAAGACGGATTCTCAGAAATTAACGCATGAGAAATCTAAGTTGTGAATTCAGATTCTTGGAAGGATTAGTTGTGTGTTATACAACAACAACAACAACAACAACAACAACAACAACCAAGTATAATCCCACTTAGTGGGGTCTGGGAGGGTAGCGTGTACGCAGACCTTACCCCTACCCTGGGGTAGAGGGGTAGAGGGGCTGTTTCCAAATAGACCCCCGACATCCTTCCCTCCAAGAACTACCCACCTTGCTCTTGGGGATACTCGAACTCACAACCTCTAGGTTGGAAGTGGGGGTTGCTTACCATCAGAGCAACCCGTCTTGTCTTGTGTGTTATACAAGTAGTTTGAAATATACAAAGTTTGTACATGCTTAGTGATGTCCACTCACATTGGTAGGACAGAGTTATACAAGGTAAAGTGAAGGCATTGAATGTGGTGGTTGATTGGCCAATAGTGGAGGAATTTTTGGGATAAAATTCTATCATGTGTGGTTGGTGTTAGATAGTTCCTGATAAATACCCCTCAACTCTTCTTCCCTCCCCTTATGATTTCTGCAACCTCAAAGATTTTGCTACCCCTCCCCTCCCCAGCACCATATGAGGAGACTGCAAATCCAAGGGATCAAGAGATAGAGCATATGTAAGCCACCAAGAGGGCATAAAGGTAAAAACACCTAACTTCTTATCCCTCCTCACCTTCCCACTTTTGAACCCCACTCCCTTGCACACCTCAATATTTCTTTAATTTTGAATTGACATGTATTGCCTATTAGTTGTTTTCGTAAAAAAAATGTTTCTTTATCAATTGATCATTAACCTATAAGTTGGAAGAAATCAATTATTGTCTCACGTAGACCAAAGATGCAATATCAAATTAATTCAAGTCTCGGTGGAAACAAAGTTGAGGTCCACTATATGAATCATCAATGATCATTCCACTATATTCGGTCTAAGACTAGTACTTTGCTTAAAGATAATTTGTTTCTGAAACCAAACTAGAAACCGTTTAAAACCTGAGGTTCTCTAAATCTCAATTTATGTCTACACTAGCATACAAATCTCTACCCATACTTAAAAGGCTACTCTGATTGTAACAACTAATTAAACCTTAGTTGAAACCAGTAGGTATAGGCGTATATCCTATATGAATCTTTTACTTTTATAGTATTTTGTTGATAGCTAAATTCACAATGATTATGGGAGACTGTAGATCTTTTGAGATAACCTCCCTTCATGTGATTTTTAGTTTTACCTTGTCCTCTTTTAGACCTCTAGTGTTTTATGAGTCTATGCTTGCCTTCGGGAATGAGAATACGAGAACTTGTTGGTTGATCAGGTAGGTTGCTCTCTGGTCTTTCATTGATCTCTTCTACCCCTCAGTCCCTCACACTATGACAGATGTGTGCTTATACGGAAAGTTTATGTGGAAAAAAATGAAGCAAAACTGAAAGAGAGAACTCAGCTTTATTATGATGCTCTAGTTACCAAGATCAAAAACAAAGGAAGAGCGAGGTATGGTTCCTAGTTCGTAATCAATAGAAGATACCAAAAAAAGAGCTTTACCCAATTTAACGAATGTAGAAAGATGTGAAAATTGTGTAGATATATTGGCATATTCCGTATAGTAATACTTTATGTAAAGGGTTGAGTCTCAGAATGGGCTTGCACCCTTTGCTGAAAAGAACTCCTATTGTGCCCTTTCTTATCTTTATATGGATTCACCGATCAAAAGATTTCTTATATGGAGTATGGACCCATATTCCTAATTTTCTTCCGATGTGTACTATATTATTGGGTTTCTTTTCTACTGAACCATATAAAAAACTACTCTTTTTCAGCATTTTAGTGTTGAATAATGCATGTGGAGGTCTATGTATAGCATGACCAAATCATCTAAGGCGACTTTCTCTCATCTTATCCTCTATGTATACTACTTGCACTCTCAGTATGATGTGATTATTTCTAATCTTCTCTAGAACTGTATCACCACACATCTATTTTAACATCCACATTTCTGTGAACTCATGTTGTAGATAAGTTACAGTCCTATAAAACATAGCTAGTCACACCATTGTTCTATAAAACTTGTCTTTAATTTTGGTGTAAATCTTCCAAGCCCAAAGAACTCCACTTCAGTCATCTTATTAATTCTATGTGTGACGTATTCATATATTAAACCGCTCTCTTGGATAAATGCTTTCACCAGATCACTGTGTTTGTTAGTGAAGCAGATCCATAATATATCCAAAGTTAACACCAAGAGTCAAGCCATATTACACGAAGAATGATAATGTATTTAGCTCTGCTATAGTCAAGACAGTGATTTCATCAATGTCTGTTCTGGTCAAAGTCAACTGGAAGAGGATTGCAACTTATACTCATAAGATAACACTACTAAATGCATAAGAAACTTTAAACATGAACTAACCCTATTACATCGAAAGAAATATGGATGTAACGCGCAACGGTAGAAAGAGAAGAAATCACAGCAGTAACTTTTGATTACACAAAGGGGAAAAAAGAGAAATACCAAGAACTTGTGCTGAAGTCATTCTCTTCCTTGGCTCCTGCGTCAGCATTTTTCTTATAAGGTCCTTGGCACTATTTGATATGGATGGCCATGGATCACTTTGAAAGTCAATTTCTCCTTTTAGTATGGCATTAAATATTCCCTTTTCAGTTTCTGCAAAGGATTTGGCAAGAGACATTAACAGATAAGTAGAGCAAATAACAGTAAGTATACCATCTTGTTAAAACTTTGATCGCCGTCCTTACCAGCCCAAAATGGAGGCACGCCGCTGAGTAGAATATACAAAATAACACCTGCACTCCATACATCTGCTTCCTTCCCATAACTACGCCGCAATACTTCAGGGGCAACATAATATGCACTACCAACTATATCACGGTACACCTTCCCTGAAATTTATAAATTAAACATAAGTTCATCTAATGTAGATCCTTAAAAGAACGGTGGAGGAAACAAAAGCAATTGAAGTCAACTGTGGAAATGATCTATGCGTAAATACTCAAATAGTGGCACAAGTGACAAGACTGCACATGAAATAAAAGCGTTAAGAACAAATGTGCTATATTGAATGGGGATGCATGTTAGTATTTCGTGAAAATCAGCAATACCACAGAGCACTTAGAGAAACTTAGATCACAAGAGAAGAGGATGTGCTGTAAAGTATACCTATCAGACAAAAAAAAAAAACGTGAAACAAAAACGAAGGTACTCTGTTTCATTTTTGTTTGACACAGAGGATCCATCCTGACAACTATAACACTTAATAGACGAGTAGTATTTTTGTTCGACTGTCCTGTTCCTTGGTGATACTTAAACCCTTCAAAGGCAATCCTGACCGGAAGTAAAATAAGTCTTGAGATATTTCACTAATCAAGTGCCTTCGGTACACATCAACAAACTTATCTCTCCAGTAAATGAATCACTTGAACAAATGCACTATGCAGACACTTTGGCAATCTTGTAACTAACACATTGCTTCACCTGGCAACAGGATTGATCAGTGAGAGATGCTCTAACAGTAACTTGCACTCTCGGTCAAAGAGTTTCACTGCTCACTTTCACTATCCACAGATGACAGCAAGATAAAAGTTCGGGTTTAGGACACTAGATTGAGTCATGAATACAGCATAAAAGCCATCTTAGGTAATTGGAACTACAATAGCAACTGCAGCACTAGATATGGAAATTACAGCTCGCCTAACTCTTTTGATAGTCTATAGGCAATACTTCTTGCTTTGATGGTAATCATTGAGAACTTGCTTGATTGGACGGGCCGATGTAATTCTTGTTTAGCTAACAATTGAGAATAGATCTTCAACAAAGTTTTTTTTATGACCGTGGTGTCCGGGTCAGCTTGTGCGCACCTCGCCTACTTCTATGGAATACATGCTACATCCCACTAACAACAGGTATCAGGTAACTATGTGCACCAAGGCTTGGACACATGAAAAGAAATCACCTACTATTTTTGCATCTGCTGGGATTTGAATCTGAGACCTCATAGTTCTCAACCCACTTCATTAACCAATAGGCCACACCCATGGGTGCATCTTCAACAAAGATTTGCTTAACCAACGAGCGCATCTTTATACTCTACCCCAATCATATCTTTACTTTTTGAAGATAGATACTACTGTTAGTGTCCCAGTAAAAACGCTCTTGTCATCATGCATTGAGAGGTAGGTTCAAGCAATAAAAGTCATGAAAATATAAAAAGATAACATAATATTGACAGACACAAAAGTTTATTCTAAAACACTCAGCTATAATGTAATTAATCTTGAGGGGCAGGAAACTGACCTTCTTCAATGAAGACAGAAAGTCCAAAATCGGTTGCCTTAAGCTTTGCATTTTCATCCTTACTAGTCAGTAAGAAATTCTCTGGCTTAAGATCCCTGTGCATAACACCCATGAAATGGCAAATATTAACAACATTTACAATCTGTCTAATAATCTCAGCAGCATCCTTCTCCGAATAATATCCCCGAGCAATAATCCTATCAAACAACTCTCCTCCAGCACAAAGTTCCATCACGAGGTGCACCGAATGCCTATCCTCATAGGCGCCTTTAAATTCCACGATATTGGGCTGGCCACTTAAATGCTGCATAATTTGAATTTCCCTCTTCATATCCTCCCTATCATTCTTACTCACAAGCTTCCTTTTCAATATAGACTTACAAGCATAAGGGTTCCCCGTCGAATTCTCAGTACAATGATATGTCACTCCAAATTGACCCCTACCTAATTCTTTCCCAAGTGTATAGTGCTTCCTAATGTCCTCAAAAGGCTTTCCTAATATGCTATTCAAATGGGGTCCTTGCATTTGATCTTGGGTTTGTGCCGGCTGCGCGGTAACAGTATGTGGTTGTGGCTGTGGCTGTGGCTGAGGCTGAGGTTGTGGCTGTGGCTGATATGGCCTTTCTGGTTGATGTTGTGGTGGTTTTTGATATTCTTGATTAACATCTCTTCTTGTTGCCCTATACCCCCCATTAGCACCTTCTTGTCTATACTTCTTGCTAAAACAACCACCCATTTCTACAGTTTATGTGAGCAAGATTGAATTTTTGGACTTTAATTCCTCAAGAAATCAAGAATTTGGGGGGTTTTACAGAGTAAAAGATTGTAACTTTGTGAATGACATAAATGAAGATTCAAGATTGCTGGGTATACTTCTAGCTAAAACAACCTCCCATATATCAAGATTGAATTTTTGGAGTTCATTTCTTCAAGATTTTACAAGAAAATCAAGAATTTGGGG
The DNA here is from genome assembly GCA_032618575.1 of Nicotiana noctiflora. NCBI lineage: Eukaryota > Viridiplantae > Streptophyta > Magnoliopsida > Solanales > Solanaceae > Nicotiana > Nicotiana noctiflora. The sequence continues at coordinate 45,796 of JASVEL010004023.1, forward strand.
TTCTATAGAGGAAAAAGATTGGAACTTTATGAATGACATAAAATCAAGATTTAAAGATTTGAGGGATACAGTACCTAAAGATATTGTACAGATCAGAAAAGGCCAAAGACTTGAACACTGTACATTGACTTGATTAAGCTCGTGGAGAGAACTCCATATAAATGCTAGAAGTACTTTAGTTTGATAATTGATTTGTCAAAACTTTGTTTGCCAGCTTTTCGACTTTTCTATTTTTTGTCTGCTACCCTTTATTTCCTTGGTTTTTCCCACTAGTGAAAAGAAATGCAGATTTCTTGTGAAAAAATAGGTAGAGTAGGCCAATTGGTAATTTAGGGTCTTTTTAGCAATTTAAAAGTCAAACTTAAGGATGTGTTTGATTTGAAAGAAAATATTTCCTACCCAAAATATTTTTCTAGTGTTATAAAATAAAGATTGTAAAGTAAAGACAAGTATAGAAAGAGACTAATATATTATTCGAATTCAAACTGATGTATATAATGAAATGAAAACTCTTCTATTTATAGAAGAAAGGAAGCTGTTGTGTAAGCTGCTACTATACCAGATATGGATAATCTTATACTAAGAGTAATGTTTATATATAACGGAGTACTGAAAGGATAAACTCATTATACCCGGTATGGATAATCTTCTACCGGGGTTAATGTTTATCCATAACCAGATACTGAAAGGATAAGCTTATTATACCCAATATGGATAATCTTCTACCAGAAGTAATATTTATCCATAAGCGGATAGTGAAAGGATAAACTTATTATACCCAGTATGGATAATCTTCTACCGACAGTAATATTTATCCATAACCAGATACTAAAAGGATAAGCTTATTATACCCAGTACGGATAATCTTCTATCGGGGGTAATGTTTATCCGTAACTGAGTACCGAAGTGATAAGCTTCTTCATGAAGCTTATTTCCAATATAGTACTAAATAGATAAACATATTTACGGCTCAACCCCATATGAATAAACTTTTTCAGGAAGTTTATTCACAATGGAGTACGAACATCCATAATATAATATATTTATAACACTCCCCCTTGGATGTTCATTAAAAGATAACGTGCCTCATTAAAAACTTACTAGGAAAAACCACGTGGGAAAAATCCTAGTGAAGGAAAAAGAGTACACATATTTAGTAATACGCATTGTTTGGTGCCTCATTAAAAATCTTATAAGGAAAACCCCATGGGAAAAAAACCTTAGTAAGGGAAAAAGAATGCATAGCATATTTTACTCCCCCTGATGGAAACCTTGTTTTAAATATATGAGTCTTCGCATTCCAATCTTGAATACCATCTTCTCAAAAGTTGAAGTTGGCAAAGATTTAGTGAATAAATCTGCTGGATTATCACTTGAACGGATTTGTTGCACATCAATGTCACCATTTTTCTGAAGGTCATGTGTGTAGAATAATTTTGGTGAAATGTGCTCCGTTCTATCTCCTTTTATAAATCCTCCCTTCAATTGGGCTATGCATGCAACATTGTCTTTGTATAAAATTGTGGGTCTTTTTCACATTTCAAACCACATTTTTCTCGAATAAAATAAATTAATGATCCCAACCATACGCATTCCCTACTTGCTTCATGAATAGCTATTATCTCAGCGTGATTTGAAGAAGTAGCAACAATAGATTACTTTGTGGAGCGCCATGATATGACAGTACCTCCATACGTAAATACATATCCGGTTTGAGATCGAGCTTTATGGGGATCAGATAAATAACATGCATCTACATAACCAACAAGATCTGCAATATCTTTGTTAACATAAAACAAACCCATATCAAGAGTTCCCTTTAAATATCGCAATATATGCTTAATCCCGTTTCAATGTCTCTGTGTAGGAGAAGAACTATATCTTGCTAGTAAATTAACAGAAAATGCTATGTCAGGCCTTGTAGCATTAGCAAGATACATTAGTGCACCAATTGCACCTGAGATACGGTACTTCGAGACCAAGGAGTTCCTCGTCCTCTTCTGGAGGTCGGAACACATCCTTATTCACTTCAAGTGATCAAACAATCATTGGTGTACTCAATGGGTGTGATTTGTCCATGTAAAAGCGTTTTAAGACCCTTTCTATATAGGCAGATTGATGGATAAAGATCCATTATGCTAAATGTTCAATTTGCAGACCAAGACAAAGTTTTGTCTTTCCAAGATCTTTCATCTCAAATTCTTTCTTAAGATATTCAATTGCCTTTTGGAGATCTTCTGGAGTTCCAACAAGATTTATGTCATCAACGTATAAAACAAGTATAACAAATTCTGATGCCATTTTCTTTATAAAAATACATGGACAAACAACATCATTTATGTAACTCTTTCAGTAAATATTCACTAAGGCGATTATACCACATGCGCCCAGATTGCTTTAAACCATACAAAGATCTTTGTAATCTAATTGAATACATTTCCTGAGATTTTGCTTTAGGCTTTAAATCCTTTAGGGATTTTTATATAAATTTCATTATCAAGTGAACCGTACAGATAAGCTGTAACTACATCCATTAGATGTATTTCAAGCTTTTCATGTAGTGCTAAACCGATGAGATATCGAAATGTTATGACATCCATAACAGGTGAATATGTTTCATTAAAATTGACTCCATGTCGTTGTGAGAATCCTTGTGCAACAAGGCGAGCTTTATATCTTTCAACTTCATTTTTATCATTCTTTTTTCTCACAAAAACCCATTTATGACCAACTGGTTTTATACCAGTAGGTGTTTGGACAACTGGTCCAAATACCTCTTTTTTAGCAAGTGACTTCAATTCTGATTGAATTGCCTTTTGCCATTTTGGCCAATCAGATCTTTGTCGACATTCTTCGACAGATCGAGGTTCTAGATCCCCACTAACTTGCATAATATTAAGTGCGACATTATACGTAAAATATTATCCACCACTATTTCAGAACGATTTAAATTAATCTTATCACCGGTCGAACTTATTAAAAGTTCTTCACTTACATAAGCTTCGGGTTCGTTGATTTCTTCAGGAATCTCAGAACTAATTAGATCTTGGGTCTCTTCAGGAGATCCCTTCATGGTATCATTTTGATCATTTACCCATTTTCTTTTTCGAGGATTTCGATCCTTAGAACCCAAAGGCCTACCACGCTTCAAGCGTGCTTTAGGTTCACTAGCTCTCATGCTAGTAGATGGTCCTACTGGAACATCAATTTGGATAGGCACATTCTCTGCAGGGATATGTGACTTAGTTATCCTTTTCAAATTAGTAAATGTGTGTGCATTTGATTTGCTATATTCTGTAAATAGATGATCTTTTGGACCTCCTGATTACATATAGGAATGCATGGGTCAAAGTGAGATAATGATGAAACTTTCCACACAATTTCTCTTTTGATTTCCTTTTTCTCTCCCCCTAATTGTGGGAAATTTGTTTCATCAAACCAACAATCTGCAGATCGAGCAGTAAATAAATCTCATGTCAATGGTTCAAGATAACGAATAATAGAGGGTGATTCAAACCCAACATATAGTCCTATCCTTCTATGTGGTCCCATCTTACTATGCTGTGGTGGTGCTACTGGCACATGTACAGCACATCCGAAAATTCGTAAATGGGCAATATTTTGTTGATGACCAAAAACTAATTGTGACAGAGAATATTTATTATAATGTGTCGGTCTGAGACAGATAAGTGATGTTGCATGCAAGATAGCATGTCCCCAAACAGTAGTGGGCAATTTCGTTTTCATAAGTAGTGGTCTTGCTATCAATTGTCAGCGTTTAATAAATGACTTTGCAAGGCCGTTTTGAGTATGAACATAAGCTACAGGATGTTCAACTTTTATTCCAACTAATAAACAGTAATCATCAAAAGCTTGAGATGAGAATTCTCCAGCATTATTGAGGCGAATAGCCTTTATAGGATAATGTGAGAATTGTGCCCTTAATCGAATTATTTGGGCTAATAGCTTTGCAAACGCCAGGTTGCGAGATGATAATACGCATACATGAGACCATCTTGAAGATGCATCTATTAGGACCATAAAATATCTAAACAACCCAATTGGTGGGTGAATAGGTCCACATATATCCCCATGTATACGCTCTAAAAAGGCTGGGATTCAATGCCAACCTTCATTGGTGACGGTCTAGTGATCAGTTTGCCTTGATAACAAGCATCACAAAAAAATTTGTCATTTGTAAGAATCTTCAGGTTCTTTAATGGATGCCCATTCGAATTTTCAGTAATTCGTCTCATCATTATTGATTTAGGATGGCCCAAACGGCCATGCCAAAGCATAAAAGTATTTGAATCCGTAAACTTCTGGTTTACGATAGAGTGTGCTTCAACTGTACTAATTTTTGAATAGTATAAGCCAGAAGATAAAGTTGGTAACTTTTCTACAATGCATTTCTGGCCATAAATATTCTTTATAATACAAAGATATTCCATGTTCATTTCATTTATTGTCTCAACATGATACACATTTCGGCGGATATCTATAAAACTAAACAAGTTTCTTCGGGACTTGGAGGAGAATAATGCATTGTCTATAATAAGTTTTGTTCCTTAGACAAAAAGATAATGGCTCTTCCGGAGCCTTCAATCAAACTTATATTACCAGAAATTATTGAAACATTTGCTTTTTCCTTATGCAAATAAGAAAAGTATTTCTGATCCCTGAATATGGTATGAGTTGTTCCACTATCAATAACACAAATATCTTTATGATTTGTCTTTGATCCAAACATAATTTGAGGATTATCCATATTCTTCAAAATGACATAAATAAAATATATTATAGTAAACATCAAAACATAACTTTTATTTATGTACAACAATCACATAACCATACTATTTATTACAAATAAAAAATTAAAATATTTATATTTCTACAGATTCACTACTGATTATATGACTTGTTTCTCCTTCTGGGAGTGCAAAGTAATCAGCTACATCTAAATGCATGAAGTCAAAATTATCTTCAGAGATAAAATTTACTTTAGCATTTTTCTCTGTCTTTTTCAAGGATGCTTGATAAAGCTCAACCAGGTGCTTTGGCGTACGACAGGTACGTGACCAGTGCCTTTTTCTTCCACATCTATAACATGCACTTTTTGCATTTGGTGCTTGCACCGCTTCATGCTTTTGTTCCTTCCTTTTCCACCGTTGGTGGCGAGGAGGGTTCTTTGGTGCATTATTATTACCATTGTGAGCACGTGATTTTTGCCTTACATGAGAATTACTCCCACAAAACCAAAACAAAAATTGTCTATTTTACGGTGTATATTTTTGTGAATTTTCGTTGTTATTTTTTGTATTTGTTTACATTCGTATATGCGTGATTATATGTGTTTAAATTAATAAAAATACAAAAATATGTCGTGTTTACATTTTTTATCTAACTTTGCAATTAGGAGTAATTAATTTTATCTTACAAAATGAAAATCACAAAAATAGGCATCTTTTGCATTTTAGTCTTTAATGTCCAAATTGTGTGATTGTATTTTAATTACCATTTAAATTTATGTGACAATTATTATTATGAGTTAGTTAGTATTTCAAGATAATTTTAGTTTTTATAAATTAATTTTAGTATTTTGGGCTTTATTAATTAGGAAGTTGAATAATGGAGAAGAACAAAATAGAAAAAATTGGATTGGGCCATCTTGCAAATTAAGTTACAAGCCCAATCCTAAGAACCCTTACCCAACCCAAAATCCATTGGCCCAAGAAGAAAATTTCAGATTATTTTTAGCCAAAAAATAATCATAATCACATGACATAAAGTAGTGGGGAGCAAGGAAATCAAGGAAGAAAACAAGGAGAGGAAAACATGGATTAGTGGGTTTTCTTTAAATTAAAAAAATATTTTTCTTTTTAATAAAAAATCTAAAAATTTTCGAAATTATTTCCTATAAATAGAAGAGAGGATTTATGAAAGAAGGGGTGGAAAAAAGAGAGGAAAAATAGGAAGAGAAGAAACAATAAAAAAATTCCCTGCTGTAGTATACACTCGATATACACTCTGGACACAGAAGTATACACGACAAAAAATTCAATTTTTGAGAGTTTCTTTTGAGAATTGAAAAGAGTTCAAAGCTAGAAAGACAAGACAAAGAGAAAATCTGGAATATATTTTTCTTTTCTATTTTTTACTGGTTTTTGTTTTTCTCCGTATTGCTGGGATTTTCGGGATTGAGGTGTTGAAGCTATTGCTGGTTGTTACTGTTGTTGTTGCTGTATTTTCACCGCCCTGTTGATTTTCCATCTTCCATTCCTTTCAAAACCAGGTACACATTCTAAAAAACCATGTGTTGATGTAAGCTCGAATTGGAAGTTGAAGTTTTGAAATGAAATAGAAAAGCAAGTTGTTGATTAATATTTGTTGTTATTTTCCGTTTTATTAGTTTTGTCAAATTGTAGTTAGCTCTATAATTTGAAGAATAAATTGGTCATTTAGTCGGCTTGTGAGGGAACACCTTTTGTACTAATATAGAGTAGCCTTTTATGCATGTAATTAATTAGGACTTTTTCTTTTCTTTTAGAGACAAACTAAATAGAAAAAATATAGTCACTTTAGGATTATCCTTTTAAATAAAAAATGTTACGAGCCTAGCTAAATAGAAGAAATAACATTGCGGGGCCCCTCAATAACAATGTTCACTTTTTTTCTTAAAAATAACCAAACATGGTAAATGATTTAAAGTTGCATTATAGTATTGAACATGTTTTAAAATCAGATATTTAGCCATTACAATAATTTAAGCGACCGTGCTAGAACCACAGGACCCAGGGGTGCCTAACACCTTCCCTCGGGTCAACAGAATTCCTTACTTAAAATTTTTGGTTTGCAGACTTCATTTGGAAAGTCAAAAATTTCCTCGATTTGGGATTTAAATAAATCGGTGACTTGGGACACCATAATTTATTCCAAGTGGCGACTCTGAAATAAATAAATAATCCCATTTCGAATATTATCACTTAAATTGAAAAAACTCCCTTATGCATTATCCTTCGGGGTTAGCGCGCCAAAAGGAGGTGTGACAGCTCTGGCGACTCTGCTGGGGATGCAAACCCAGAACCACTGGTTCAGGGTTTTAGAATTCGAGCTTTGAATAATTATTTTATTTGGCTTATTTATTATCCCTGATTTTATTATATGTTTGTATTTAGTGTGTTAAATGTTGCTTTTTACCGCTTTGATATTTTGTGAATTGTATATAAATTGTGCCGATACCCATTTTTCCTCTTCTGAGTCTTTTGAAATATAATATTGGGCATTTGCTGGACATAGCCCGTTTTTCTCAAGATAACCGTGGTGCTTGGCACCCGGTGAAGGATTTTGTAGTCACACATGTTTAGGCGGAGAGTTTTGTCAATTAAGCCGAAAGCCATGCTACCGGTGCACCGACACTCTTCGGCTCGAGTTGTCCGCTCGAGTTAAAGCCAGTCTAGACACTTTTCCAACAGGATGATGACTTAGAATAACAAAACCTTATGCCGGATCCCCGATAAGAACGTCTATTTGCATCATGTGCATATTTGACTTAGGAGGCTCAACACAGGGGTTGGGCCTATCTAGGACAGGTGTACCTGAAACAAAAGACCAACTCGACGCATCTTAGTTTGTGCATTTCTTTCGATCTTACATGCTGACCGGTTTGTTATTAAAAAGAGAGAGGGTAAGAAGTGGAAATTGTCGGGGTATAAAATCATTTTTTTAATTTTATGAAAATAGTGTGTTTTTCTTAGAAAATATTTTTTGAAAAAAAAAACGAAAAAATTTGCAAAAAAATCTCCGATTAATTTTGTTGATTTCTAAATATTTAGTTTCTTAATTTTACGAAAATTAGCTTCTTTTAAAAGTTGAAAAAAAAAATTCAATAGTTTTTTTTATGAAAAGTAAGTGTCTCTAAAAATAATTTGTTTTGAAAAAATTGCTGTGAAAAATAGTTTGTTAAAATAATTTCCGAACTACGCGGGTCTGATTCTCACCAGATGTGAGATACGTAGGAAAACCTCATCGGTTCCGACCCCAATTTTTTTAAAAAAAAAAATCAAAAAAAAATATTTTCCTTTAGTTCACTCTTTAAAATCTTTCTTTAGAAAATTCGAAAAAAGGGTAAAAGTAGTTTTAAAACTAAAGAAAAAATGGTTTCGTTCTTTCTACTATTTTTCATGAAATAAATCAATAAAAATCAAAATTAAAATATGGGTTTCCTTCATTTTGGAAGTACTTTTCTAAAAAAAAAAGAAACAAAAATCCAAAAAATATTTTTTCTTTCTTCTTTGGAAAAAGAGACAATAAGTAAAAAATTCAAACAAAAAAATACTTTTTTACTCCAAAGAAAATAATTTTTTTAGAAGTCTTTCTTTCAAAAAAAAAAAAATCAAAACAAAAAGCAAAAAAAAAAGAAGCAAAAATATAAATATATTTTCCTTTCTTCTTTTAAAGGGTTTCTTTCAAGAATAAAAAAAAAGAATCAAAAAAAATATTAGTTTATTTACTCCATTCCCGATTATCCGAACTACGCGGGTCTGATTCTCATCGGATGTGAGATACGTAGGAAAACCTCATCGGTTCCGACCCCAATTTTTCTTAAAAAAAAATCTAAAAAAAAACTATATTTTTCGTTTAGTTCCTTCTTTAAAATCTTTCCTTAGAAAATTCAAAGAAAAAAAAAAGTAGTTTAACTTTAAAAAAAAAAATAGTGTTTCGTTCTTCCTACTGTTTTTCATGAAATAAAAAAGAAAAATCAATAAAACTTAAAAAAAATATGGGTTTTCTTCATTTTGAAGTACTTTTCTAAAATAAAAATAAAAAGAAACAAAAATCCAAAAAAAAAATAGTTTCTTCTTTAGAAAAAGAGACAATAAGTAAAAATTCAAACAAAAATATTTTTTTTATCCCAAAGCAAATAAATTTTTAGAAGTCTTTCTTTCAAAAAAGCAAAACAAAAATAAGCAAAATATAAATATGTTATTTCTTTTAAAGCGTTTCTTTCAAGAATTTAAAAAAAATATTAGTTTATTCACTCCATTCCCGATTATCCGAACTACGCCCGGTCTGATTCATGCGGGGACATGATACGTAGGCAATCCACATAAGATTCGACCGTCACTAAAAAAAAAACAAAAAAAAAAGAGTGTAAAAGAAAATTGATAAAGAGAGGAAGAAGATGAAAGCAAAGGAAAGTATAAGCCGGAATAACACATTGCAATCGATTACAAGTAGCAACATGATCAAATGTATAAGTGCATCACACCCAATGTGAGATTACTTATCTGTTATGTTGTCTCAGACTAACCGTTTGTTTGCCAAACTCCAGGTTTTAGAAAAGGGTGATTGATTTTGTGGTACTCTGGCCTCACATTCATACTTCACGAGGTCCAAAGGAAAAGTTCAGTAACCCGTTGCTAAATCAAAAGAAAGTACCCATCCTTATTTCACAAGGTCCAAAAGAAGTGCCAACATGTCTTCAGAAATCCCTCTACCAACCGTTCCCGCCCCAAATATGACCAGTAATCCGCTGCCTGCTCACAATACAACAACAACAACAACAACTACCCAGTATGTTCCCACAAAGTGGGGTCCTGGGGAGGGTAATACGTACACAGGCCTTACCCCTACCCGAAAGGGTAGAGAGGCTGTTTCCGGCCGACCCTCGGCTCAGAAAAAGAGAGAAAAAATCAACAAACAAAACAAAACAAAACAATGTTAGTAAATCCGGGATAAATCAAATAAATAACGGATAATTGGGATGATTTGTGAAGACGAAGAATTCGATCCAGCGCTTAAGGCCATAATTGCTCACAATAACGGACCGATAATTGGGATGATTTGTGAAGACGAAGAATTCGATCCAGCGCTTAAGGCCATAATTGCTATTGCTGATGTGGAAAGGAAGCCCAAGGTGGCCCCGAAACAGGAGAAAGGGGAAAAGAAGAGTAAAATTACTGAGTTAGAACCAGAAAGAGAAATTGGTGCACCTAAGCAAGCCTATGTGGAATGGGGGGTAATTAAGACACCACAGCTGAATGAGCCAGTGTTTGTTGGACGCATACCACAAAAGCTTAAGGACCGTCAAGAGGAAGATAGTGAGGATTTCATGACTGATGAGAGTGAAGGAAAACATGAGGCAAAGCTCTGCGGTACCCGCATGGTCGAGCAAGGGAAAAGGACTATCACCGTTGAGATGGGACCAGACACTAAACTCCCAAACTGAAAGGCTAGGCCATTCCCGATCAGGCGGAAGCCCAGTAAACTTGTCCTGCCGCATTTTTCTGCATCCAGAATTATTTCAGGGTGTAAATTGGATGTTTCTTTTAGTTTTTGTCTTTAAATTTCCGAATGTGAACCCTTTTTTTTATCTTTTCGATTCCAAGAAATGAAATTAATATTTCATCGTCCGTTTCCTTTTCTTTTGTTATTTTTTATTCTTTCAGATTTGTTTTAGTTTTCTTTTTCTCTTCTCTTTAGTTCAAATCATGCAACTTTAAATAACATGACATGCTTGCGGACTTCATGCCTAGATCCCAAAACACTGTCAGACTTCAGAATAATGATTCGAGAGTTGAAATGCACAAAAGTTTATTTTGAGGAAATGAACAATGAATTGGAATAACTGAAGGAAAATTGGTTCGCATACAAAATGGGTGTGTATTACTCAGAGAATACCCGAGTAGTTATCCCAACAAAGAATGGCCCATACTTGCAACAAGAAAGTGCGGCCCAGGAATCTCGAAATAAAACAACCGATGTTAAGGCGCATTCCTCCTCATTACCAAGAAACAAAAGAAAAATTTCGCTCCTAATTGGAAGGATCCATACATCATCCGGAAAATATCACTGAGAGGGACACTGTATCTGGGAAACATTGAAGGAAATAATCTTGAAACGACAATCAATACAGATACGGTATAAAGGTACTATGTCAGGATCTCCAGCGACGTTGGCTTTTGTATAATTGAGATGACGAAGGCTTTCTTTCTTCATCGGGATCGTGATGGCGCCTACTCGTGGTAGCTAGGCAAGCACTGTATTCATACTATCCTGTTTTTAACACAATTTCATAATTTATTTAACAACAAACCATAACCTTAATTAAATAAGTGCGGAATACTTTATCGAAATGGAAATAACTAGTTACAAGGTAAAAATCATACTGAAATCCTCTACCCAAGACGTGGAGTCACCAACTCACGAACTACTACTGAATACTACACATAAAAGTTTGAAAGAAATATAACATAATTCCGTTTGTCTCGGAACAATGAGACTACAGCTAGTAACATAAATAAAGAGAGAGACGCCGGGCCTGCGGACGTCTGCAAGCTACCTCGGTCTCAAATGTGATCAACTTCCACGCAATCGATTTACTGCTGCTGCTCCTGATCGTAACCTGGACCTGTGCAAAAACGCACAGAAGTGTAGTATCAGCACAACCGACCCCATGTGCTGGTAAGTGCCTGGCCTATCCCGGCGAAGTAGTGAAAAGCCTAGGACCAGACACCCACATAAACCTGTACAATTCAATATATATGTATACCACAGAATAACAAGAAATAACCAAGTAATAACACAATAAGGAATATCTCAAAGAATTCAACAATTAACAACGGTTAATAAGTTCACAAGGAAAACAAAGTATAATGGAAACACATGTAATATCAAGTCAAGGAATAGCAAACAGTTGCACGGCATCACCCTTCGTGTTTTTACTCTCATCCTCACCAAATAAGCAAATAAAGTACACGGCATCACCCTTCATGCTTTTACTCTCATCCTCACATCCATAGTACGGCATGATCCTTCGTACATGGTTCAATAACAGAGGGCACGGCATGATCCTTCGTGCATAATCAATAAAACATGACACGACATTAACCTTCGTGCATAAATAATAAAACATGGCACGACATTAACCTTCGTGCATAAATAATAAATCAAGGCACGGCATCACCCTTCGTGCATTATCACTCTTCCTCACCCAAATAACAATCATAGTTAAGGGCAAAGAATGAAACAGTAAATCATAAACCGTCCCAACAAGGGCAATCAACAATTATCTTCACAACAAGTCTCGACAAGGGAGAACAATAACACTTCTACAACCCGGCAAGGGTTCAACAATTTATATTCAAATATGTCCCACAACAAGTGTTAACAATGACTCACGGTCATATTAGACGCCAGTGTATGGATGCTCGTCACCACAGCCCATACACCGCACTCGATCACATAACACATAGCACATAATCCTATTCCTCAAGCTAGGATAGAACAAACACTTACCTCGAATGTTTATGAACAATTCAATCCGTGGAAATGTCTTTTTCTTTCAAATTTGGCTCCAATCCAATCGTATATACACAATTGATTTAATATCATCAATACTACTCAACAAACTAATTCCTAAGACCAAATACAACTTTTACAACATTCTGCCCGGAATAGTGAATTTCGACCCCGGGCCCACATGGTCGGAACTCGGGGTTAGGACCAAAATCCGGTTACCCATCCCCCCACGAGTTCATGTATATGATTTGTTTCAAACTCGGACCTCAATTCGAGGTCCAATTTCCCAATTTATGAAAAACCCTATATTCTAACAAAAACAAGAGAATTCTACCATGAAAACCTTTGATTTCTATTGAAAAACATGTTTAATGATGTTAGGAATTGAAAGAATTAAGTAAAAAGTGACTTACAATTGTTTTAAAGAAGAAGGAATCCGTGAAGAATCGCAAATGGGTGTTTTTGGTTTGTAAAAAGTGAAGAAATGAACTGAAAATCGTGTTTTACAGGTCTCTGTGTTCGCATTTGCGAACATGGGTTCGCAATTGCAAACCCCGACCAATTTCCGGAGTTTGAAAAATAAGCTAAGGCTGGGAAGTTCGCATTTGCGAACTTTTGTTCGCATTTGCGAAGCCAAGGCAAGAAAGGGGAGTGTTCGCATTTGCGAACTAATGTTCGCATTTGCGAACATAGGCAGTAAAGGGCATTGTTCGCATTTGCGAACAAGGCTGGATTTGGGAATGTTCGCATTTACGAACTATGGTTCGCATTTGCGAACATAGGCAGGACAAGGGGATGTTCGCATTTGCGAACAATTGTTCGCATTTGCGAACCCAAACGGTCCTGGGCACCCTTCACATTTGCGATCAATTTGCGAACCCTGCCTTGATCTGTCACCTTCGCAATTGCAGAAATGCTTCGCAATTGCGAGGCCAACAGCTGGGTGAAAAACCAGCAGTGCAAAAATTCAGAATTTAATCCAACGACCTATCAAATCTTTACCCGAGCCCCCCGGGATCCAAACCAAACATGTATACAACCTCAAAAACTCATTATGAACTTGTTCGTGCGATCACATCGCCAATAACACATCGTTTTCATCAAATCAAGCCTCAAATTCATGATTTTCATACTTTTGGTTTTCAAAACTTTCAAACTTGGAACTCAAGGTCCAAACATCTCAAACGACATCCAAATGTCACCAAACTTTACAGAAATTACATATATAATATTTAAGACTTGTACCGGGCGTCGGAACCAAAATACGAGCCCGATACTAAGGTCAATTACTTCATTTCCTTTAATAATTACATCAAAAACAATTTCATAGAAAAATTCATAACTTGGGCTCTAGGCCTCAGAATTCGACTCCGGACGCATGTCCAAGTCCCATATTTTCCTACGGACCTTTCGGGACCATCCAATCTCGGGTCCGTATCCGTTTACCAAAAATGATGACCGAAGTCAACCATATAAATATTAATATCATTTTTATCCAAATTTCTCATAGAATTCATATTTTCTATCACAAAAATCTTTCCGGCTACAAGCTCGGATCGTGCACATAAATCGAGGCAACATTGAATGAGGTTTTCAAGGTCTCAGAAGCTCGAAATGATTAATTAAATAAGTGATGACCCTTTGGGTCGTCACAATCTCCACCTCTAAAATAACCGTTCGTCCTCGAACGGACAAAAGAAAGAAGTACCCGAGTCAGGAAACAAGTGTGGGTAGCGGCTCCGCATATCAGACTGGGACTCCCAGGTCGATGCCTCAGGAGGCTGACCTCTCCACTGAAAACGCACAGAAGGATAACTCTTCGACCTCAATTGTCGAACTTGCCGGTCTAGAATAGCCACCGACTCCTCCTCATAAGATAGATCATTGTCCAATTGGACAGTACTGAAGTCTAACACATGTGTGGGATCGTCGTGGTATCTCCGAAGCATAGATACGTGAAAAACTGGATGCACGGCTGATAAGCTAGGCGGCAAAGCTAATCTCTAAGCCACCCCTCCCACTCTGTCTAGAATCTCAAATGGACCAATATACCTTGGGCCGAGCTTGCCCTTCTTCCCGAACCTCATCACGCCCTTCATAGGCGACACCCGGAGCAATACTCGTTCACCAACCATGAAATCTACATCTCGAACCTTACGATCCGCATAAGTCTTCTCTCTGGACTGAGTGGCACGCAATCTCTCCTGGATAATTTTGACCTTATCCAAGGCCTCCGGAACTAAGTCTGTACCCAACAACCGAGCCTTCCCCGGCTCAAACCATCCGACTGGAGATCGACATCGCCTACCATACAACGCCTCATACGGAGCCATCCGGATGCTAGACTGGTAACTGTTATTGTAGGCAAACTCTGCTAATGGCATAAACGGGTCCCACGAGCCTCCGAAATCAATAACACGGGCTCGAAGCATGTCCTCTAGAATCTGAATAGTCCTCTCGGACTGGCCATCCGTCTGAGGATGAAATGCTGTACTCCTGCTGGACCGCTCTCCAGAACCGCGAGGTAAACTGCGTACCCCGATCAGAGATAATAGATACTGGCACTCCACGGAGACGAACAATCTCCCTAATGTAAACCTCCGCTAACCTCTCCGACGAGTAGGAGACAGATATTGGAATAAAGTGTGCTGACTTGGTCAGCCTATCAACAATGACCCAAATAGCATCAAATTTCCTCCGAGTCAAAGGAAGTCCCATAGCGAAGTTCATAGTGATCCGCTCCCATTTCCACTCGGGAATTTCAATCCTCTGGAATACACCACCAGGTCTCTGGTGCTCATATTTCACCTACTAACAATTTAGACACCGAGCGACATACGCAATAATATCTTTCTTCATTCTGCGCCACCAATAGTGCTGCCGTAAGTCCTGGTATATCTTCGCGGCGCCTGGGTGAATAGAATACCGCGAACTGTAGGCCTCCGCTAAGATCAACTCTCGAATCCCTTCGACATTGGGCACACAAACTCGACCCCGCAATTTCAATACCCCATCATCATCTAGATTTACCTGTGTGGCACCTCCCCGCTGTACTGTATCTCTCAACTCACGCAAATGAGGATCATCAAATTGCCTCTCACGGATACGCTCTAATAAAGAAGAACGAGCGACCGTGCAGGCTAACACCCTGCTAGGCTCAGAAATGTCTAATCTCACGAACCGGTTGGCTAAGGCCTGGACATCTTGAGCTAATGGTCTCTGACTGACCGGAATGTATGCAAGACTACCCATGCCGGCATACTTTCTACTCAATGCATCGGCCACCACATTGGCCTTACCTGGGTGATATAAGATAGTAACATCATAGTCTTTTAGCAACTCTAACCATCTCCGCTGTCGTAGATTCAACTCCTTCTGTTTGAACAAGTACTGTAAGCTTTTGTGATCAATGTACACCTCACATGTCACACCATATAGATAATGCCTCCGGATCATTAAGGCATGAACCACTGCTGCTAATTCAAGATCATGAACTGGATAATTCTTCTCATGTATTTTTAACTGCCTCGAAGCATAAGCGATAACCTTACCATCCTGCATCAATACCGCTCCAAGCCCCTGTACGAGATGCGTCACAATAAACTGTATAAGGCCTTGCACCTGTAGGTAGTATCAACACCGGTGCGGTGGTCAAGGCTGTCTTGAGCTTCTGAAAGCTCGCCTCACACTCCTCTAACCACTGAAACTGGACACCCTTCTGGGTCAACCTGGTCATCGGGGCTGCAATAGAAGAAAACCCTCTACAAATCGACGGTAGTAACCTGCTAATCCCAAGAAACTCCGGATCTCAGTCACTGAAGCTGGTCGAGGCCAATTCTGGACTGCCTCAATCTTCTTTGGGTCTACCCGAATACCTTCCACCGATACAATGTGACCCAGAAATGCTACCGAACTCAGCCAGAACTCACATTTAGAAAATTTGGCATGTAGTTGGTTATCTTTCAGAGTCTGAAGAACCACTCTGAGGTGCTGCTCGTGCTCTTCCTGGCTGCGGAAGTACACCAGGATGTCATCTATAAAGACTATCACGAATAGATCTAAGTAAGGCCTGAATACCCGATTCATCAACTCCATGAATGCTGCTGGGGCATTGGACAACCCGAAGGACATGACCAAGAACTCATAATGCCCATATCTAGAGCGAAAGGTCGTCTTAGGAATGTCAGCCGCCCTGATCTTCAGCTGATGGTAGCCTGACCTCAAGTCTATCTTAGAAAATACCCTCGCTCCCTGGAGCAGGTCAAACAAATCATCAATCCTCGGCAGTGGATACTTATTCTTTATTGTCACTTTGTTTAATTGCCGGTAATCAATACACATCCGCATCGAGCCATCTTTCTTCTTTACAAATAATACAGGTGCTCCCCAGGGGGAAACACCGGGCCTGATAAAGCCCTTCTCAAGAAGGTCTTGCAACTTATCTTTCAACTCTTTTAGCTCCGGCGGGGCCATACGATAGGGTGGAATAGAGATGGGCTGAGTGCCCGGTGCCAGATCAATACAGAAATCAATATCCCTGTCGGGTGGCATGCCCGGCAGGTCTGAAAGAAAAACCTCAGGAAACTCCCGTACAATAGGGACTGATTCAATAGAAGGAACTTCTGCGCTGGAATCACGAACATAAGCCGGATAAGCTAGACACCCCTTCTCGACCATGCGTCGAGCCTTAACATAGGAAATAACAGTGCGAACGGAGTGGCTTGAGGTACCTTTCCACTCTAGTCGGGGTGATTCTAGCAAGGCTAAGGTCACAGTCTTAGCATGACAATCTAGAATAGCATGGTATGGGGACAACCAGTCCATCACCAATATAACATCAAAATCCACCATATCCAAAAGCAACAGATCAACACGGGTCTCAAGACCCCCAAATATAACTACGCACGAACGATGCACCCGATCGACTACAATGGAGTCACCCATCGGTGTAGATACATAAACTGGAATATCTAGAGCATAGCTGGGCACGGCCAAATACGGTGCAAAGTAGGATGACACATATGAAAATGTAGACCCAGGGTCAAATAATACTAAATCACCTCTGCCACAAACAAGAATGGTACCTGTAATCACGGCATCTGATGCCTCCGCATCTAGCCTGGCTGGTAAAGTATAGAATCGGGGATCAGCACCTCCCCTCTGAGCTACATCTCTAGGACGGTCATCAACTGGCTGACCTCTGCCTCTGGCTGGACAGTCTCCACCTCTATGGTCTCGACCTCCACCTCTATGATCTCTACCCCTGCCTCTGGCTGGCTGGGCAGGCTGAGGGTCAGCTGGGGCCTGAATCATAGGACGAGGACTCCGTTGCTGAGAGTTGCCCGTTGCTCGAGGGCAGTACCTGATAAAATGACTTGGACCACCACAACCGTAGCAACTCTTGGACTGATAGGGCTGCCGGCCCTGATGACCTAAATGGCCTCCACGAACACTCTGAAGAGGCTGAGCATTAATAGGAGGCTGATCTAAATAATGACCGCGAAACCCACGATCACCTGGTCCACCCTTTGAAGCCTGAAGGGCGGAATGGAAAGGCCTGGAAGACTGGCCTCTGTCAAAAGATTCTCTGCCACCAGAAGAAGAACCACTAAACTCGCCTGAATGACGAGGCCTCTTGTCTGAAGAATAACCACCTCCCCGAGCAAGAGCCATCTCAACTCTACGTGCTGCATTAGCGGCCTCCTGAAATGATATGTCACTCCCAACGCCCATAGCCATCTGGAGTCTAATTGGTTGATTAAGCCCATCTATAAACTTGCGGACCTTCTCCCGCTCTGTGGGAAGTATCACCACTGCATGACGAGCCAAATCGACAAATCTCGTCTCATACTGCGTGACCGTCATAGAGCCCTGATGGAGGAGCTCAAACCGCCTCCGAAGTACATCCCGCTGAGTAGCAGGGAGAAACTTCTCCAGAAATAGCTCTGCAAACTGATCCCATGATAAAGATGGGGACCCTGCTGGTCGAGTCAAGCAATAATCTCTCTACTAAGTCTTGGCGGATCCTGCAAGTCTGAATGTACAGAAGTAAACTCCATTTGTCTCCACGATCCCCATAGTCTTGAGAATCTCATGGCAACTGAATAAGAAGTCCTGAGGATCCTCTGATGTGGTACCGCTGAAAGTAGTGGTAAACAGCTTGGAGAACCGATCAAGTCTCCATAAAGAATTCGAAGTCATGGCCGCTCCATCTCCGGCATGAGCCGTGGTACCTGACTGAGTGGCCACAGCTGGCTGAACCACTGGTGCCTGAGGCTGAGGAGCTACTGGCTCCGGAGTACGAGCAAGAGGAGTCTGGGCCCCTCCTCCAGCCTGAGAAGCAGCTGGTGCAACCGATAATAAGCCCGCTCTGGCAATGCTGTCCATAAATCCCGCTATTCCGACCAAAGCATCCCGAAGATCCGGGGTAAATAAAGCCTCTCCCGGGACCTGAGCTGGGCCCACTGGAGCTGCTGGGACTGGAACCTCCTCGTCAATCTCAATATGAGGCTCCACCTCTGGAGTAGCTGCCCGGGGCTGAGCTCTACCCCTACCACGGCCTCTGATACGGCCTCGGCCCCTCACGGGACTCTGGAGGACAAGTACAGACGTCTCCGTACCTACCTCTCAAACTCTACTAAGCTTGTTCGTGAGTGGTGAGACCTATGTAACCTAGAGCTCTAATACCAACTTGTCACGACCCGAATTTTCCCCCAACATCGGGATCGTGATGGCGCCTACTCGTGGTAGCTAGGCAAGCCACTGTATTCATACTATCCTGTTTTTAACACAATTTCATAATTTATTTAACAACAAACCATAACCTTAATTAAATAAGTGCAGAATACTTTATCGAAATGGAAATAACTAGTTACAAGGTAAAAATCATACTGAAATCCTCTACCCAGGACGTGGAGTCACCAACTCACGAACTACTACTGAGTACTACACATAAAAGTTTGAAAGAAATATAACATAATTCTGTTTGTCTCGGAACAATGAGACTACAGCTAGTAACATAAATAAAGAGAGAGACGCCGAGCTTGCGGATGTCTGCAAGCTACCTTGGTCTCAAATGTGATCAACTCCATGCAATCGATTTACTGCTACTGCTCCTGATCGTAACCTGGACCTGTGCAAAAACACACAGAAGTGTAGTATCAGCACAACCGACCCCATGTGTTGGTAAGTGCCTGGCCTATCCCGGCGAAGTAGTGACAAGCCTAGGACCAGACACCCACATAAACCTGTACAATTCAATATATATGTATACCACAAAATAACAAGAAATAACCAAGTAATAACACAATAAGGAATATCTCAAAGAATTCAATAATTAACAACAGTTAATAAGTTCACAAGGAAAATAAAGTATAATGGAAACACATGTAATATCAAGTCAAGGAATAGCAAACAGTTGCACGGCATCACCCTTCGTGCTTTTACTCTCATCCTCACCAAATAAGCAAATAAAGTACACGGCATCACCCTTCGTGCTTTTACTCTCATCCTCACATCCATAATACGGCATGATCCTTCGTACATGGTTCAATAACAGGGCACGGCATGATCCTTCGTGCATAATCAATAAAACATGGCACGACATTAACCTTCGTGCATAAATAATAAAACATGGAACGGCATTAACCTTCGTGCATAAATAATAAATCAAGGCACGGCATCACCCTTCGTGCATTATCACTCTTCCTCACCCAAATAACAATCACAGTTAAGGGCAAAGAATGAAACAGTAAATCATAAACCGTCCCAACAAGGGCAATCAACAATCATCTTCACAACAAGTCTCTACAAGGGAGAACAATAACACTTCTACAACCCGGCAAGGGTTCAACAATTTATATTCAAATATGTCCCACAACAAGTGTTAACAACGACTCACGGTCATGCTAGACGCCAGAGTATGGATGCTCGTCACCACAGCCCATACACCGCACTCGATCACATAACACATAGCACATAATCCTATTCCCTCAAGCTAGGATAGAACAAACACTTACCTCGAATGTTTATGAACAATTCAATCCATGGAAATGTCTTTTTCTTTCAAATTTGGCTCCAATCCAATCGTATCTATACACAATTGATTTAATATCACCAATACTACTCAATAAACTAATTCCTAAGACCAAATACAACTTTTACAACATTCTACCCGGAATAGTAAATTTCGACCCCGGGCCCACATGGTTGGAACTCGGGGTTAGGACCAAAATCCGGTTACACATCCCCCCACGAGTTCATGTATATGATTTGTTTCAAAATCGGACCTCAATTCGAGGTCCAATTTCCCAATTTATGAAAAACCCTATATTCTAACAAAAACAAGAAATTCTACCATGAAAACCTTTGATTTCTATTGAAAAACATTATTAATGATATTAGGAATTGAAAGAATTAAGTAAAAAGTGACTTACAATTGTTTTGAAGAAGAAGGAATCCGTGAAGAATCGCAAATGGGTGTTTTTGGTTTGTAAAAAGTGAAGAAATGAACCGAAAATCGTGTTTTACAGGTCTCTGTATTCGCATTTGCGAACATGGGTTCGCAATTGCGAACCCCGACTTTTGTTCGCATTTGCGAACACTGGCAGGAAAGGGGAGTGTTCGCATTTGCGAACAAATGTTCGCATTTGCGAACAAATGTTCGCATTTGCGAACACAGGCAGTAAAGGGCATTGTTCGCATTTGCGAACTATTGTTCGCATTTGCGAACAAGGCTGGATTTGGGAATGTTCGCATTTGCGAACTATGGTTCGCATTTGCGAACATAGGCGGGACAAGGGGATGTTCGCATTTGCGAACAATCGTTCGCATTTGCGAACAAGGCTGGGTCATGAGGGGCTTCACATTTGCGATCAGGGTTCGCATTTGCGAGCCCTGCCTTGATCTGCCCCCTTCGCAATTGCGAGAAATGCTTCGCAATTGCGAAGCCAACAGCTGGGTGAAAAACCAGCAGTGCAAAAATTCAGAATTTAATCCAACGGCCTATCAAATCTTTACCCGAGCCCCCGGGCTCCAAACCAAACATGTACACAACCTCAAAAACACATTATGAACTTGTTCGTGCGATCACATCGCCAATAACACATCGTTTTCATCAAATCAAGCCTCAAATTCATGATTTTCATGCTTTTGGTTTTCAAAACTTTCAAACTTGGAACTCAAGGTCCAAACATCTCAAACGACATCCGAATGTCACCAAACTTTACAGAAATCACATATATAATATTTAAGACTTGTACCGGGCGTCGGAACCAAAATACGAGCCCGATAACAAGGTCAATTAATTCATTTCCTTTAACAATTACATCAAAAATAATTTCATAGAAAAATTCATAACTTGGGCTCTAGGCCTCGAATTCGACTCCGGACGCATGTCCAAGTCCCATATTTTCCTACGGACCTTTCGGGACCATCCAATCTCGGGTCCGGATCCGTTTACCAAAAATGATGACCGAAGTCAACCATATAAATATTAATATCATTTTTATCCAAATTTCTCATAGAATTCATATTTTCTATCACAAATCTTTCCGGCTACAAGCTCGGATCATGCACGTAAATCGAGGCAACATTGAATGAGGTTTTCAAGGCCTCAGAAGCTCGAAATGATTAATAAAATAAGTGATGACCCTTTGGGTCGTCACACTTTCTTTCTTGCTACCCAAAACACTATAAATCCTTTGTAAAACCCTTTGAGCCGGTTGTGTTTCTTTGTTCACCCTTTTTGGAACCCGAAATAAATAAAAAATTAAAAAAAATGAAAAAAGAGAAAAAAAATATATATATATATATGAAAGAAAAATAAAATAAAATAAAATAAAATAAATAAATAAATAAAAAAACAAAAATTATCACCACCTGAACTACGTTCTGACTTGATTCCGAAAGGATACGTAGGCAACCTCTCCCGAGGTTCAGTCACACCAAAACCAAAATCCCAATTTCCCCAAAAAAATGAAACTCGGGCAGATGATATTGTTGATTCGGTTTAGATCCGTCAAGATGATTCCAAAGTTGTAATTTTGTCCACAATTCTTGTTACCCAAACAAAACCTTGTTCAAGTCCTTCGGATCAATTGGCAAAGGCAAGGAAGTGAAAAATGTCATTGACGGAAATCTGACACAGCCTGAATTGAGAGAAACAAAATGACAGAGTCTTATCGGTGAAAACCTTCGGGCACCATAAGGCGATGGCAGTTGGAGAAGCTAAAAATGAGAGAGTCCGTTTAGTGAAAACTTGCAAAGAGCACTATCGGGCGACAGTGAGAAGAGAAATGAGAGGGGTCAATTGGCGAAAACCCGCAAAGGGCGCCGCCGACCAAAAAGAAGACATCCCTTCACTAAAAGAATTTTGGCAAGGTTCCCTGGTTTTGAAATTGCGAATCAATGGGTTCATAAGAAGTTGGAAAGTTTATATGGGTCACGTGTCCAGTCCAAGAAGCATGTCATGTTTATTTGAAGTCAGCATGCATCCCAGGTAAGTCCTTCTTTTCCCCGAAAGGGACGCTTCTCTTTAAACTCATTTTCTTGCTTTTTGTTCCTTTCGATTTAATTTTAATTCTGAAACTATTACAAAGAAAGGCGGCCGGACCGGTTTTACAGGACTCCGTCTCGTAAAAAAAAAAAAGAGTTGAAGAAAGATACCCAACCTCAGTGGTGTATTGATACAATCCCCGATTTGATCGTAATGATCAATTATTTCCAAAGGAACGGATGTTAGGAAGAAAATGGAAATCAAAGGCTAAGGTCTTAGAAGAAACGGAATGAGGCAGAAAGACAGAGCCCACACAGGCGAGTCCTCAAAGAATTTCGAGTTTGAATCCGGACAGTTTGAAGGGAAGTCACCCCAAAGCCAATTGGTAGCAAAGTTCTCAATGGAAACGGGGCAAGGATCAAGCAATGAAGATAATCAAGGCCACAAAGTCAACCACTTTTTCAACTAATAAAATGTTCTTTGTTGAAAGCAGGTCTATTTGATTGTGCAAGAAGAAGGTACAACCCAAGGAAGTGGAGTACGCAAGCATTGAAATGGCTCTGGAACAAGGAAAACGCATAAAAAGGGAAGTTTCTTTTCAAAAGCTTTATCTTATGCATTGGTTGATGGTTAAAAAAAAATACCTAAAAGAAGGCCCAAAAGAAAGAATAAAAGAAAAAAAATGAAAACTCCAAAAAGAGAATCAAATCATGTTAGTCCAATATCCGTTTGGACCCCGGTCAGAAAACCGAGGGTCTCTCCGGCCAAAAAGCCGTGAGACATTTTGTTTGAATTACGGCCAGAAAGCCGTAAAAACTTTCTTTCAAAATCCCCGGTCATAAAACCGAGGATCTCCCAGTCAGAAAACTGCGGAGCCATTTATTTTAACCCCGGCCAAAAATCGAGGGTCTTGCGGCCAAAAAACTATGAGACATTATTTTTGAATTCTGGCCAGAAAGCCATGAAACTCTTCTTCCCGGTCAGAAAACCGAGGATCTCTCAGTCGGAAAACTGCGGAACCATTTATTTTAACCCCGCCAAAAAACCGAGGGTCTTGCGGCCAAAAAACCGTTAGACATTGTTTGAATTCCGGCCAGAAAGCCGTGAAACTCTTCTTCCCGGTCAGAAAACCGAGGATCTCCCAGTCAGAAAACTGCGGAGCCATTTATTTTAACCCCGGCCAAAAAACCGAGGGTCTTGCGGCCAAAAAACCGTTAGACATTGTTTGAATTCCGGCCAGAAAGCCGTGAAACTCTTCTTCCCGGTCAAAAAACCGAGAATTTCCCAGTCAGAAAACTGCGGAGCCATTTATTTTAACCCCGGCCAAAAAACCGAGGGTCTTGCAGCCAAAAAACCGTTAGACATTATTTGAATTCCGGCCAGAAAGCCGTGAAACTCTTCTTCCCGGTCAGAAAATCGAGGATCTCCCAGTCAGAAAACTGCGGAGCCATTTATTTTAACCCCGGCCAAAAAACCGAGGGTCTTGCGGCCAAAAAACCGTTAGACATTGTTTGAATTCCGGCCAGAAAGCCGTGAAACTCTCCTTCCCGGTCAGAAAACCGAGGATCTCCTAGTCAGAAAATTGTGGAGCCATTTATTTTAACCCTGGCAAAAAAATCGAGGGTCTTGCGACCAAAAAACCGTTAGACATTGTTTGAATTCCGGCCAGAAAGCCGTGAGACGCTTCTTCCCGGTCAGAAAACCGAGGACCTCCCAGTCAGAAAACTGCGGAGCAATTTATTTTAACCTCGGCCAAAAAAACCGAGGGTCTTGCGGCCAAAAAACCGTTAGACATTATTTGAATTTCGGCCAGAAAGCCGTGAAACTTTTATCCCCGGTCGGAAAACCGAGGATCTCCCAGTCAGAAAACTGTGGAGCCATTTATTTTAACCCCGGCCAAAAAACCGAGGGTCTTACGGCCAAAAAATAGTTAGACATTGTTTGAATTCCGGCCAGAAAGCCGTGAAACTTTTATCCCCGGTCAGAAAACCGAGGATCTCCCAGTCAAAAAACTGTGGAGCCATTTATTTTAACCCCGACCAAAAAACCGAGGGTTTTACGGCCAAAAAACCGTTAGACATTGTTTGAATTCCGGCCAGAAAGCCGTGAAACTTTTATTCCCGGTCAAAAAACCGAGGATCTCCCAGTCAGAAAACTGCAGAGCCATCAATTTTAACCCCGGCCAAAAAAAATCGAGGGTCTGGCGGCAAAAAATCGTTAGACATTGTTTGAATTCCGGCCAGAAAGCTGTGAAACTTTTATCCCCAGTCAGAAAATCGAGGATCTCCCAGTCAGAAAACTGCAGAGCCATTTATTTTATCCCCGGCCAAAAAACCGAGGGTCTAGCGGCCAAAAACTGTTAGACATTGGTTGAATTCCGGCCAGAAAGCCGTAAAACTTTTCTTCAAAATCCCAGCCAGAAAGCCGTGGAACGTTTATTTGTGAAACTGTGATTTTCTTACCCAATACCAAAGAGTCTTTTTAATCACTTTCTGTGTCACAACTAACTCACGAAATTTTCCTAGCAAAACTGGGGCAGAAAAATTTCGTTCGTTTGTTTGTTTTGTTGTCTAAATAGGTTTGACCTCGGGACGCAAGGATCGAGATAACCTACGAGTGGAACATCAATCATACATGAAGAAAAGAAGAAAAGAATCAAAAGAAAACGAGTCCAAATGTTGGAGTAAACAAAAACGCGGATTGCTCAGAATCTGATTGAAGTAACAAGCTTCGCCGACTCCGTTTCATTCAATGTTACATAAATAAACAAGCACGTACAACTTGTTGAAGCATCAAGATTCAGATCGAGGTCTACAGCAAAATCAGCTAAGATTCAAGATCAAGTTTTCAAGAGAATCATAGATAGGAATCTTGTAACTCATAGTTTGATAGCATAGTTAGTTTAGCTTTAATTTCTCTTTTGGTGTAATAAGGAGGTCAGTAAGCAGTAAGCAGCAACAGCAGCAACGATAGCAACAGTAACAACAAAGTGTTAGTCCACGATAATCCCAACTACCAAAACTTCCCGAACTACATTGACCTGATTCCTGTTTAGCCCAGGATATGTAGGAAGCCTCCCGAGGCAAAGGCTCGGTCAAGATATTTTAAAATGCTTCACACGGAGTGCTCGAACGGGCAAAAATCGCTCGTATTTGCTCATTATCTTTGCACGAAAACTCTTCGAGTTTACACGTAAAGAGGGGCAGCTGTGAGCACGTGATTTTTGCCATACATGAGAATTACTCCCACAAAACCAAAATAAAAATTGTCTATTTTACGGTGTGTATTTTTGTGAATTTTTGTTGTTATTTTTTGTATTTGTTTACATTCGTATATGCGTGATTATATGTGTTTAAATTAATAAAAATACAAAAATATGTCGTGTTTATATTTTTTATCTAACTTTGCAATTAGGAGTAATTAATTTTATCTTACAAAATGAAAATCACAAAAATAAGCATCTTTTGCATTTTAGCCTTTAATGTCCAAATTGTGTGATTGTATTTTAATTACCATTTAAATTTATGTGATAATTATTATTATGAGTTAATTAGTATTTCAAGATAATTTTAGTTTTTATAAATTAATTTTAGTATTTTGGGCTTTATTAATTAGGAAGTTGAATAATGGAGAAGAACAAAATAGAAAAAATTGGATTGGGCCATCTTGCAAATTAAGTTACAAGCCCAATCTTAAGCACCCTTACCCAACCCAAAATCCCTTGGCCCAAGAAGAAAATTTCAGATTGTTTTTAGCCAATAAATAATCATAATCACATGACATAAAGTAGTGAAGAGCAAGGAAATCAAGGAAGAAAACAAGGAGAGGAAAACATGGATTAGTGGGTTTTCTTTAAATTAAAAAAATATTTTTCTTTTTAATAAAAAATCTGAAAATTTTCGAAATTCTTGCCTATAAATAGAAGAGAAGATTTATGAAAGAAGGGGTGGAAAAAAGAGAGGAAAAATAGGAAGAGAAGAAACAATAAAAAAATTCCCTGCTGTAGTATACACTCGATATACACTCTGGACACAGAAGTATACACGGCAAAAAATTCAATTTTTGAGAGTTTCTTTTGAGAATTGAAAAGAGTTCAAAGCTAGAAAGACAAGACAAAGAGAAAATCTGGAATATATTTTTCATTTCTATTTTTTACTGGTTTTTGTTTTTCTCCGTATTGCTGGGATTTTCGGGATTGAGGTGTTGAAGCTACTGCTGGTTGTTACTGTTGTTGTTGCTGTATTTTCAGCTCGAATTGGAAGTTGAAGTTTTGAAATGAAATAGAAAAGCAAGTTGTTGATTAATATTTATTGTTATTTTTCTGTTTTATTAGTTTTGTCAAATTGTAGTTAGCTCTATAATTTGAAGAATAAATTGGTCATTTAGTCGGCTTGTGAGGGAACACCTTTTGTACTAATATAGAGTAGCCTTTTATGCATGTAATTAATTAGGACTTTTTCTTTTCTTTTAGAGACAAACTAAATAGAAAAAATATAGTCACTTCAGGATTATCCTTTTAAATAAAAAATGTTACGAGTAGCTAAATAGAAGAAATAACATTGCGGGGCCCCTCAATAATAATGTTCACTTTTTTTCTTAAAAATAACCAAACATGGTAAATGATTTAAAGTTGCATTATAGTATTGAACATGTTTTAAAATCAGATATTTAGCCATTACAATAATTTAAGCGACCGTGCTAGAACCACGGGACCCAGGGGTGCCTAACACCTTCCCTTGGGTCAACAGAATTCCTTATTTAGAATTTCTGGTTTGCAGACTTCATTTGGAAAGTCAAAATTTCCTCGATTTGGGATTTAAATAAATCGGTGACTTGGGACACCATAATTTATTCCAAGTGGCGACTCTGAAATAAATAAATAATCCCATTTCGAATATTTTCACTTAAATTGGAAAAACTCCCTTATGCATTATCCTTCGGGGTAAGCGCGCCAAAAGGAGGTGTGACAACCATAATTGGAATTTCTTCCCCAACCACGGCCATGACCACGACTGGGGCCACGACCTCTTCCACGTTTGGTTTGGTGGAAGTTCGTCTCATTCACTTCAGGGAATGGACAAGAACCAGTAGGTCGACTTTCATGGTTTTTCATTAATAGCCCATTATGTTGCTCGGCTATAAGAAGATATGTGATAAGTTCAGAATACCTTTTAAATCCCATCTCTTGATATTGCTGCCGCAGGAGCATATTCGAGGCATGAAAAGTGGTGAAAGTTTTCTCCAACATATCATAATCAATAACATTATCACCACGTAATTTTGGTTGGGAAATAATTCTGAACATAGCAGAATTATACTCACAAATAGATTTAAAATCTTGTAGCCTTAGATGAGTCCAATTATATCATGCCTGTGGAAGAACGACCATCTTCAGGTGGTCATATCTATCTTTTCAAATTATTTCATAGTACGACTGGATCTTTAATAGTGAGATATTCCATTTTCAGGCCCTCATCAAGGTGATGGCGTAGGAATATCATCGCTTTGGCACAGTCTTGGTTTGATGCTTGATTTTTATCCCTGATGGTGTCTGCCAGACCCATCGCATCAAGATGAATTTCAGCATCAAGCACCCAAGACATATAGATTTTGCCCTATATATCCAAGGCTACAAATTCAAGTTTAGAAAGATTTGACATTAATTAGGAAAAGAAAGTTCTTACCTTAGATACTTTCAAAATATTTGCTCGAGATGGCAGAGTCTCGTGCTAATAACGTGTTATAAAATAAAGACTGTAAAGTAAAGACAAGTATAGAGAGAGACTGATATATTATTCGAATTCAAACTGATGTACATAATGAAATGAAAACCCTTCTATTTATAGAAGAAAGGAAGCTGCTGTGTAAGCTGCTGTGTAAGCTGCTACTATACCATATATGGATAATCTTATACTAAGAGTAATGTTTATCTATAACGGAGTACTGAAATGATAAGCTTATTATACCCGGTATGGATAATCTTCTACCGGGGGTAGTGTTTATCCATAACCAGATATTGAAAGGATAAGCTTATTATACCCATTATGGATAATCTTCTACCGGAAGTAATATTTATTCATAACCGGATAAGTAATTTTTCTATTTATTTTTTGATCTCTGGTAAGTAAACGGATAATATTATTCCAAAAGTATTCATATATAATCTAAAGCAAACACTATGGATGATAGGCTGCAAGCTGGGTAACAGTAATGAAGGGTCGGATGAGGTCAGAGTGCATGGGAGGCGGGGTGGGGGATAGGGGTGTGACGATGTAATGGAATAGAAGACAATTAGAGAGGTAGAGTCAGAAGTTGAATTTTATGGGTTATGAATTTAATATTTATATATTTTTAATAAATTTTCTAATATAAATATAAGATTAAGCAAAACTGACTAGGTTCGGCTGAACCCGCATAGAATATTCAAGTAAGAGTGATGCTCTCTGCGCCTCTAAAGGCTTAATGCCACTTATGGAACTTGTTTTTTTCTAGGCAAAATACCTTAAACCATCCCTAAACTTGGTTCAGATTATTAGTATTCTTCCCGAACTGTACCCGGTCTTAATTATCCCCCTCAACTTGGCCTTTTGAGAGCCATTACCCCTAGACGCTGATGTGGCAAAAAGTGTGGGTGCACTCACAATGCCATGTGGATTTTTATGTCTATGTGACATTTTTTTGAAAATAAAATATTTTCTTCACCTTTTTGAAAATAATGCTTTTTATAACTTTAGATGCCTTGACTATTTATTTCAATTGTATAAATCTTTGTTTTCAGATCAAATTGAAAGAAATACTAACTAAAACTTTATTATTTTTGGCCAAATAAAAATATTTAGCCTAAATTATAGTTATATTCAAGTTTTATTATAAATTTTATTCGAAAAAATTATCTTTTTTTTAGAAGGTAACATATTCGAAAAAATTATCTAAAAAAGTAATATTCTTAAAAAGATACAAAAATATATTTTATTTTTAAAAAAATGCCACATAGACAGAAAAATCCACGTGGTAGGCCAGTGCACCCACACTTTTTGCCACATCAGCATCTAGGGGGTAATGACCTTCAAAATGCCAAGTTAAGGTGGTAATTAAGACCAAAAATGATTCGGAAAGTATACTAATAATCTAAGCCAAATTTAGGGATGGACGGGTGGTTTTAAGGTAGTTTGCCTTTTTTCTACCTCTACTAGGAAGTCATTTTTCTTATTATTAAGGAATTTATTTTCCTAAAATCCAAAACATTTCGACCAATCAAATATGAGAAATTGAATACCAAACACACCCTAAGTTGTCGTGATCAAATCAAAACGCGTAAAATAAGAAAATATTTCCTTGTATCTGTAAATTGAAAAAAGTGATTGAAAGAAAAAAGATGTTGACTGGATAGTACACTCTTAACAATTTTTCATTAGGTTCCATATTCTAATACATGTTTGGTATATATAATATATCACTGCTACTCGTAAATCTTGTTTTGGGCAGAGGAAAACAAACAAACTTATAAAAAAGTGTTATAAAATAAAAGCAATATGTAATTAATTAGGATTAATAATAGAAGAGAATATTAGAAGAGAAAATTTATTTCTTTGTTTTAGAGTGTGGAATAGGTTCATCATTAAAACTATTTATAGAAATAATTCATTGTTACAAAACCAATCCAAAACCTGTTATAAATACATGACCAATTTAAAACCTGTTATGTGTTATAAAATAATAGAAGAACAAAAACAATATTGCAGAGAAAGAGAGAGATGAAATTCTTATTGATATGATAGATGAATTACAATGGAATAGAACCCTCTATTTATAGGGAGAGTTTGACTTAACCACCAAGTAATAAATCCTAAAATCTCTATAAATATGGACATTCACCGTAACTAGAATTCTATTTATAACACTCCCCCTGAATGTCTATTCGACAGATAATGTGCCTCGTTAAAACCTTAACTAAAATAAAATCCAGTGGGAAAAAAATTCTAGAGAAGGAAAAAGTGTACACATATCAAACAATACGCCTTTTGGTTGCCTCGTTAAAAACCACGCAAGGAAAACCCAGTGGGACAAAACCTTGTAAGGGAAAAAGAGTGCAATGCGCATTAACTCCCCTTGAGAGCATCAATTCACATCTTTAAGCCTTCGCATCCCGATCTTGTACACTAGCTTCTTGAAGGTTGACGTTGACAAAGATCTTATATCAGTTTAATTATATTTTCATAATGACATAACATAGAGATCTCTTCATTCATATATTCAGGTACCTGAATCTCTCATGAGATATTATGAAGTGTTACGTCATGTGATCTTCTACAGCATTTGTCTCCATTGTTATGATCATTTTCTCATCACCGATTGTCTATAAGCTTTAAGCTTACCATAGACTTTGTCCTTCTAGGACTTAATATGAGCATTTTCAATGAGAATATAGTTACTTTTTTGGGTCAGAAAATGCGTCAGGCATGCTTTGCAATAAATTGCATATGAATTATCCTTTTATGAACTTCAAGTTCATATTATTTTATTTGAGGATCTAGATGTATAAATAATAATTCATTCCATGTAATTTTTTCTCAACTATTGTATCTTGTCTCCCCCTCATGTTAGAAACACTAACTTGTTTTCTCAACTTTGAGGACTCATCTTTGTGCTTTATGGTGTTAATCAAAATATACACCGCACATCATAATAATAAGATGGAATTTTGGTTCATGACCAAGAACCACTTGCGAGGAGAGAAAATAATATACTTTTGTATATAACGTATATTAAACTGATATACAAAACTTTATTATCATAAGCGATTGTTTAGCTATTAAGTGGAGGCACTCAATAAATTATTTTGCTAAATCAATTGTGATGTAAATCAACTTATCAAGATGAACTATCTTGAACAAAAAATTTGGAAATTGTGCTCTAAATCAAATTATTGAGCAAGTTACCTTGCAAACACCATGTTGCGGGTTAATAATAATCGCGCATGTAATCATCTCATATATGCATCTTATGTGGTATATATGGTAGGTGAACGGGCCCATATTCACCTTTGATATTTTCAGTATTCATGGGATTCAATCCCAATTTTAATTTTTCTACTAATTAATGAGAACACGCAATGTAAGAGAATTCGTAAAGAACTTTCTAGTTCTTTAATATTTACCCATATGAATTCTCTTTTATTTTTGCACATCATACTTAAATTGATATGGCTAAACCAATTATGCCAACTGAATAAATTATCAATATTGATAAATTTCAGATTTACACTATGATGTGTGCAATTATGAATAAACTCCAAGTTTATTATGATATGAGTTTTATATCAATAAAATATCCACTTTATTGTGGTATTCTTTTATTTATGTAGTACAAATTGGAGATAAAGCAGGTAACTTTTTACATACATATTACCTCGCTACAAGATGTAGTAATAGAAAATATTAAATCTTTCCTTTATTTATAGTCTCAATATAATCAACCGCTTTCGCGGATACTTTGGAAACTAAATATGTTTCTTTGAGACTTACCACAACACAATACCTTGTTGGTATTCAATTGTGTTTCTCCAAAATAGTGGTAATTGGATCTTCCAGAGCTCTCAATTAATTGATAGTACCACATAATCATCAACACCTATATGGTAAATATCTCTTTTAAAGAGAAACTTATACCATTATGGTCATGGCCAAAATTATATGCAAGATATATTTCTTACATTATTGTTGTCCTTTAATAATCACATTGCCAAAATATTTTGACGTACAATAGGTATGTGACAAATGGTCATTCATGCCATAATAATGATATTATTTTCTTATATCATCTCAATCCTCATTCTGGAGGTGAGTGTGGTATATTCACTACGAGTAGCACGTTCATATTCTTCCAAGAATGAATATGTATTCATAAATCAGATGTTATCACATTCACATCATGAATAGACTAAAGTCATCTATATGTGCTTTACAAAATCTCATGTCAAATCGTTGACAAATATTACTTTCACAAAGTGAAAGATTATTTTGAGAATCCTTATTATTCTCATTATCACAATGATGATGATTATAATTTCGTCTATTGCCACGTCCACATCCATTGATACCTTCACGGTAATATTTTATCTTCTTTCAGACTTATCACATACTGCTATCACATTCTCTAAAGGGAATGGGAATGAAGCAAATTCAATGGGACGAGTTTTTAATTCTTTGCCCACAATCATACATGAATTTAATCATGGCAAGGCATAGAAATTTTACCACTATGAATGGTTATAATTTCTTTCAAACTCCATTAGACTTGCAATCATAATTTATCGTCTTTGCTTGTATTTAAAATCAAATTATAGAATGTCAAGAATTTGAAAGAAAAAAGTAAAATACTTACCTTAATTCTTGAATTTAATCATGAAGGAAGTTCATAGAACAATTGACAATTATTATGCTCAATGTGAAAGCTTCTACTCAAATAGTTAGAGTCTTGTGCTGATAACGTGTTATAAAATAATAGAAGAACAAGAACAATATTGCAGAGAAAGAGAGAGATGAAATTCTTATTGATATGAGAGATGAATTACAATGGAATAGAACCCTCTATTTATGGGGAGAGTTTGACTTAGCCACCAAATAATAAACCCTAAAATCTCTCTAAATATGAACATTCACCATAAATAGAATTCTTTTTATAACATTATGGATATATAACCAAGCCAAAACTTGTTATGGGAGACATCCATTATTCCAAGTGGATGGATCCATTTGCAGGATTTATAACAAAAGGTACCTTGTTCGGCTGAGAAGAATAAGATGCTGACTCCAACTCTCGTCTACCAAAGAAAAGTTTGAAGCAATACGGCGGAGTGGTAAGTACTCCTTCATTTTTAATTGTAGATCTCAAGTTTGAGAATCTTGAGTATAGAATTGCCTTTATTAAGAAGTGTTCTACCCTTTAATGTAGAATTTTCGGTGCGGATTTAGACTTATTGGACTTCAATGTGAATATCGAATCCCGGATAAAAAATTTAAAAACGTTTAAGTTTCTTCATGTGATAAATAGGAGGGGAATGAAAAGAAAAAGATCTGATATATGAAAACTTGGTTAGTGCAATAGCAAAAACTCCTAGGCTAAGGACCCATTTGACCTTAGATTTTATAAAAACAAATTTGAATTTTATTAGGAAACACATATTGGCCATAGATTTTGCCTACATTTTGGCAAAATGTCAAATTTTAAAATCAGCTTAATAGTTGGTTTTGGGCCAAAATATTTACAAACACTAATAATATACATATTTTTTCAAAATAAATTTAGGAAATATATTTTAGAAACGGATGTCCAAACACATTTTTATCTTCAAATCAAACTTCACCCATATCAGGTGGTGTAACGACCCGGTCGGTCGTTTTAGAAAATTACGCCCCAATCCCCAATTTAACTATTCCCCTAAGTTCATTTCTACTATTGTGGTTTGCCGGGAGAGTCGGTTCGAAATTTGGAGCATTTTGGGACACTTAGTCCCTAAATGAGAACTTTAAAGTTAGAAAATGGTTCGTAGTCGGAACAGTGTTAAGACGACCTCAGAACGGAAATCCGATGGTTTCATTAGCTCCGTTAGGTGATTTCAGGGTTGGGAGCGCGTTCGGAATGGATTTTGGAGGTCCGTAGCTCAATTAGGGTTGAAATGCCGAAGTTTGAAATTTTGGCGAATCCGAACGATAGATGAGATTTTGATCCGGGGGTCGGAATGGAATTCCGACAATTTCTGTAGCTTCGTTATGTGATTTTGGATATGTTCGCAAATTTTCAGGTCATTCGAACGTCGTTTGGTCGGGTTTTAGATCGAATGTGCAATTCGGAAAGTTTTAAGAAATTTAGGCTTGAATTCGATGTGAATTATGGGTTTTGATGTTGTTAGACGTGTTTTTATGATTGGAATAAGTTCGTATCGTGTTTTAGAGTATGTTGGTGGTTTTCGTTGGGGTCCCGGGAGCCTCAGGATGAATTCGGGGGTCCAAACGGACCAATTTGTGCCAAAAGGCAGTGCTGTTTCTGCTGCAATAATTGCAGAGCAATTTTGCTCTCCGCGATTGCGGAGATAGCCATGCGATCGCGTAAGGGAAAAACACTGAGCTCTGCGATCGCGAAGTGAGGAGTGCGATCGCGTAAGTCTGGGAGATTAAGCATCGCGATCGCGTGAGGTTGTATGCGATCGCGTAGGGTAGTTTGGGGAGCCGGCCGAGTTTGTTCTTCGCGATCGCGTTCGTGTCATTGCGATCGCGTAGGGTCGCTGAGTTGTTCACTGAGTGTTATTGGTAGGGACTGCGGGTTCAATTCCTGGAGATCCTGAGTTATTGGTAGGGACTGCGGGTTCGATTCCCGGAGATCCTGAGTTATTGGTAGGGACTGCGGGTTCGATTCCCGGAGATCCTGAGTTATTGATTGAGTTTGTTACTTGTTGTTATTTAATTGTAGACGGTTGCGGTAATCACTTTATTGTTGTTATTTCAAAGTTATTATCATTTAAACTGGTTAATATTGTTTATATCATAATGTTATTGTTTCTCTCAGTAGGGCCCTGACCTTCCTCGTCACTACTCCATCGAGGTTAGGCTTGGCACTTACCGAGTACCGCCGTGGTGTACTCATGCTACTCTTCTGCACACTTTTGTTGTGCAGATCCAGGTACATCAGGACAGGCTCATATCAGGTGATTCAGCAGCGCTTGGGGAGACCTCGAGGTATGATCTGCTACGTCCGCGGATCCGGAGGCCTTCCTTCTATTCTATTAGTGCTAGTAGATGTTTTTCTTTCATTCCGTTGTTAGATACTCTTTACATATAGAGCTACAGTTGTATGTTCTCTTTTAGTCTATGTTACCCGTGGGATTCCGTGTCTTGGTGGTGTTTTTATACAGTGTATTTGACGGGTGTATGTGCCAAGCGGCACGGATTACATTCCTTTTATCTTATTTTCCGCTAATTCTTATTAAATGTTCATAAACTGGTATATTCCGCAACGTGTTAGGCTTACCTAGTCATGGGGACTGGGTGCCATCACGACATGTTCACGATTGGTGAACTAGGGTCGTGAAAAGTTGGTATCATAGCTCTAGGTTCGTAGGAGTCACGGGACACAGACCGGTTACTTAGAGTCTCACTGATCGATACGGAGACGTCTGTATTTATCTACGGGGGGCTATATAACTGTTTAGGAAACTCTTCATTTCTTTTGGATTCCTTGTCGTGCGACATCTTTGGCACCAAATCTAAACTATTGCTTTCTATTCTCTCACAGATGGTGAGGACACGTGCTATTCGCGACGATCAGGTACCCGCGCCCCCTGTTGCCACCGTTAGAGGATGGGGCCGAGGTAGAGGACGAGGCCGCACCCGAGGTGCAGCCACAGCACCCGCGCGCGCCGACGCTGAGGTGCCACAGGTAGACCAGGTTGGAGCACAGGCACCTGGTACACCGACTACAACTGCCACTACTCCAGCACTCCAGGAGACCCTGGCCCAGTTCATGAGTATGTATACCACTTTAGCTCAAGAAAGACTGCTTCCTCTCGTTGCAGCTACATCCCAGGCCGGGGGAGGGGCCCAAACTCCCGTAGCCATTACACCCGAGCAGCGTGTGCTAGTGGGACAGGTTCCAGAGGTTTTGGTTATGCCTCCTACCGCCCCAGCACAGCCCGGAGGTGAGCCAGCTGCCTCTGAGGACGAGCAGCATAGATTGGAGAGGTTCAAGAAATATGACCCTCCAGTGTTCAGTGGGTTGGCTTCAGATGATGCATTGGGTTTTCTGGAGGAGTGTCATCGTATTCTTCGTACTATGGGGATTGTGGAGACCAGCGGGGTTTCCTTCATTGCTTTTCAGTTTTGTGGGGCCGCTTATGATTGGTGGCGCACGTATGAGTTGGATAGTCCAGAGGAGTCTGCTTCATTGAAGTAGACGCAGTTTTCAGATCTTTTTTTGAGGGAGTTTGTTCCCCAGAGCCTTAGGGATTCTTGGCGCTTGGAGTTTGAGTAGTTGCGACAGGGCTCCATATCAGTATCGGAGTATGCTATCAGTTTCACCCGTCTAGCCAGGCATACACCGGCTTTGGTGGCCACGATCCGGGAGAGAGTGTAGAGATTTATTGAGGGCCTTATTCCGCCGATCCGGTCTAGCATGGCCATAGAGTTGAGATGGATATATCTTATTAGCAGGCCGTGAGCATTGCCAGGAGGATTGAGAGTATGCTCCTTAGAGAGCGGGGAGAGAGAGAGGCCAAGAGGTCTCGCGAGTCGGGCCATTTCTCTTGTGCCCGCACTTCAGCAGCCGGTCGTTTTGGCAGGGGTTATTCCGGTCGTCCAGTTCATTCAGCATTGCCAGCAGCCGGTAGTACTCCAGCTCTTCCAGCACCTCAAGAGCCTTATTATGCTCCCCCAGTTTCCAGTGCACCTCCTGCGCGGGGTACCTCTAAGGGTCAGACTAATGGGGGTGAGGCCGGGCAGTTACAGTCACCGTGTCCTCCCATAGCTTGCTTTGGGTGCAGGGATACTCGCCATTTGGTTAGGGAGTGCCCCAGGCGTAGGAGGGGAGCACCTCCTCAGTCTTCGCAGTATCAGCGTGGTTCTCAGGGCCAGCAGGCCATCATTCCAGCTCCAGCTGCCACTCCACCTGCCCAACCAGCCAGGGGCGGGGATCAGGGTACCATAGGCCGTCCTCGAGAGAGTGGTCAGGCTAGATTTTATGCTATTCCTGATCATGTTGCTGCTGTCGCATCTGACTCTGTTATCACATGTATTATTCTGGTTAGTCACAGGGAGGCATCGGTTCTATTCGACCCTGGTTCCAGTTTTTCATATATGTCTTCTTACTTTGCTTCTCATCTGGGTGTGCCTCGGGATTCTTTGAGTGCCCCCATTTATGTTTCCACTCCGGTGGGTGATTCTTTGGTCGTGGACCGTGTATATCGGTCGTGTTTGGTTACCATTTGTGATTTTGAGACCAGAGCGGATCTATTGTTGCTCGGGATGGTCGATTTTGATATTATTCTGGGCATGGACTGGTTGTTGCCCCATTATGCTATTCTTGATTGTCACGCCAAGAATGTGACGCTGGCTATGCCAGGCATTCCACGTATTGAGTGGAGTGGTACTCTAGATCACACCCCTAGCCGTGTCATTTCCTTCCTTAGAGCTCAGCGTATGGTTGAGAAGGGGTGTGCTGTTTATTTAGCTTATGTGCGGGACGTCAGTATTAACACTCCCTCTATTGATTCCGTTCCTGTGGTACGTGACTTTGCTCATGTATTTTCAGCTGATCTCTCGGGCATGCCACCCAATAGAGATATTGATTTTGCTATTGATTTGTTGCCGGGCACTCAACCCATTTCTATTCCACCGTACCATATGGCTCCTCCTGAGTTGAAGGAGTTGAAGGATCAATTACAGGAGTTATTGGGTAAGGGTTTCATTCAACCCAGTGTTTCACCTAAGGGTGCTCCTGTGTTGTTTGTGAAGAAAAAGGACGATTCTATGCGTTTGTGTATTGACTATCGTCAGTTGAACAAGGTTACGGTGAAGAACCGGTATCCTTTGCCTCGCATTGATGATTTGTTTGACCAGCTACAGGGCGCACATGTGTTTTCTAAGATTGATTTGCGCTCTGGGTATCACCAGCTGAAGATTCGAGAGCCAGATAACCCGAAGACTACCTTCAGGACTCGGTATGGTCACTATGAGTTCCTCGTGATGTCTTTTGGGCGAACTAATGCCCCAGCAACCTTTATGCATTTGATGCACAGTGTGTTCAGGCCTTATCTGGACTCGTTCGTGATTGTCTTCATTGATGATATTCTGGTATATTCCCGGAGTCGGGAAGAGCACGAGTAGCATTTCATAATAGTGCTTCAGATTCTGAGGGAGAAACAGCTTTATGCCAAGTTCTCTAAATGTGAATTCTGGTTGAGCTTAGTGGCATTTTTGGGACACGTGGTGTTGAGTGATGGTATTCGAGTAGATCCGAGAAAGGTGGAGGCCGTGTAGAGTTGGTCCAGACCCTCCTCCGCTACTGAGATTCGCAGTTTCCTTGGTTTGGCGGGCTATTACCGTTGTTTTGTAGAGGGGTTCTCTTCGATTGCAGCACCTATGACCAGATTGACCCAAAAGGGTGCCTCTTTTCAGTGGATAGATGAGTGTGAGGCAAGCTTTCAGAAGCTCAAGACAGCTTTGACTTCGGCCCCTATATTGATGTTGCCTACAGGTTCAGGATCTTATACAGTATATTGTGATGCCTCGCGAGTTGGACTCGGCGCAGTATTGATGCAGGACGGTAGGGTGATTGCCTACGCGTCCAGATAGTTGAAGATACATGAGAAGAACTATCCTGTTCATGATTTGGAGCTAGCTGCCATTGTTCACGCCTTGAAGATTTGGAATTATTACTTGTATGGGGTTCCTTGTTAGATCTACACCGATCACCGGAGTTTATAGCACTTGCATAAGCAAAAGGACCTGAACATGCGTCAGAGGAGATGGTTGGAGCTACTGAAGGACTATGATATTACTATTCTCTATCATCCGGGCAAGGCTAATGTGGTTGCCGATGCCTTGAGTCTTCGTGCAGAGAGTTTGGGGAGTTTGGCGTATCTACCAACTTCGGAGAGGCCTATGGCGATGGATGTTCAGGCTTTAGCCAGGTAGTTTGTTAGACTAGATCTTTCGGAGCCCAGCCGGGTTCTGGCTTGTGTGGTTTCTCGGTCTTCTCTATTTGACCGCATCAGGGAGCGTCAGTTCAATGACCCTCATTTGCTTGTCCTTCAGGACAGAGTTCGACGTGGTGATGCTCGAGATGTTACCATCTGGGATGATGGAGTTATGAGGATGCAGGGGCGTATTTGTGTGCCCAATGTAGATGATCTTCGAAAGCTGATTCTAGCAGAGGCTCATAGCTCGCGGTATTCCATCCATCCGGGTGCCGCAAAGATGTTTCAGGACTTGAGACAACATTACTGGTGGAGGCAGATGAAGATGGATGTAGTTGATTATGTTTCTAGATGCCTCAACTGCCTGCAGGTGAAGTATGAGCATCAGCGTCCGGGTGGATTGATGCAGCAGATTGAGATTTTCGAGTGGAAATGGGAGCGCATCACCATGGACTTTGTATCTGGACTTCCACGGACTGTTATGAAGTTTGATTCCATTTGGGTTATTGTGGATCGGCTGACCAAGTCCGCGCATTTTATACCGATGAGCACTACTTATTCATCGGAGCGACTGGCGGAGATCTATATCAGGGAGATAGTCCGGTTGCATGGTATTCCAGTTTCCATCATTTCAGACAGAGGCACTCAGTTTACTTCACGGTTCTGGAGAGCCGTGCAGTAGGAGTTAGGTACTCGGGTGGAGCCGAGCACGGCATTTCACCCCCAGATGAATGGACAATCTAACCGCACTATTCAGATTTTGGAGGATATGCTCCGTGCGTGCGTGATTGAGTTTGGAGGTTCATGGGATCACTTGTTGCCACTGGCGGAGTTTGCTTATAACAACAGCTACCAGTCTAGTATTCAGATGGCACCGTATGAGGCCCTATATGGTAGGAGGTGCAGGTCTCCCGTGGGTTGGTTCGAGCCGGGCGAGGCCAGACTGCTAGGTACTGATATGGTTTAGGATGCAATGGACAAGGTCAAGGTGATCCAAGACAGACTTCGTGCAGCCCAGTCTAGACAGAAGAGTTATGCGGACAAGAAGGTTCGCGATGTGGCTTTTGTGGTTGGTGAACGGGTTCTGCTTCGAGTCTCGCCCATGAAGGGCGTTATGAGATTTGGGAAGAAAGGAAAGTTGAGTCCTAGGTTTATTGGCACTCTTGAGATTTTGAGGTGTGTTGGGGAGGTTGCTTACGAGTTGGCCTTACCTCCCAGTCTAGCCGGAGTTCACCCCGTATTTCATTTCTCCGTGCTCCGGAGATAACATGGTGACCCGTCGCATGTGTTGGATTTCACTTCTGTTAAGCTAGACAAGGATTTGTCTTATGTTGAGGAACCAGTAGCCATTCTAGACAGGCAAGTCAGAAAGCTAAGGTCAAAGAACATCGACTCGGTAAAGGTTCAGTGGCGGGTCCAGCAGGTCGAGGAGGCGACTTGGGAGCCCGAGCAGGATATGCGCAGCCAGTACCCTCATATTTTCACTACTCCAGGTATGTTTTCTATGCTCATTCGAGGACGAACGAATCTTTTAAGTGTGGGAACATGTGACGATCCGGCCGGTCGTTTTAGAAAATTATGCCCCAATCCCCAATTTAACTGTTCCCCTAAGTTCATTTCTGCTATTGTGGTTTGCCGGGAGAGTCGATTCTGAAATTTGGAGCATTTTGGGACACTTAGTCCCTAAATGAGAACTTTAAAGTTAGAAAATGGTCCGTAGCCAGAAAAGTGTTAAGACGACCTCGGAATGGAAATCTGATGGTTCTATTAGCTCCGTTAGGTGATTTTGGGGTTGGGAGCGCGTTCGGAATGTATTTTGGAGCTACGTAGCTCAATTAGGCTTGAAATGCCGAAGTTTGAAATTTTGGCGAATCCGAACGATAGGTGAGATTTTGATCCGGGGGTCGGAATAGAATTACGACAATTTCTGTAGCTTCGTTATGTGATTTTGGATATGTTCATAAATTTTTAGGTCATTCGGACATCGTTTGGTCGGGTTTTAGATCGAATGTGCAATTCGGAAAGTTTTAAGAAATTTAGGCTTGAATTCGATGTGAATTATGGGTTTTGATGTTGTTAGACGTGTTTTTATGATTGGAATAAGTTCGTATCGTGTTTTGGAGTATGTTGGT
Source organism: Nicotiana noctiflora (assembly GCA_032618575.1). NCBI lineage: Eukaryota > Viridiplantae > Streptophyta > Magnoliopsida > Solanales > Solanaceae > Nicotiana > Nicotiana noctiflora. The sequence continues at coordinate 87,410 of JASVEL010004023.1, forward strand.
GGTTTTCGTTGGGGTCCCGGGAGCCTCGGGATGAATTCGGGGGTCCAAACGGACCAATTTGTGCCAAAAGGCACTGCTGTTTCTGCTGCAATAATTGCAGAGCAATTTTGCTCTCCGCGATCGCAGAGATGGCCATGCGATCGCGTAAGGGAAAAACACTGAGCTCTGCGATAGGGAAGTGAGGAGTGCGATCGCGTAAGTCTGGGAGATTAAGCATCGCGATCGCGTGAGGTTGTATGCGATCGCGTAGGGTAGTTTGGGGAGCCGGTCGAGTTTGTTCTTCGCGATCGCGTTCGTGTCATTGCGATCGCGTAGGGTCGCTGAGTTGTTCACTGCGATCGCGATCAGGACCACGCGATTGCGTAGAGGAAAAATAGGCCGCCCAGGATTTTGTGCATCGCGATCGCAAGCCCAGTGCTGCAATCGCGTAGAGTTAATTGGCCTGGCAGTGACTTTAAGTGCAGAACATTTCAGTCGCGGCCTAACAGACAAAAACCGCCATTGTTGAGCTCCAAGAGAGGAAATTGAAGGGGAAACGCTGGGATATCATCGGGAAATCATCGGGGGTAAGTTTCTTGACCTTAATTCGTTAGTTTATCATGAAATCCGTGATTATTTCACTGAAAATGGAAGATTAAAGGTGGGTTTGAGCCCTAGGCTTAAATTTTAGCAAAACCTTTGATTTGAATGGGCAAACAAAGTCCGATTTTGATAAAATGTATATGCACGGACTCGTATTGAGATAAGGAACCCGAATATATAACTTTCATGATTTTTCGATAAGCGTACCGAAAGTCGGGTTTTGGCAACTTGTGGGTTTTGGTGTATTTTGAGTTGTTTTGATTGGGTAATGCCCAATTGGCCTATTTTGATGTGATTCTGTTGATTTTATCAGATACTACACCTGTGGAGGCCGACATTCGCGGCAAGAGAGTTGTTTCTTAGCGGTTTTGTACCGGAGTTGAGGTAAGTGGCTTGTCTAACCTCGTGTGGCGGAACTTTCACCCCTAGGATATTATGTGATAGTTTAAATGCCTTGTACGCGAGGTGACGGGCGTGTACATGCGCTGGTTGTTGAAACACACACTTTACTTGAATTGTCCGATTTTGTGATATTCCTGCTCTTAGCTGATAAAAGCGTTACTTTTACCCGGTATTAGTTAGAAAAGCATGATTGACTAGGATTTAACATGTTTAATTGTTTCGTTGACTTACTTGAACTTCTTGATAAATTGTCGGCACTAGCTTCGGTGACGTTGTAATTAAAACATACTACACTCTCCCTATGTGTTTACTTTAATTGATGTATTGGTAGGGACTGCGGATTCGATTCCCGGAGATCCTGAGTTATTGGTAGGGACTGCGGGTTCGATTCCCGGAGACCCGGAGTGATATTGTTTGTGGACTGCGGGTTCGATTCCCGGAGATTCCGAGTTATTGAGATATGGACTGCGGGTTCGATTCCCGGAGATCCTGCGCTATTGATATATTATTGAGATGTGGACTACGGGTTCGATTCCCGGAGATCCTGAGTTATTGAGATATTATTGAGACATGGGCTGCGGGTTCGATTCCCGGAGACCCAGAGGTACTGAGTAGGGACTGCGGGTTCGATTCCCGGAGATCCTGAGTTATTGGTAGGGACTGTGGGTTCGATTCCCGTAGATCCAGAGTTATTGATTGAGTTTGTTACTTATTGTTATTTAATTGTAGACGGTTGCAGTAATCACTTTATTTTTGTTATTACAGAGTTATTATCATCTAAACTGCTTAATATTGTTTATATAATTATGTTACTGTTTCTCTCAGTAGGGCCCTGACCTTCCTCGTCACTACTCCATCGAGGTTAGGCTTGGCACTTACTGAGTACCGCCGTGGTGTACTCATGCTACTCTTCCGCACACTTTTGTTGTGCAGATCCAGGTACATCAGGACAGGCCCGTACTCAGGTGTTTCAGCAGCGCTTTGGGAGACCTCGAGGTATGATCTACTACGTCCGCGGATCCGGAGGCCTTCCTTCTATTCTATTAGTGCTAGTAGATGTTTTTCCTTCATTCCGTTGTTAGATACTCTTTACACATAGAGCTACAGTTGTATGTTCTCTTTTAGTCTATGTTACACGTGGGATTCCGGGTCTTGGTGGTGTTTTTATACAGTGTATTTGATGGGTGTATGTGCCAAGCGACACAGATTACATTCCTTTTATCTTATTTTCCACTAATTCTTATTAAATGTTCATAAACTGGTATATTCCGCAACGTGTTAGGCTTACCTAGTCATGGGGACTGGGTGCCATCACGACATGTTCACGATTGGTGAACTAGGGTCATGACAGGTGGCTAGCGAATTAATACATTTAAAAGCCGATAATTATTAAGCCAAATCGTTAAAGGTAAATAACCGCCCAATTCGTCCGATAAGCAACCCTAGGTAGGGGAGGGGGTGAGAAGAGTATCATAAAAAAATATTTTCCTAAACTATTTTTTACTCTCTAACCAAATAGTGAAAAATATATTCTCGAAAATATCTTCAACTCACCAACCAAAAAAGAAAAAATAAGTGATAAAACCACTCATTTTTCATTCCCGTGATATCAAACACACCCTAAAATGCTTAGTTTGGAATTATTGTTGTGGTGAAAACCTTATTCGCTATGGTAAAAAGTACAAACCTTATTCGCTAATTCTTTTAAGGAGCTTAGCAATCCATATAATAAAATATGATTGGTCCAAGCTATTACATTTCATAATTTGAAGTGCATTTGGCTAATGGCTATACATAAAAAGAATATGTATTTAGATATGTATGGGTCAAAATATGACCTCGAGATAATTAACGAGATTAACTATGTCCTAAGCTAATTCGAAGTTAATAAATGGGATGGCCACTTATTAACTACGATACCCGATCGTCAACCAACTTGATCATTAAGGCTACGACCTTTCCGCCATCGTAAGGACGGAACCTCAGTATAGTCACGGCCGTCAGTGTCAGCTCACACATCTTATGCCTATAAATACTAAGAGAAGGAACCCTAAAAATGGGGCTGCTTCTTCTTCTTCTTCACCACTACTCCCAAGAAGGGAGAACACACAAAAATACACTCCATATTACGGGAAAAAGAACATCATTGTAAGGCTCTGAACCTCTCTATGGAGAGACAGACCAAACCAATATCATCAATAAAAGATCTCTACATATTTCTTTCTAATGAATAACACTTGTCTCTTGTATTTTTCATTTGGTCTCTCGATTATTACGATCTGCTATGATTGGCCCTCAATCTATTTTCATTATTTTTTGCTTGAAAAGTATGTGATAACTTCGAGCTAAACAATTTGGCGCCGTCTGTGGGGATTTCATAGCAGAATCGCGTAGTTCTTCCCTGGACCAAAAGGAAAGAAACGCCAAAGAACAACCTAGCTCAAATAAGCTAAAGCGATGTATCAGACAAAGGGAACTTGAAGATCTCGAATTGAGATCCAACTCCTCTATCACTCCTCTCCCGGATAGTACAAGCAAGAAGAAGAAGCAGTTTCCCTCCCCCCCGAGGGAGGATCTCTGTATGCCACCCCCGCATCCCTGATGCGAGATCCAGCTAGAAATCGACATGGAGATATCTCGAACTAAGAGTCACCTCAAGCAAGCCTACATGCCCCGATTGGGAGGATAGCGCAGGAGTTGCCCAAGATCTCGAATCAAAACCGAGCTTCAACACTCAAACATCGACAAAACCAGATTCAGGCTATGCGCCTTCGCCAACATAAAATTAAAAGTTCAACTACATGTTGAACTGGGACTCAGGCTATGCGCCTTCGCCAACATAAAATAAAAAATTCAACTATAAGTTGAACTGGGACTCAGGCTATGCGCCTTCACCAACAAAAAAGTTACAAGAGTCTACTACGGTTGAATAGCGACTCAGGCTATACGCCTTCGCCAACAAAAAAGTTACAAGATTCAACTACGGTTGAATAGCGACTCAGGCTACGTGCCTTCACCAAAAAGTTCAACTAGAAGTTGAACAGAGGACTCAGGCTATGTGCCTTCGCCAACATAAAATTAAAAGTTCAACTATAAGTTGAACTGGGACTCAGGCTATGCGCCGTCGCCAACAAAAAATTACAAGATTCAACTACGGTTGAATATCGACTCAGACTATGCGCCTTCGCCAAGAAAAAACATTACAAGATTCAACTACGGTTGAATAGCGACTCAGGCTATGTGCCTTCACCAAAAAGTTCAACTATAAGTTAAACCGGGACTCAGGCTATGCGCCTTCGACAACAAAAAATTACAAGATTCAACTACGGTTGAATAGCGACTCATGCTACGTGCCTTCACCATTACAATCCCAATCTTGCTCAAACAACAAGGCCGAACACCTTCGTCCTCAAGCCCGAAGAGCCACGGATGGAGAAACATGTTAAGCTCCCTCGCCATTCAAGTAAGTACACCCAACTCGAACTAAAATTCGGTCCATGTAAAGTTCGGCCCCGGTCGAAGCACAAGGCCGCGTTCTGTACCATCACGACCAGTAATTCGACCACGCCCGATTTGGGACTGAGGCTAAGTGCCACTATTGCCAAATAATGGCCACAACTTGTTTACACCAAGTAAAAGAGAAGCGATAAACAAAAAGCGCTTAATCACGGCCAACGACATCACTGCTAAACAGTCGACCTAGTCTGTGACTAAGGCAAGCAAACGACTCGATGACAGTCGAAGGCACCTACCTAGCTAAGGCCGCCAACATTATCATGGTCAAGGCCATCACCACCACTACGGTCCATGACATGGGGAAAGGTACAAAATAAACACCAGGCAGAACAGAGGAAAACAAAATTGCATATATTTACATCTTTAATTACAACGGGTCATCCCCGCTTACACTCGGCCAAGGCTAGTAATTGAGAAAGAAAGAAAAAAAACAAAAAAATTTAGCCAAACGTCAATGAAAACAAGAAAAGTATAACAAATCCTTTTCACTCAATGCCACCCGCGCCACCACCAACATCACCAATGCCCTCAACGCCAGCATCAACCCCTGGCATAGCTGGATCAAAGCTGTAGTCGACACGGGCCTCACGAGCCATTTGACGCGTTCCTTCATAAGAGGCTTCAAGTACAATGCCAGCCTCCCACAGTCTAAAGATCACGAGCCGGGCCGAAAGAGGTAGCCTGATACCTCAAGCGCTGGTTCTCGACCTCTAAGGCCATAATCCAATCCGCTGCAGTATGGGCATCCCGTTCATAGATGCCAATGTGTTCCTCCAGCGCTCCCTCTTGAAAGACCGCAGCAGCCCTTCTCCCGACTTCTATCTCCTCATTTTTACGATGAAGATGCTCTTCTAGAGTACTAACCCTGCCAAGGGTTTGTTGCATTTGACATTCTCACCTCACCAGCTCTTCGACGAGAACCCCGTTCCAGGGGTCGTTCCTCATACGCTCACGCTTCCCACGACATCAGTCGCGGTAACGATGGTACTTCTCCCATGCCCGCGAGCAAATCCCCGAACAGACGTTAGCTCGGCGGATGCTCTCCACCTCTAACAAAAATAGCTACAAGAACGAAGCAATAATCAGAACAAAAATCAACCAAGTGAAACAAAGAGAAACTAAGTTACCACACGTACCGTCAGGCCCTATGCGTCCGCCTCTCCCATCAGCGTGACGTTTGAGATGCCCTTCAACGACGTGCTCTCCGCCTTCGAGCATAGAACCTTGCACAAAGGCACCATATTCTCCTCTTGAAGCAGCAAGTTCTTCTCTGTAGGGATCTTAATGTAACAGAACTACTCTTTCGCATGTACCATTGTGTAGGTAAGGCCGTCCACAATTTTAAGGCCTATGGCCATCTCTAGTGTGTAAACGGCTAAGGCCGTCCACAATTTTAAGGAATATGGCCATCTCCAATATGTAAATGGCTAAGGCCATCCAAAATTTTAAGGCCTATGGCCATCTCCAGTGTGTAAACGGCTAAGGCCATCCACAATGTTAAGGCCTACAGCCATCTCCAGTATGTAAACGGCTAAGGTCGTCCACAATTTTATGGTCTACGGCCATCTCCAGTATGTAAACAGCTAAGGCCGTCCACAATTTAAAGGCCTATGGCCATCTCCAATGTGTAAACAGCTAAGGCCGTCTACAATTTTAAGGCCTATGGCCATCTCTAGTATGTAAACGGCTAAGGCCGTCCACAATTTTAAGGCTATGGCCATCTCCAGTGTGTAAACAGCTAAGGCCGTCCACAATGTTAAGGCCTACGACCATCTCCAGTATGTAAACGGCTAAGGCCGTCCACAATTTTAAGGCCTACGGCCATCTCCAGTATGTAAACGGCTAAGGCCGTCCACAATTTTAAGGCCTATGGCCATCTCCGGTATGTAAACGGCTAAGGCCATCCATAATGTTAAGGCCTACGGCCATGTCTAGTATGTAAACGGCTAAGGTCGTCCACAATGTTAAGGCCTATGGCCATCTCCAGTATCTAAACGGCTAAGGCCGTCCACAGTGTTAAGGCTATGGCCATCTCCCAGTATGTAAACGGCTAAGGCCATCCACAGTATTAAGACTACGGCCATTCCCGATGAATAGGTGGCTACGACCATCCTCAAAATGTATGCAAGCAACTCGACTACGATCGAAGTTACTCACATGGTCATGGTTATCAACACAAAATGACTAAGGCCATTCACTTCAACGGCATAATCGCCCACATAAAAACGGCTAGGGCCATTATTGAGCTCGACCAAAACTGCTTCCAGAAAAGTCCACTCATCAAGCTTGGTCAAGGCACGACCTCGATAAGTGGAGGGACTAACTGTATGGGTCAAAATATGACCTCGAGATAATTAACGAGATTAACTATGTACTAAGCTAATTCAAAGTTAAAAAATGGTATGACCACTTATTAACTACGATACCCGATCATCAGTCAACTTGATCATTAAGGATACGGCCTTTCCGCCATCGTAAGGATGGAACCTCAACATAGTCACGGCCGTCAGTGCCAGCTCACACATCTTATGCCTATAAATACTAAGAGAAGGAACTTTAGAAAGGGGGCTGCTTCTTCTTCACCACTACTCCCAAGAAAGGGAGAACACACAACAATACCCCCCATATTACGGGAAAAAAGAACATCATTGTAAGGCTCTGAACCTCTCAATGGAGAGACATACCAAACCAATATCATCAATAAAAGATCTCTACACATTTCTTTCTAATGAATAACACTTGTCTCTTGTATTTTTCATTTGGTCTCTCGATTATTACGATCTGCTATGATTGGCCCTTAATCTATTTTCATTGTTTTATGCTTGCAAAGTATGTGATAACTTTGAGCTAAACAAGATATATTTTTGAAGTGTAGTAGTTCATTTCCACTTTCATTTGGCTTTTAAGAATTTTTAGACCACAACAAATAGAATATCCTAGCAGAACATTAAGTTACTATATAGATCATGTCTTTGTTCCCTTCATCTTCAGCAAGTATTAAGGCTATTTTAAAGGAGATTATGTATCGTACTGAAATTAAATTATAGTCGGATTGTTAGACACAGTTTTAATAATGAAAATAATATACATATGCAGCAAATCAATTACAAGGAATCAAGAGGATACTACAAGATTGTTGGAGAAAATCTTGACATATAAGGGAAGAAATAAATCAAGGTTCAACAACAAGATCAGCAGACCTGGATTACTAAGGAAAGAATTCGCAAATTTGAGAAGAATCCTATCAAACTAATCAATCAACTGTGATAGAGAGAATCAAGCTCTCAACTATATTTGGAGAGTCGAAGATCCTCCAAAAGTTAAGGCACGAATCAAGGGCATCATTCCGGAAAGTCGAAGATCCTGAAGAGATTGGTACGCGACTAATTTTGGAAAAAGCCAATATTCAAGAAGCAGGTCTTTACTACATACACTTGCTGAAGAAAGGAAATCAACGAGAAACAACGGGTAACTACCTTATTCTTAGAAAGAATCAATTTCCTTCCAAGGATCAAATCTCTTGGGTTGTCAAGCATCTATCAAAATCAAAGTATTTATACCTAGCCTTCTCCCTAGTCACACATACTTTGATCATACCAAAAACCCTCTCTTTATTCTACTGCAGAAAAATATTGTAGTTGTCTAAGATCTGTTGTGTAACAAGCTAGAGAAAGAAATGAGGGTGTAACACCGGTGAGGCTTTGTATCAAAAAGAAAAACGAGTGATAGAGGATCTGTAGTTTCAAGTCATATCCACTGTACTCGAAGAAACATTTACTGAAGAGAACTCCCTCACAACCCAAGGGCACTAGACTAGGATTCACATTAAATCCGAACTAGTGTAAAATTATGGTGTCTTTAATTCCTGCATTTATTTATCTACAATTTCATTCTATTATTACTTCTCCTTAATTATCAGATCTAGTTGACTAATTACTTAACTAGTCAACTAACAAACCAATAAAGTTTAAAAATATACAATTCACCCCCCTCTTGTACTTTCAATTGGTATCAGAGCAAGGCTCACATCTTTCTTTTTGCCTAACAACTTGTGATAAAAGATCATGGCAAATCAAGTTATTATAGGCGCTCTCTTCCAGGAAGGTACTTCGCAAGTTAGACCACCATACTTCAATGGACAACACTTCTACCATTGGAAAGTGAGAATGGAGATCTTTACCAAGGCTTATGATGTCAAAATTTGGAGAGTTATCAAAAAGGAATATTATCCCCTACCTGATGCCACTCCACCACTTGCTGACCCTGAAGATATTGATTCATACACAAAAGAGCAACTGGAAGTGGTACAACTAAACAACAAAGCAAGAAATCTGCTTCATAATGCCATAAGTGGTGAAAAGTATGAGAAAATCTCAAGCTGTAAAGAAATGTGGGACAAGCTTGAGGTTACATATGAAGGAACTAGCAAGGTCAAGGAAACACATATCAACATGCTAGTTCACGACTACGAACTCTTCTCAATGAAAAAAAGGAGAATCTATAAAAGAAGTGTTCGCTAGATTCAGCAAAAATAATTAGCGACCTGAAGGCATTTGGCAAATCCTATACTAGCGGTGATTAAGTGAGAAAAATCCTAAGAAGTTTGCCAACTAACTGCCAGACCAAAGTAGTCACACTGGAATCTCAATATCTAAACAAACTATCCTATGATGAACTAAGAGGAGAACTCATAGCTTTTGAAAGGATGCATCTAAAGAAGACCAACCAAGAAGAGAAAAGGAAAATAATCGCATTTAAGGCCTCAACTGAAATAGCTGAAAAGGAAATAGATGAAGATCCTGAAGCTCTATAATAAGAAATTGCTATGATGTCAAGAAACATGGATGGAATAATGATAAGATTCCGAAACACAAAGAAAGGAAGAGTTCTAGCAAGACAATCCATGCAATTCAATGAACAGGAGAAAAACGATGGAAAATGCTATGAATGTGGTAGATTTGGGCACATTCAAGCAAAGTGCCCAAAACTAAAGAGAAAGACCTCCAGAGGCTATAACAAGAACAAATCCTTCGGAAGCTGGAGTGATAAAGATACCTTAGATCATGAAGAAGTAGCAAATATCTGCTTCATGACAATTCTGAAAAATGAAATGAACACATCCTCAGGATGCTGGACAGAGGAGGAATATTTAGATAAGGAAAACCAAAATTATTTTATGGCACGGGGTGAAACCGGTGAGGTAAGATCTTATAACTGTGAAAGGTGCCATGAATTACAGAATTTTCTTGATATAAATTTAAAAGAGTCTCAAAAATGATGAATGAACTTAAGAGACTTACTAAAGAAGTCAAGGACTGGAAACTCAATCATGAAGTATGTGAAATTGAAAAGGAAGCACTTCAAGAAGAGATTGAGTAATTGCAAATGCAACTCAATGGCATGTGCAAGTCCACCAGTCACAGTTTTGTCAAGTCAAACCAGGCGACTTATAGGTCAACTGGAAAAAGGACCAGCCAGAACCAAGTCAATTAGTAATACTACTAATGAAGGATCTAAAAGTAGGTCAGAAGTTACGTGTCATTACTGTAATAAGAGTGGTCATAACTTATTTTGTTGCTCGTAAAGAAAATATGTCAAGATGGGTTTGGAAACCAAGGATCAGATTTGAGTCTAGCAACAGTAACTCTTCAGGATCCAGGAAAGCTTGGGTACCTAAAAGAAAGTAACCACCTTATTTTACAGGAACACCACAGAATAAGCCGCAAAGAAAAATGGTACCTAGATAGTGCGTGCTCCAGTCACATGACAGGTGACAAAAACCTGTTCAAAGAAGTCACACAAATTGATTGAGAAAGTGTTAAATTCGAGGATGATTCAAAAGGCAAAATAGTAGGCACTAGAACAATCCCTTTTAACAATAACTATGACATCACTGAAGTTTATCTGGTTGATGGCCTCAACTATAATCTCTTAAGCATAAATCAACTCTGCGACTCAGCATATGAGGTAAATTTTAAGAAAATAGAATGCGCCATTGAAGATGACTCAGGTAAATAGTTCTTCCTAAAAAAAGGTATGGAAACATTTATATTCTTGATAGTTTTGAAAAAATTAAGTGGTCACATCTTCTTATCCTCTATGTCAGGTGATCCATGGTTGTGGCATAGAAAACTAGGACATGCCAGCATGCATTTGATAGAAAAATTGTCTAAATATGAGTTAGTCGTTGGTCTTCCTAAACTGAACTTCTCTAGAACCCATATCTGTGATGCATGTCAAATAGGTAAGCAAACCAGAAACTCTTTAAAAAATAAAGATATTGTATCCACCTCAAAACCTTTGCAACTACTTCACATGGATTTATTTGGAACTACTCGAACTTCTAGTATAGGAGAAAAAAGATATGCTTTTGTTATTATAGATGATTTTCACATTTCATGTGGGTGATTTTCTTATCTCATAAGGATGAGGCATTAAGAAATTTTTAAGTCTTCTGTAAGAAAGTTGAAAGAGAGAAAAAATATCTTATTTCAAGAATTTAGAACGATCATGGTGGAGAATTTGAAAGCAGAGCATTTGAAGAATTCTGCAATGATCAAGGTTACACAAATAATTTCTCTGTACCACAACCACCACAACAAAATGGAGTTGTGGAACATAAAAATAGAACCCTCAAAGATATGGCAAGAACTATATTGCTAGAACACTCTCTTCCAAATCATTTCTGGGCAGAAGGTGTAAGCACAACATGTCGCATCCTAAATTGATGTCTCATAAGGCCGATTCTGAAGAAGACTCTCTATGAACTATGGAAAAGTAAATATCCCAATATAACCTATTTCATCCTTTCAGAAGCAAGTTTTTTGTTCATAATAACGGTAAGGATAATCTTGGAAAATTCGATCCAAGAAGTGACGAAGGTATTTTCTTAGGCTACTCTTTAAATTGTAGATCTTTTATAGTATATAACAAAGGTACGCTATGTGTGGAAGAATCAATAATATTTTTTATGAAGCCAATCCCTTGGTCGAGAAAAGAGTTACTGTAGGTAATAAAGATCAAACTCAAGAACTTCAGGAGATAAGCAAACCTCAGGAGTCGACTGACTTATCTGCTATAACAGAGTCAACTGGTTAAGACAATAATATTATACAAGAATAACCAATCAAGTTGACTACTAATGTAGTTCATCCAAACGAATGGAGAAGCAAGCCTAAATATTCTCAAAAGTTCATTATTGGGGATCCACGTGAAGGGATAAAAACAACGGGAGCTCTCAAGAAGAAAGCAAATATCACATTAATATCTCATATTGAACCGAAGAAGATAGAGGAAACACTAAAAGATTCAAGTTGGGTTCAGGCTATACAAGACGAATTAGATCAATTTTGTAATAATCAATTGTGGAGCCTGATACCTAAACCTGAAAATGTCTCTATAATCGGAATAAAGGTGGTTTTCAGAAATAAATTGAATGAAGATGGAGAATTCATAAGAAACAAAGCCAGACTGGTTGCTCAGGGATATGTACAATAGGAAGGAGTCGACTATGACGAGAACTTTCCAGTAGCTCGTTTGGAATCCATAAGAATCCTTCTGGCCTACGCATCATTCAAAAGATTTAGACTATTCCAAATGTATGTTAAAAGTGCTTTCTTGAATGGATTCATCAAGGAAGAAGTTTATGTAAAACAACCTCCTGGGTTTATAGATTCAGAATTTCCATATCATGCATACAAACTCACTAAGGCGCTTTATGGACTAAAGCAAGCCCCACGTGCTTGGTATGACAGACTGGGTTCCTTTATTGTTGATCATGGATTCACAAGAGGAAAAATTGACACTACCTTGTTTATCAAAATATCATCAGAAGGTAATCTCGTTATTCAAATCTATCTTGATGATATTATATTTTGTAGTGCTAACCCTCTTATATGCAATGAATTTTCAAATCTCATACAAAGCGAATTCGAAATGAGTATGATGGATGAGCTAACATTCTTTCTTGGACTACAAATTCAACAAACTGAAGAAGGAACTTTTATATGTCTACACAAAGGAACTGATTCAAAAATTTGGGCTGAGCAATGCAAAATCAATTGGCACACCTATGAGTCCCTCTACAAATCTAGATAAGGATGAACAAGGAATCCCTGTTGATGAAACTAAATATCGTGGAATAATTGGATCATTACTATATCTGACAGCAAGTTGGTCGGATATTATGTTTAGCGTATGTAAATGTGCTTGATTTTAGTTAGCTCCAAAGGAATCACATCTGGCCGCAGTAAAAATAATTATTCATTACCTTATTGGGAATGTGTTCCATGATCTATGGTATTATTACTCTAACTATTTTAAATTAGAAGGTTTTTCAGATGCTCACCTTACATGTGATAAGGATGACAGGAAAAGCACAAGTGTTACATATCAATTACTGGGAAAGGGACTAATATTTTGGAACAGTAAAAAGCAAGCTTCAGTTGCACTATCCACTACTGAAGTTGAATTCATTGTTATAGGGCAATGTTACGCACAACTTTTATGGACGTCTCATCAATTAGGTGATTATAAAATTTTCTTTAAGCCTATATAAATTTTCTGTGATAATTTTAGTGCTATTTGTCTTTCAAAAAATCCTGTGCATCACTCGAGAGCAAAACATATAGATATTAAGCATCATTTTATTAGAGATCATGTTCTTAAGGGTGATATAAAGATATCTTTTGTTGGAACCATTGATCAACTAGCTGACATTTTTACTAAACCTCTATTAGAGGAGAGATTTTATGAATTACGAGATTTACTTAGCATTACTTGTATTCCTAATAAGTTTTAGGACCTATGTGTACTTTTATAATTTTATAGGGTAATGATTATACTGCACTCACGCATTAATTACCCTCCATATTTCCCCCCCCCCCCCTCTTTTCTTTACTTTCATATCAATTTGTAGTTCAAAGTAGGAAAGCCAATCATTACGTCCCTTCAACTGAAAACTTTTCCTTTTCTATGCTCAACCGCCAAATTTCCCTTCTTAAAGTAGAAAACCCTTTTCAATCACACTCATCTTCATATTCTCTCCACAAACACTGTTCAAGCCTTTCCCTTCCAATGGCTTATCACCCTAGAAATTGTCACGACCCTAGTTCACCAATCGTGAACATGTCATGATGGCACCCAGTCCCCACGACTAGGTAAGCCTAACACTTTGCGGAATGTACAAGTTTATGAACTTTAAACAAGAAATAGCGGAAAACGATATAAATAGGAATGTAATCCGTGTCGCTTGGCACATACACTCGTCAACACACTGTATAAAACACCACCAAGACCCGGAATCCCATGGGCAACACAGACTAAAAGAGAGTATACAACTGTGGCTCTATGTGTAAAGAGTATCTAACAACGAAATGAAGGAAAACATCTACTAATACTATCGGAATAGAAGGAGGGCCTCCGGATCCGCGGACGTAGCAGATCATACCTCGAGGTCTCCCAAAGTGCTGCTGAATCACCTAGTATGAGCCTGTCATGATGTACCTGGATCTGCACAACAAAAGTGTGCAGAATAGTAGTAGCATAAGTACACCACGGCGGTACTCAGTAAGTGCCAAGCCTAACCTCGATGGAGTAGTGACGAGGAAGGTCGGGGCCCTACTGAGAGAAAACAATTACAAAATGATAATAACAATAATAAGCAGTTTAAATGATAATAATTCCGAAATAACAACAATAAAATGATTACTGCTACCGTCTACAATTAAGCTAACAACAAGTAACAAACTCAATTAACAAGTCCAAGACCTGTGGGAATTGAACCCACAGTCCCATCAACAGTACCCCTGGGTCTCCGGGAATCGAACCCGCAGCCCGTGTCTCAATAAATCTCAGGATCTCCGGGAATCGAACCCGCAGTCCATATCTCAATAACTCAGGATCTCCGGGAATCGAACCCGCAGTCCCTACCAATAACTCGGGATCTCCGAGAATCGAACCCGCCAGTCCCTACCAATAACTCGGGATCTCCAGGAATCGAACCCGTAGTCCACAACAATATCACTCCGGGTCTCCTGGGAATCGAACCCACAACTATGGGATCTCCGGGAATTGAACCCGCAGTCCACAAACAATAGCAATCCGGGTCTCTGGGAATCGAACCCACAACCCTGGGATCTCCGGGAATTGAACCCGCAGTCCACAAACACAACAAATAAAGAAAACGCTCACAGAAAACATAATATGCTTAACTACAACTTCACCGAGGACTAGTGCCAACAATTATCAAGAAGTTCAAGTAGGACAATTAGGCAATTAGACGGATAAATCCTACCTAATCATGCTTCCCTAACGAATACCAGGTAAATGTCACAATTTAATAAATTAAGAACAGGAATATCACGAATTGAACAATTCAAGTAAAGTGAGTTACAACAACCAGCGCATGTACACGCTCGTCACCTCGCGTACAAGGCATTTAAACTATCACATAATATCCTAGGGGTAAAGGTTCCACCACACGAGGTTAGACAAGCCACTTACCTCGATCCCGGTACAAAACCGCTAAGAGACAACCCTCTGGCCGCGAATGTCGGACTCCACCGATGTAGTATCTGATAAAAATCAATGAAATCACATCAAAATAGGCCAATTGGGCATTACCCAATCAAAACAATCGAATTACACCAAAACCACAAAGTTGCCAAAACCCGACTTTTGGTACGCTTCTCGAAAAATTACGAAAGTTACATTTTTGGATTCCTTATCTCAACACGAGTCTAACCATACCAAGAACACCCAAATCGGACCACAAATGGCCCATCAAATCCTTGATTCTATCCAAGAGGGTTTTCTACCCCTTTTTAACAAAAATTCTCAAATTAAAGACTAAAACTTGCAATAGATTCGAGTTATACAACCAAAATTGAGTTAAGAGTACTTACCCTTTTGATTTCTCCAAAAATCTCCCGAAATATCGCTTTACCCGAGCTCCAAATCGTCAAAAATGGCAAATGGGACGAAGTTTGAACTTTATTCTGCTGCCCAGGTATTTGTTCTTCGCGTTCGCGGTCCTTCTCTCGCGTTCGCGAAGAACAAACTCCCAAATTACATTTTTCCAACTTTGCTCGGACAGCCTCTATTGCAATGGTCATAAAGTTTTATACACAATTCCACATGACTATTATAATATGTTTTTGAAAACTAGATTCAAAGAGCTACAACTTTCGTTTTTGAATCATCTCAAAATTCCTTGTAGATAAAAAGATATGAGCTTCCGAAGTAGGACTTGTGCGACAGAAAATCCTTCTTCGCGAACGCGAGGAACTGTTCGCGAACGCGAAGAACAAAGTCTCTGATGGAAAATCCTTCTTCGCGAACGTGATACCTTCATCGCGAACGTGAAGAACAAAGTCTTAGATGACAAATTCTTCTTCGCGAACGCGATAGGACCCTCGCGAACGCGAAGAATAATACCAGATACCAGAACAGCAGTCCAAAAACTTCCAAAAATGACCCGTTGGGCATCCGAAATCATCCCGAGGCCCCCGGGACCCCAACGAAAACCACCAACATACTCCAAAACATGATACGAACTTGTTCCAATCATAAAAACACCATCCTAAACATCAAAATCACCAATTACACACGGATTCAAGCCTAAGTTTCTTCAAAACTTTCAAAACTAACATTCGATCCAAAACCCGATCAAACGACGTCCAAATGATCTGAAAATTTGCGGACATATCCAAAATCACATAACGAAGCTACAGAAATTGTCAGAATTCCATTCCGACCCCCGGATCAAAATCTCACCTATCGTTCGGATACGCCAAAATTTGAAACTTCGGCATTTCAAGCCTAATTGAGCTACAGACCTCCAAAATACATTTCGAACGCGCTCCCAACCCCGAAATCACCTAACGGAGCTAATGGAACCATCGGATTTCCGTTCCGAGGTCGTCTTAACATTGTTCCGACTACGGGTCATTTTTCAATTATAAGGCTTCTATTTAGGGACTAAGTGTCCCAAAACGCTCCAAATTTCAGAACCGACTCTCCCGGCAAATCACCATAGCAGGAATAAACTTAGGGGAACAGTTAAATTGGGGATTGGGGCGAAATTTTCTAAAACGACCGGTCGGGTCGTTACAGAAATCTATCTGCCTTCACTAGAAAAAGCACTCATTCAAAAGCAAAACCCCCTTCTATGCCTCCTTAACAGTTAGACCAAGGGTCATATTGCTCTAAGGGTTTCGCCTTTCCTCAAGGTGAAATCTCTGATCAGTCTCCACTTCTTGGAGAAAAGGCGTTGGGTACGCCACCCATGGAAGAACCCCTTATTTCGTCCACCCCAAAGAAATGAAAGGTTGATTTCTCTGCTTCTCTTGAATCTGATCTCAATTTCTGGGATTCCCCAAATAAAGATCTTTTTCTTATCCTGAAAGAAAAAATCATTGCCCATGGAAGGATTGTTGATCTTGACGACAAGGAAGCCCTCAATTGCAAAATCAAATACCTTTTTATGTATCAAGGTTGGGATAAGTTCCTCTCCATTCCTCCGCCTAAGGTATATGAACCCCTAGTTAGAATGTTTATGTAAATCTTCATTCTAGCAAACCTGAGAGGTTAGAGTCCTTAGTGTTAGGTAAGCGCATTGTTCTTGAATATGCTTTGTTTGACACACTTTTTCAGTATCATTGGTCTGGTTTTCCTACTCTATTCAAAAATACTTGGCATGATAACTTTGAAATTTCTTTTGACCAAGCCAAGCAATGTATTGTTGAGAGTCCCTCAAATCCCTCCAAACCAGTTAGGTCGAAGTGATGTTAGCTTCAAATCCAAGGTTCTGGCCCACATAGTGGCAACTACTTTGCTTCCCCGCATTGGTTCCTTTTCAACCTTCTCCTAGAGAGACACATGTTTCATCTATTGACTTATCACCAAACTCAAAATCAAGCTTTCCTTGTGGGTCATAAATTTCATGGTCGAAAGTGCTGAAGATTCCACTAGTCTTCCCTATGGCATGACAATCACTCACATTCTGGAAGTTCACCAAATTTCCCTGTCCAACTATCCCTTCGTCACTGTTTCCAAGTCCTACAACTCTAGAGCCTTTGCTAGTATGGGATATGTAAGTGTCGAAGTCACCTGGGTTAAGAAGCATGATAGTGAAGCTAAGCATACTCCTGTAGAGCCAAAACCCTCCAACAACAGTTCCTCCTCTTAGTCTTGACAACACTGATCTGGGTGAAAAGCTTCGTGCTATTAACTCCCAACTCTCAGAACTCAAAGATATTCTCACAACCACTCAGTCTACTGTTGGTGATATCCATGCTCTTTCCAAGGAAACAGGGTCTGATGTATCCAAAATTCGAGTTGTTGTTCTCAAGGTTAGGGAAAATGTTGTCAAGGCCTTCAAAGAGATTCATGACAGGTTGGATGGAGTCAGCATATGAGCCAATGCAAGCTTTGAACAGTTGAAGGAAGCTATCTACAATACTCTCACCTATTTTCTGAGTTGTTGATCTGAATGTTATAAGATAATTTATTTTGTTTTTCTAACTTTGGGCTGTGTTTTCAACCTTTGGATAAATTTTTTTGTTTGCTGTTTTATGGGTTTTTTTAGCCGTTGAATGCTCTATGTTCTTATCTGCTTATTCTGATTATTCATGCTTATTTATGTTCCCTTTTTGCTGATGCCAAAAAAGGGAGAAAGAGTATAAGGTTTATCTATACATGTTATCTATAAATAAATCGACTGGGATGTACCAGTTTATATGTTTGAGTGTAAGTTCAACCATACAGGTATAGAAGTCGACTAGGATGGATATGTGTATGTCAGTTTATCTATACATGTTCATAAGTCAACTCTAACATCAACTAGTCAACTGCATATATTGAGGGAGAGCATCACAAACCAATCAGCTGCATACATTGAAGGGGAGTAACTTATAGAGAAGTCAACTGGTATTTATTATTGTATATTATTTTTTCATCATAAAAAATGGGGAGATTGTTAGATACAATTTTAATGATAAAAATAATATACATATACATGAAATCAATTACAATGAGTCAAGAGGATACTACAAGACTGCTGGAGTAAATCTTGACATATAAAGGAAGAAATAACTCAAGGCTCAACAACAAGATCAACAGATCTAGTTTACTAAGGAAAGAATTCGTAAATTTGTGAAGAATCCTATCAAACCAATCAATCAGCTATGATAGAGAGAATCAAGCTCTCGACTATATTTTGAGAGTCGAAAATCCTCCTAAAGTTAAGGCACTAATCAAGGAAAGCACTCCGGAAAGTCGAAGATCCTGAAGAGATTGGTACGCGACTAATATTGGAAAGAGCCAACATTCAAGGAGCAGATCTTTACTACATATACTTGCTGAAGAAAGGAAATCAAGGAGAAACAACGGGTAGCTACCTCATTCTTGGAAAGAATCAATTTCCTTCTAAGGATCAAACTCTTGGGTTGTCAAGCATCGACCTTCATCAAAGTAGTATTTATACCTAGCCTTCTCCATAGTCACACATACTTTGATCACATCAAAAACCCTCTCTTTATTCTACTACAAACGCATTGTAGTTCTCTAAGATCTACTGTGTAACAAGCTAGAGAAAGAAAGGAGAATGTAACACTGGTAAGACTTTGTATTAAAAAGAAAAACGAGTGATAGAGGATATGTAGCTTCAAGTCATATCCACTGTACTCGAATAAACATTTACTGAAGAGAACTCCTTTGTAACCTAAGGGGACTGGACTAGGATTCACATTGAACCCGCACCAGTATAAAATTTTGGTGTCTTTAATTCTTGCATTTTCTTATCTACAATTTCATTCTGTTATTACTTCCGCTGAATTATCAGATCTAGTAACAAACCAATAAAGTTTAAAAATATACAATTCACACCCTCCCCTCTTGTACTTTCATATGTCACACTATAAGTGTATTCTTTCTCTTAGCAACTCCATGTTAAAAGACTGATCAACAATAGAAAACTTTAGGCAGTGCTGGGGTTATTCCTAATTTATCTATGTTAATATCGAAAAACCAAAACGTAAAGAAGAGGATACTTACAAAAGAAAAATAATGTAATGCTAAGAATAGTAATAATACAAAATAATAAAAACAATCTAGATCACACTCAAAAATACTTCCTTGGTCATGATCAGGATATCAAGTAAATATGATAGAAATATGAGTAATATGAGTTAACTAACTGTAGTTGCAATTGTTAGTTATACTGTAGTTATGTAGCTAGAAAGGTAGTTAATTATTGTTAAATGGGTTAGTGGATTAGTTAAGGAATAACAACTATCACTTAGCTGTAGTTTTAGACTGTAATTATATATTAGCATGTGAAAGTGGAATGAAAAATGTAGCGTTTATTTCCATCTTCTTCCCTAAGTTTTCTTCTCTCATCTCTACTCTTCATCACCCAAACCTCTATTTTGATATGATATCAGATCCACAGGGTCATTAGTGTATCCTCACATTAGTGTGGTTTTATCATCCTCAATTCTGTTCTCTCAAAACTAATTTGGAAAATTGACAATGGCGACTCTTGATAACACCGAATCAGAGAAATTAGTTCACAATCATCCATTTTTTCTGAATTCAAATAATAATTCAGGAGCTATATCGATCTCGTTGCAGTTGAAAGGACTGAACAATTACTCTGTGTGGAGCCGGGCAATGAAGATTGGCATCCTAGGTCGATACAAGCTAGGGTTCAATGACGGGACATGCAAAAGGGAGAATTATGGTACAAATCTCGTTGATCTCTAGGAGCATTATAATGCGATTGTATTGTCATGGTTGATGAACTCTGTTTCACTAGAATTATTGAGTGTAATGGTGTATTCCTCGAATGATAGTGCAATATGGGATAATAGGAAGGAGCATTTTGATAAGGTGGATTTTTCTAGGATTTTTCAGATCCACGAAGAAATTGCCACTGCTAGACAGGGAACTAGCTCAATTTCAACCTATTTTTTTTTAAAATTGAGAGTGCTTTCCGCAGAATTTGATACTTTAGCACCAATTCCTGGCCGCGACACTGCAAATTCTCATGAATTTGCTTAGTTTATGGGGTGTCAAAGCTTCTACAATTTCTGATGGGACTCGATGAATCATATGAACAAGCTAGAAGTCAGCTACTCATGATGGTACTTGTTCCTACTATTAACAAAGCATACTCTATGCTTATGGAAAAGGATAGCCAAAGGAACATGACAAACACTATATCTGCAGCTGATATTGCAGATATTACATTTGCTCAGAAGCCTAAGAAGAACTATAATGTGCACTGTGACTACTGCAAAACTAAAAGGTAACACTCGTAAAGGTTGTTACAAACTTGTTACAACCCTAGTTCACCAATCGTGAACCTGTTATAACGGCACCCAGTCATCCGACTAGGTAAGCCCAACACAATGCGAAATTTACAGCTTTTATGAACAACAATTAAAATAACAGCAGAATGACATAGAAAAATGTAATCGGTGCCGCTCGGCACATTCACACTTTACCAAAATACTAGAATATATAACCACCAAGACCTAGAAACTCACGGGCAAACACAGGCTAAGAGAGTATAACCATGGCTCTATACACCAATAGTATCTATACAACCAAAATAAAAAGGAATAACTGACATCACTAGGAAAGAACAGAAGAAGACCCTCCGGATCTGCGGACGTAGCAGATGCATACCTCGAGTCTCCTGAAAATACTCCTAGATCACCGGTAGTGCGTCTGATCAGATGGACCTGGATCTGCACAACAAAAGTGTGCAGAAGAGTAGCATGAGTACACCACGACGGTAGTCAGTAAGTGCCAAGCCTAACCTCGATGGAGTAGTGACGAGGAAAGGTCAGGGCCCTACCGAGAATAATAAAAATAATGATAATAATATCAAACAGTGCAAAGTATAAGCAAATCTGAAATAACAGCAAAACGAGATAAAAACTACAAGTCGTCTACAGTTAAGCTAATAAAGAGAAATCAACACAACAGTACAAATCAATAATTCAGGATCTCCGGGAATTGAATCCGCATCCCATATACACTCAGTAACTCAGGATCCTTGGGAATCGAACCCGCAACCCATATATCTCAGTAGCTAGGATCTCCGGGATTGAACTCGCAGTCCTTTATATTAGTATTATAGGATCTCCGGGAATTGAACCCATAGTCCTTTATATCAATATCACAGGATCTCCGGGAATTGAACCCGCAGTCCTCTATATCAGTATCACAGGATCTCGGGAATCGAACCCGTAGTCCATATTTCAATAATCTCAGGATCTCGGGAATCGAACCCGTAGTCCATATTTCAATAATCATAGGATCTCGGGAATTGAACCCGTAGTCCATATTTCAATAATCTCAGGATCTCGGGAATTAAACCCGCAGTCCTCAGAACACAAGCACAATCAAATAAGAGAAACACTGAGAGAAATGAAGTACACTGCTACAATTAACAACTAAATACAGTCTCAACATGTTCCAGGAAATTCAATTAAGACAAGTAGGCATTTAGAAAGTTAACCCTATCAAATCATGCTTCCCTAGCTAACACATGATAATTCTTACAATTAAACCAATCAAATAATAGAGATAACACTGATTGAGAAATTTCAAGTAAAGTGGGTGTTTCAAAAATTTGTGCAAGTACACGCCCATTACCTCACGTACAAGGCATTTAAATCATCACATAATATATCCTAGGGGAGAAGGTCCCCCACACAAGGTTAGACAAGTCACTTACCTCAATCCCGGTACAAAAACACTAAGAAATAACTCCCTTGCCACGAGTATCCGACTCCGAGTGGCCCAAATCTATTCAAACCAATTACATAGTGTAAATAACATCACAAGTAACTAATTACACAGATAAAATTAAAGCTATGGCGTGAAAATGGGTACAATTACCAAAATACCCCTATATCCATCGGCTCGGAATTGAAATATTTTTAAGTTTTCAGAACCCTCGCACTCTCACGAGTCTAACCATATAAAATTTATCAAAATCGGAGTTCGTTTGCCCCTCCAAATAATCAAAGTTTGTTCAAGGAAACTTACCCCAAATTACACCCAAAATCCGAAATTAAAGGAAGAATTTGAGTCTAGATTGGTGAATAATAATCATAAGGGAGTAAGAAATTGTTACCGAACAATTGCCCCTGAAAAGCACTCGAAAAATCACCCAAAACCAAGCTCCGTAGCTTGAGTTTTTGTAAAAATGGTGAAACCCCCGCGGATGAAATTCTTATAACTGATTCTATCTGCCCAGTTGTTCACTGCGATTGCATGAAGTGAGATGCGATCACGAAGAAGAAATATGTTGGGGCCTGAAATTGGTCAATGCGATCGCATGAACAGATATGCGATCGCGTAGAAGAATTTTTGAAGGCCTGGAAAAATACTCTATGCAATCGCAATGGGAGGCCTGCGATCGCGTAAGGTTAGATAATAATGTTATGTGATCGCATCAAGGGCACTGCATTGCGGAGAAGGAAAGATATTAACTATGCAATCGCAGGAGGGAACTATGCGATCACATTAAAGGAAAAAGGAAACCTCTAGAATTATACTTCGTGATCACATTAGTGAGGATGCGATCGCAGAGAGCAAAAAGTCTGCAACATCAACAACTGAAATCTGACCTGTTTCATCAACTCAAAATGGTCCGTTTGACCCCCGGAAACACCCCCGAGGCCCCCGAGACCTCAACTAAAACCACCAACCTACTCCAAATCACGATAAGAACTTGTTCCAATCATAAAAACATATCATTAAATACAAAAATCATCAAATCATGGCGGATTCAAGGCTAAGTTTCAACAAAAACTTCTGAAACCTACATTCTACCAAAACCCCGACCAAACGATGTCTGAATGACCTAAAAATTTGTAGACATATCCAAAATCACCTAACGAAGCTACTGCAACTGTCGGAATTCCATTCCGACTCCCGGATCAAAATCTCACCTAACAACCGAATTTTCAAAAATTTCTCACTTTGACATTTCAAGCCTAAATGAGCTGCGGACCTCTAAAATACATTCCAAACATGCTCCCAACCCCGAAATCACCTAACGGAGCTAATGGAACTATCGAATTTCCATTCTGAGGTCATCTTAACACTGTTCCGAATACGAACCATTTTTAAATTATTAATCTCTCATTTAGGGACTAATTGTCCCAAAACACTCCAAATTCTAGAATCGAACATCCCAGTAAACAAAAATAGCAAAAATGAACTTAGGGAAAGCAGTTAATTGGGGATCGGGGCGTAAATTTCAAAAATGATCGGCCGGGTCGTTATAAAATT
Source organism: Nicotiana noctiflora (assembly GCA_032618575.1). Taxonomy (NCBI): domain Eukaryota; kingdom Viridiplantae; phylum Streptophyta; class Magnoliopsida; order Solanales; family Solanaceae; genus Nicotiana; species Nicotiana noctiflora. Next base: position 111,224 of record JASVEL010004023.1, read on the forward strand.
CTTAGGGTACTCTGGTGATTTCAAGCATAAGAAGAAGCAGAATTTCATTGTAGCTCATAATATCTCTTGGAGATGGTAGAAAACATGATGCAATGGAAGGAAGACAATGCCATAATGATGACAGTGGTGCAGAACAATTTGTAGGTTCTTACTTCACACCTGAACAATACTCTCATATTCTAAAGCTGCTCAAATAGGATAACACTGATGAATCATCAAGCGACATGGCAGGTATGATGAAATCTCAACAAATATGGAAGGTAATAATAATGCTTTTTGGTAGATTCATAGAAGAAGGATTGGATTGTTGACTCGGGAGCTACAAACCATATGATCTTATACCTAAATGTGTTAGAAAAGAAAACTAAATTAGAATCTCAAGAACAACAAAAGGTACACTTACCAAATGGCGGAAGAACTGCTGTAACACATATTGGTTCATGTAATTTCAATGACATAGACACATTAGACAATGTTATATATATACCGGACTTCAAGTACAATTTGTCGTCTATTTCTAAGCTCACAAAGGCATTACAGTGCTTAGTCACCTTCTTTTCAAATTTTGCATGTTCTAAGACCTTTACAGTGGGAAGGTCAGGGGAATTGTTAAACAAAGAGGTGATCTCTTTCTGTTTCCTCAAAATTATACAAAAAAGACCATTGCTGAAAATAAAGGCTTGGCTATAGTAAATGAGAAGGTAGATATTGATATTTGGCATAGAAGGTTGGGGCATGCATTAGTTGGAGCAATAAAACAAATATTGAGACTATTTCAAGAACAATGTAGAAAGGCAATTGAAAACTGTGTAATCTATCCATTAGCAAGACATATTGGATTGCCATTCAGTACTAGTACAAGTAGAGCTTTTGAAGTTTTTCACTTGTTACATACTGATGTATGGGGCCCCTACAGTGTCCAAGCTTGCAATGGGAATAATTTTTGTCTCACAATTGTAGATGATCATTCTAGAATTACTTGGTTATATCTGCTCAAGTTTTAAAATGATGTAGTTATGATTTTAAGGAACTTTTTCAAAAATGATACAAACATAGTTTAGGAGATCTATGAAAATGATTAGATCAGACAATGGTGGAGAGTTTGTTAATGCAAATTATTCTAAGATATTTCAGAGTTTGGGTATCATACATAAAAAAACTTGTGTGCATGCCTACAACAAAATGGGGGTGGCTGAAAGAAAACATATACATACTCTAGATATAAGTAGGGCAATTAGATTTTAGGGAGCAATTCCCTTAAAATTTTGGGGGATTTGTTATAACAACAGTTTACTTAATAAACAGAATGCCATCTGTTGCATTACAAAGGAAGTCACCTTATTAAGGTTTTCACATAAGAATACCTAATCTGCAACATCTAAGGATAATATGGTGCTTATGTTTTGTAAAAAAGATGAACAACCATGATAAATTCACTTCTAGAGTAATTTCAACTATCATGATGGGATAATCAGAATCTATAAAAAGATATATCTTGTATGATTTAGCTACTTACACTTTCTTCATCAACAGAGATGTTAGTATCAAAGAAACTCTATTTCCCTTCAAGTTCAAGAAAGGTAGACCTATTTTCTGAATGTGGTTTAAATCTTCCAGTAATGCCTAATCCTGCTATGGATCAAGCTATTATAAATGATCTAGAGATTACTCAATTGTAAAATGTTACTTGACCAGTTCCATCAGCTGGAGTTGATCATGAAACAAATATACCTACCACTACAGATATTCCACCTATTCCTAAACCAAATATAGAAGCAATAATGGAAGATTTACCTTTGATTGAATCTGCACATGAGGAAATCCTCTTTCCAGATGCCATGCCATCAACTCAGGCAGCCAAATTAAGAAAGTCAGTTCAAATAAAAAAGACTCCTGGTTTGTTAAAGGATTTTGTCACATAAACTACCAACTGTGCCTCACATGTATCATATCTTATTCAGAATTCAGTTGGCTATACTAACATCAGTCTTGCCTACAAACACTTCTTCACTGCCCTTACTTCTGTAGCTGAACCAAAATTCTTGAAAGAAGCTTATGTAGACCCTAGATGGGTAGAGGCTATGAAGACTGAAATTCCAACCTTAGAGGAGAAAAAAACTTGGGAATTGGCACATTTACCTAAAGGAAAGATTCCCATTGGTTACAAAAGGGTATTCAAGGTGAAGTATAAAACAAATGTGATATTGAGAGGTTTAAAGAATGATTGGTTGCCAAAGACTACAACCAGCAAGAATGTCACGACCCAAAATCCACTAAGGGTCATGATGGCGCCGGACAGTATTGTCAGGCAAGCCAACTAAATTATCAATTGATTCCCTAAATTATCAATTGATTCCTCTTTTAATACTTTTGAAAAACTAAGGTTTATCCTTTCATGTTTTATAAATAAAAGTTGACTATTAAAATTCAAATTTAAATAATAAACATTAGTACAAATCCGTTGTAAACCATCTCAGTACCCGGTGTCACAAGTGCATGAGCAACTACTGATGAAGACATAAAATACAACACAATATCCATCCGAAAATACAATGGACAGAAAAAAATACAGTTACTAGGAAGGGACTTTAAAGAGCTGTGGGCCGCCTTGCATACTGCAACTCACCACGTCCCCGAATCGTCCATACTGCACCTAGTGGGCCGCTAATATATCATGAACTTGTGCAATAAAATGCACCAAAGTGTAGTATGAGTATGTAGTCAACGCGTACTCAGTAAGTATCCCGCCTAATCCCGAAGGGATAGAGACGAGATAGCCAACTTGACACACTCTAATGGTCCATTAATGACACATCCTTAACATATATATATATATATACAAATTCGTGGATTTATGCTATAACATGATTTTTAATTTAAATAGAAAGAACAAATAATCAATTAATCCCTTTATGGGAAAACTTCCCACAATTTCCTTTTTAATTATATGCCGAATATCTTTAAGCCATAAAAAGGCAACAAAAATTTTATTATGTTCCAGGCAGCAGCACAAACATGCGCAAATCATACCGTGGCAACGGTCCGATCCAACAGAAATAAATATGCGCTTGCTGATGGTCGACAACGCGCCTATAGATGCATCTATTAATCTGCCGAGGCGTTTGGCTCGTTTCAAAATAAACACACACAGACAGATAAATAGTCAGGAAATCAATGTGGAGAAAATATCCAGGAAAGGTCAATTCTCTTTATTAATTTGAGAAAAACGAAGCTTAAGTCTTCTTAGAAATCCAATTATTAATTTAATGTGATTTAAGCAATCTAAGCCAACAGTGAATTTCGCAATTATTCCACATATAACATGCTTTTGGGCCCTAAACTACCCGGACCATAGCATATAGTAGTTATGCACGGACTCTCGTCACCTCGTGCGCACGTAGTCCCTACAACTAGGAGCACATAATTAAACTCACCTATGGGGTAATTCCCCCCCCCCCTCATAGAATTACAAAGGAGACTCACCTCACTCCGAAGACTCGCAATTGGCATTCTACATCCCCCCGAAAGCTTGAACCAACGCACAATGCACCAAAACTAGCCAATTAATGATAAACTAAAGAGAACATGCTCAAATACTTGTTAACAAATTCAGATTACACAAGTTTCCAACTCCGTTTAGTGAAATGAACAAAATACACTTGGGCCCACATGCCCGGAATCTAAAATTTCTCGAAGATAAAGGTTACCCATGACCTTAGGAACTCAAATATATGATTTCCTCCTAATTCCATTACCCAAAATTGTGGCTAAAATCCAGGTTTATAATTTTCTAGGTTTCCAGTAATTCTCATGTCCAATTCTATGGTATAACCTTGCATTTAACTTGGGAATAAGTAGTAGTAGCTTATCTTAACACTGATGGTGAAAACCCTTATTGAAGCTCTACAAAATCGCCCCAAGCCATGTAAAATGGGGGAAATAAACCAAAATCCCGACTTAAAACAACCTCATTACTCTAGCAATATTCACTTTTGCGAAAATATGGCCACTTATGCGGGTGTCGCTTCTGCGACATTTTGGCCGCTTTTGTGGCTTGGGCTAAGGGGCGCTGACCGTTTCTGCAGTCTGGGGGCCGCATAAGTAGAACCGCTTCTGCAGTCCCTGAGCCACATCTGTGGTTACCTGGGCATGCCCCCCTTTCCGCTTCTGCGAGCTACAGACCGCATCTACGGTCCCACTTCTGCGGTCCAAGAACTGCAGATGCAGTTATGACAGAAGCAACATACCCAGCCTTCCAAAATTCCATTTTTTATCCGTTAACCACCCGGAATCACCCGAGGCCCCCGGGACTAGGGGTGTGCATTTGAATCGGTTTATCGATAAATTGAATCGATTATTTGTTATCGATTTATCGATATTGGTTTATCGATTTATCGATTTCGATTTCAAAATTTTCCTTATCGAGTTATCGATTTCGATTTCGATTTGTCCTCTTAGGTTTATCGATTTATCGATAAACCGATAAGATTTACTAAAAAGAGAAAAAAAATTTAATTTTTTTTTTCACTTATTCTATAATACCCTTTCCATTACCCAAGTCACTAACCCTATTATTTCCTCCACCACATTTAAGGAATTATCATATTTAAAGCTTAAGGAAATGAAGTTCAAATTAATGGAATACAAAATTAGTCGTGACGATGTATTTTTTTTTATACCATTGGAGCACTAGTGGCATACATTTGATCCCTTACTTTAGTTTCATTGCATGTGCTTGTTGACACAATTCTTATGTTATGAATGATGTTCGTCTTATTTTAGCTTCTTTTTGTCCATATTAGTTAGGCGTGTTTGTAGCAATATACTTTCTGTGAAATCCCGCAAATTTTCTTATTGGTATAATCTATAACCGAATCGATAAGCCCAAAAAATTGATAAATCTAAATCGAAAAAATCGAAAACTTATTGAAACGATAACGATAAGCATATGTATAAATCGATAATCGATAAGTAATTATCGATAAGGGTCAAAATTGAATCGATAAATCGAATGCACACCCCTACACGGGACCCCATCCAATCATATCAACCAATCCCAAAACACATTACGGACTTGTTCGAGGCTCCAAATCATATCAAACAACTCTAAAATCGTGAATCACACCCCAATTCAAGCTTAATGAGCTTTAAAATTTCAAACTTCTATTTCCAATGTTTAAACCTATCAAATCATGTCCGATTGACCTTAAATTTTGCACACAAGTCATATTTGACATTACGGAACTACTCCAACTTCCGGAATTGGATTCTGACCTCGATATCAAAAAGTCAACCTCCGGTCAAACTCCTCTAAAACCTTCAAATTTCTATTTTTAGCCAAATGGCTTCAAAATGACCTACGGACCTCCGAATTCACTTCCGATCGCGCCCCCAACTCCAGAATCACCATACGGAGCTATTCACAGTCTCAAAATTCCAAATAGACATCGATAACACTGAAATGCTTTTCAAGCCAAACTTATGAAATTCTTCTAAAATGCCAACTTCCACAATAGGCGTCAAAACACTCCCGGATTATCCAAAACCCGCACCGGGCATACGCCCAAGTCCGAAATTATCATACAAATTTGCTGAAAATTTCAGATCTCAATTCCGAGGTCATTTACTCAAAATTCTAATCCTAGTTCATTCTTTAAACTTTAAAATTCTGAAATGAGAATTCTCTCCCCAAATCAACTCCGAACTTCCCGAAATCAAATTTTGACCATGCGTGCAAGTCATAATACTTGAAATAAAGTTGTTCAAGGCCTCCGGCTATTGAACGGAGCGCTAGGACTCAAAACGACCGGTCGGGTCGTTACATTCTCTTCACTTAAACATTCGTTCGTCCTTGAACGGGCTGAGAACTGAACTGGAGTAGTTTGGAATCACTGCTTAGCACCTCATGCATCTTCCCGTGCTACCAAAACTTAGCTGCACACATAAGCTCGATAAATCCTGAAGATCTTCCCTTTTATTCAAGAAATTAAGCCTTAGAGCCGAATTCCCACATCCGAAATCCTATGGTAGGCCTGTTTCCGACATACGATCACTACACATTGTACGCAAACATGACTGCGTAACTTGCTGAATTCACACTTTGCATTACCCACTCGTAGGGCCATGATAACCATCCTTTGATCAACCTAGCCAAAGTTCCACTAGTCTGATGCTCCTATTGCACCCGGCGACATATACATGTCTTACTTTAACCTTTACCATAGTTCCATGATGGAAGAGATGTACCAACATTCATAATCAATTGTCGAGTCAACAACACATCAGGTCTACACTCCCGACAAGGCCTTCCCCTCTTTCTGAACCCAATACTAGTCTTATCTCCATAACATACCTCATATAACTAGATTGCACAGAATCCTAGATCAAGGGATCTCGTCCCATCCGATATAACTGCTCAAGCACTAAGTCACCCCAAAAATTGTTAAAACCACATATGGTGCTACCATGCGCCGATAAGGCACCAATTCGAATGCAATGCTAAAGGAAAACGAACTCAGAGAGGAATTACCACCCCCCACACTAATACGGACTTTCCTGAGAAGATAGGAAACAAAACACGCAAAGGAATAACATATAGAAAACTAGACTCGACATCACACTGTTGCGGCGCGTAACCCGACCCAAATAACATACCCATGGTAGCGTGCCACCCGATCCACAAATAGATCTCACATAAAGAGATTGCAATTCGAGATAAATCTGCTCATTACAATAAAAATATCAAATCTCGAACGTAAGCACGCTAAGTGCATAATACCATCCCTGAGGAAACACACAACGCTATAGGCTACAAACTCAAGCACGACTAAGGTGTGATACATGATTTGAATCTCAAGAGCCATCCCGCTCATATAACATTACCACTACGCGAAACCTTAACACATAAGAAATTTACCAAGCCGTTTCACAACTCATATGGCACAATACATCATTATCTGGAATAGCTGATGATAAAATAACACCCCAACTGTTCCTCCATAGGGAACGCTCGCTGAAACGAACACAACTGGCCTGATATAAGGCCTTGCTCACATATATAAACCAATCCATTGATCTCGACCCGATTTCTGATTGTGCCCACTTAGCTAATTACCTTTCAAAGGTCCATAGTAACTTTCTTTTTCCTCATAACACACAAGAACAACCATCATAACCGGAGCAACTTCCTCAGTTCATAACCCAATAAACAAAGCGCCCTTCAGGCATAATTTCTCGAATTAATGACATTACCACAATCCCCTTACCTGGTTCAAATCTCCAGCCAATCAAGTGACCACATGTCACACTTATACAATCTTCTTGTGGGACACGCTCCCACAATCTTCTGAAATAAACAACGGGTTCGCACACCCGAACCACCGGCCGCACTAACACCAAAAAGTGTTAAAGAATCGTTAATCGGGATGCAAAGCCTCTTTCACAACACATCTATCTCAAGTGACGCGGAACACAATACCAATTTACTTTAATTATTCAACCGTTTCCTTGCTCATCCGAGCTCGTGACATCCTTTCCAGCACCAAACTGCAACCTTAATCCTCACTTCGAATTCATATGCTACTCACTACACCCGTGCTAACATATGATAGAACACGATTTTCATCATAACTCTGGAATCATTAATGTTTGTCACACTTCATCATATAAGAACTTCGCACTTAATTCATTTTAGGAGAATCGTAGCAACACACAGGTAAATTCCCATAACCGTAAGACATGCAATTCTCTAAGTATTGGTCCAAGCCACCATAGCCCCTTTTCGGAATTTGCTTCCACACAACAAGCTATAACAATAGAAGGCTTCAGAATAAAATCAATTATGACGGCTGACAAGCCTGATACGTATCGTCACAATCATACACAAAACCTAATCATGCCGAATGAACTAATCACGGATCCCAACATGCCAAATTCAACTATGGCTAATCAACCCATTTCCTTCAAATTTATCCTTGAGTGCTTTGAAATAATATTAACTATCTTCAACACATAAAATATTCCATCTACACTCATCCCGAGTGACCTTGAACCATGAGACTATGCTATCTCAACCCCCACGAACCATTTCGTACTTCCCAATTGCTACATCACAAGCCAACCATCACAAAACATTTTGTGCCACTTCACATAAGCTACTTTCTAAGTTTGATCCTTAGTTATGCATATAAACTCGACATTATTAGGCACCACACTTTACCTCTTGAATTCACTAGGACCGTTACTGGGAGACACCGCTCTGACTTGGTCCCAAATATAATCGGCTTCATAAATCCCATAACACAGGATTACCCTCTCGACGAGGCACCTAGCAGAATTACTCCCTTTCAAACCCGCTTCCATACAAGGCATAAATCCTGAATCCTTTCCCAAGTTTGAACAAGAGCCCATAAGGCCAACCATAGCACATCTTTAACAATTCCTCTACTCAAATTACTACTTATGATATTTTTCCATAGCTGAGATGACCCCTCAGTATGCTATTACCAAGAAACTTCGCGAGTAGCTAACCATGCAACCCAAATCATAAGCGGTGGGACTCTCCCACTTAGCTTAACGCCATCATTACAAAACTCTGGAGTTCACCATTATTCTAAGTCTCTTGTTGACATAACCTTACGCAACCATCTACTGCAAACTCTCGAAATTCTCATGTAAATCCACATCTTTCATATTCTGAATCATCATCCACCTTCGCACCGACAATCACTGACATTCTTGACATTTTACTATAGAAACTTAATTTGATACTCTAAATCATTAACACAATTTACACAACAATTCCATTTGCTGCATATCCAGTAGAACTCTTCACATAATCGCCAACCACGCGACTGCTACCCTGCTCACTGGAATACCCCACCTGTCGCAATCATTCCCCTGACATCTTCCAACACTGCTGCATAGGGTACCATCAGTATGACATCAATAACCCATCCTGAGTTCGAGCTCACTCTCCAGTTGTACGAGTCCATTCATCCCTCGTGGCCATCCATTAAATGTGCGACTACCTCCCTTCGCTTCAAAGCCGTGCTACATCTTTTTTCACTTCAAGCAACTCCCTACCATCCCATACAATCTCCTGCTGCATAACAACACTATGCTTCTAGTTAATCGACCGACTTCCATTTCCCGTCGCTAAAATCCCTACTTTAAATTAGATCTGAAAGTGTCAATAACCAAGCACTGATATTCTCAAGTTATCAAGACTCCCTCAAGGTGTATAGTTTTCTAATTACCAAGCAGCTCCATTGCAAACTCACTTATTTAACCAACTGCTGGGCATGTGCTTCCTCAGCCTGACTCTTTAGAAGTTTAAAACTTCGCCTATCACTTTCCACATGTCTTTTTCATCTCTTGCTGCTTAGTTGTTACCTTAATAAAAATCCATCTTTATAGAACTTGAACCCATAAATCGCTATTGGCTTAAACCCTTCCGAAGGTCATCTTTATCTAACCGTCAACAATTGAAACACTGATTAAATCCTAAACCACTGCATCCCGCGATATCTGACGGTTGCATCTTCAATGGTATTTCACAATGACTCACCATAAAGTGGATCGTAGCTGATTATAACATCAACAAACTTAATACAACCAATTAGGACAACCGCACCCTAATAAAGAAGAGAACTCCTTAACGCTTGCAATTACCACGTTTTGTTACTTCCACTAGTCCACATCGGACCATCCTTAGCTCACTTGACCTTCCCCCACTGGGGATGAAATACTGAATCCCTTTGATTACACACTAGTAAACCTCTCTTCAATTCATTCAATGTCCCGACACGTGGGCAAACACCCTACCATCACAATAATACTGCAGAAATAACCATTCATGAGCGTCATGGCAACCTATGCTTAGCCTGAAGGCTCTTAGAAGTTCTGTTACTGAGCTGAAATTATATAATACCTTTCCATAAAGCAACTATAAACTATAATAGTCCAATTAACTATACCAGGAAGATCATTCCACACCACATTTGTAGTGCCATTTCAATTCTTCAAATTCTCGATTTCTAGCAAGCGCTCGCGATGTGTAGGATTTAGTAGGAAGGAATCATAGGTATAAGCTTCAAAGGAATAGAATCACACGATAAGGAAATCAAGAAGGGAAGTACTCCTAACAGCCCCGCAGCCTCCCGGGGATAAGTACAGACGTCTTCGTACAAATTCGCGAGACTCTACTAGACTTGCTCATGACTCGTGAGACCGATGGGAACCTAGTGCTCTAATACCATGTTGTCACGACCCAAAATCCATTAAGGGTCATGATGGCTTTGGACACCATTGTCAGGCATGCCAACTAAATTATCAATTGATTCCTCTTTTAATACTTTTGAAAAACTAAGGTTTTTCCTTCCATTTTTTATAAATAAAAGTTCACTATTAAAATTCAAATTTAAATAATAATGATTAGTACAAATCCATTGTAAACCATCCCAGAATTTGGTGTCACAAGTGCATGAGCAACTACTGATGAAGACATAAAATACAACACAACATCCATCCGGAAATACGTCTTTATGGGATGATGGATTTTTAGTTGCGGATAAGGGGTCACCCGGCCACATCAAAGGAGATGGATGAATTGGGCCCGACTGTTGGACATACCCGCTCAATGTTTATGCCCAACAGCTGGTTGGTGTAGGAGTGGGATCTTGCCTCCCTACTGATGAGGATGTCAACACACCAGAGTAGTCTGAGGCTGAGCCAATGCAGTCAGATGGGTGAGAGAGATGATAATGATGATGAGGACGAACATGATGAAGATTGGAGAGCGTCAGATGATGACGACACTGCTTGATCAGGAAGTATTCTTTTCTTGTGTTGTCTAATCGTGCATGCACTAAAGACAATGCATGATTTAAGTGTGGGGGTGAGAACTTGTAGTTTTTATTTTTGTTAGTTGTTAGCTTGTTAGAATTTCTTTTTCTTATTTATTATTATATTGTTTTCTTGTTAGTTGTTAGATTGTTTTTATTTTTAGAATTTGTCTTGTTTTGTTTTTTTTATTATTAGTCTTTATTATTTTTGTGTTTTTTCGGCAAAAAATTTTTAAAAAAAACATAAATATGTTTCTCTTGACGATGGATCTCCTAGACAATTTTCTTGAGGGAAGTAAGTCTAAAGAAAATACCGAAAATGTTTTTTAGGTAGTGTAGTAATTTTCCCATGATTTTTCCTTGGGCTGTTTTCAAGGGTTTTAGTTGAACCGGGTGTAGGTAGTTTTAATTTTTAGGAGTAGGAATCACACTGATAAGCACTTAATCAAAGAAATATCTTTAAGCTTGGTGATGCCTGGAGAATAGTCAGCACTCTGGTTGAGACACACTCTCAAGTTTTGACTGTAGGATAAATACCTTAAATCATGGATTATTATATATGCTTAACTACTTTGATTGGAGCGTCGTGATAGAACCAGTTCTGAATGAGTTATGGGCCATGTCTGTGTGAGGTTTGCATGTGTTCTGTGCGTTGCATTTGTTGTGTAGAACTTGCACTATATGTTTGCAACGCGAAATAGTAGTTTTGTTTAGTCTTGGAAGTGATATAGGCATTTCTTTATTGAACCAGATATGCATATTTTACCCGCCTAATTGTTATGTAACTTAGTTAATCCCTTTGAGCATGTAATCCTATTTCTTTGGCAACCATATTACAAGCCTTACCCATTTATTTTGAATTAATCATATATTAAAACCTTGTCACCTTTCATGAGCACTTGAATTGTGATAAATTATGGAAAAATTAAAGTGTGGGGTTGTGGGTTGGCTTTTAAGTGGAACAATAAAATAAGGAGAAATGTACACCGGATGAAAAAAAAGCAACGTGTCAATAAAATCCACTGAGATAGAAAACAAAAGATATATATATATATATATATATATATATATATATATATATATATATATATATATATATATATATATATATAAGTCCAGAAGGACTGGCTTTTGATGTATTGGTGCTTAAAGGAGTAGGGGTAAAATATAGTGAAGTTAAGGTGCAATCATGGTTTGACATAAGTAGGGCATTGAAGGTTGAAGTATTTGTATTAAAATGCTTGCGGGAGGTGTATTCACTTATATCCAAATGTATCCTACCTGACTCGCCGCCTACATTACAACCAATGGAAGTCCTATTTGATCTTAGGCTGAATAAACTCAATTAGTGAAGTATTATACTAAGGGCAAGCTTATGGTATGTCATTTGGGACATATGAAGCGAGTGAATTTTTCCTATCTTGAGAGTTGGAATCATTTATTTCTACATCTCTTTATCCTTACTATATAATTTAATTTATGCAACTTACTTTGGATATTAGCACATGAGTAACTAAACTCATAATCTAGGGTTTTGATGGAACCGTAGAAGGATGATTTTCTCGATAAGTTAATATAGATTTGCCATAATATTATCTCTTTTGTTTAACTATATGATTATTGTTATTGATTGAAGGGATCTCAATTAGTTGTTTCTATTTAGTGTGCATTACTCAGAAGAGAGTGCATATTTAGGTAGTTATTGAACATCATCACTCCTAACGTATATGAGGGATTAATACGAAGCATTTAAAGGTGGGATTAGGGATAACAAAATCTTGGGTGCGATCTAAGTGGGTTGTACCTAAAGCTAGCTAGCGTAATTCGAAGAATATGTCACAATCCCAATTTTTTTTGTCGTGATGGCGCCTATCATATTACTAGGAAAGCCAACCCAAACATTAATCACATCGAATTTCTTTAATAAAACCATTTTCTAACACGGATTTAAATTTCAATTTTTCATAAGAAATGTATAAAACAACTAAAATGTGCGGAAAATAATAAAACATAAAACCAAAATAACCCAAACATCTGGTGTCACGACTCTAGAGCCTCTAAATATAGAAATCTGACTGTCTGATACAAAACAAGTCTAGGATGCAGAAAATAAGGATAGAGGAAGAAAACAAGGCTGCAGACGCCATGCAGCTACCTTGCAGTCTCCGGAGAACTCTAACAAAGCCGAGGACCCTCACTCTGCTGCTCGAGCACCTAGATCTGCACACATGGTGCGGGAAGTAATGTGAGTACACTAACTTAGTATGTAACTAAAGTAAATAGGGTCTGAAAGTAGTGACGGGCAGTTAAAATCATATAAAAGAGTAAACAAAAAAATAACATATCAACCTCCACAGTTTAAAACCAGTTTCAACATAAAATATTCAGTTCCAATTGGAATACTTGAAATCATTTACTTAGGATTTTTCAACAAAGTCTTATTTTAAAAGAAGAGTGAAGTTAGTAAAAATATCATAAATGGGCCCCTCGGGCAAGGTATCACTCAGAATGTGGCCTCTCGTGTAGCCTCTCATGACTCACCTCTCGTCTTTTAGTACTCACACTCAACGCTCAGGCTCATTAAAATCTCATAATAGTAATAATCATAGTAACCACTGTGGCATGCAGCCCGATCCATAGTTTATAGTCGACTACGCTTACTAGGGTGTACAGTTTCCAAAGGGGCTCCTACAACCCAAGCATCATAATCGCTGCAGCGCGCAGCCCGATCAAATATATATATATCACTGTAGCATGCAGCCCTATCCATATAAGTATCATTGCGGTGTGCATCCCGATTTATAGAGTGTGTGTATGTATATATATCCTCACCATTTGTTTCTCGGACTCTCCCAGTCATTAACCTCACAGCCCCTCGGGCATAATAGTGGATATCAGGGAACTCAGTCTAAACAGTTCTCACATTTTAAGAAGTACAGTGATAAAATAAGTTTAAACAATAAAAAAATAAAACATGACTGAGGATATGCTTTCAAACTAATAAAGTGAGGAAAAACAGTAAATATGCCCCTAAGGATCTCCGCATGTCGGCACAAGGCCCCAAACATGGCATATAGCCCATAATATAGTGTAAATGACTAAAGTATGCAATATTATAAAATCTCAAATCAAATACGCGGCATAATAGTCGCTACGGGATGGACCAAGTCACAATCCCTACCATTGCATGCTCACACGCTCGTCACCTAGCATGTGTGTCACTGCAGTTATCAAAACAATTCGAATACAGGGATTTTGAACCCTCAATTCAAGATTTACAATGGTTACTTACCTCAAATCGGATATATTACTACTATGCGATGCTTTTGCCTCTCGACTCGGCCTCAACTCGCGCTGAATCTACCCAAAATCAGAATCATAACATCGAGTAGGCTAAAAGGATGAAGCCCATGTGAAATTAGTCAAATTATACCAAAATGCTTGAATTTGGTCCAACCCAACCCTAGGCCCACATCTCATGCCAAGAAAATTGAAATCTGAGCCCAAATGACCCATCTAATTCCTATTTTAAAGTGTCTTAATCTCAAGCCCTAATACCCAATTTTAGCCCTTCAATTCCATTAATTACAGCCCTAATCCATAAAATATTACCATAGAAATGAGTTTTAGGTACAAAATCCTTACCTCAATGAAACCCCCTTGAAATCCTCCTTTAAATCGCCCAAAAAGCTCCAAAAACCGACTTAGCAATGGTGGAATAGCTCAAAAATTGCTAAGGAAACAATTTATACCTTCTGGCGCAAGGATTACGCATCTGCTGCCAAAATTCATCTTCTGCGGTATCACATTTGTGGTCAATGAATCAGTTCTGCGGTTTTCACTTAAAAGTCTAAAATCGCACCTGTGACCAAGTAACCGCACCTATGCCATTGCAGGTGTGCTCAGCACACAGCATCTGCGGCTCCTTCCCTTCACATCCTTGACCGCTTATGCGGTCCTCCTATTGCATCTGCGACATCACACATGTGGTCTCTATATGTAGGTGCGGAAACAACAAAAGCAGAAAATTCTGTAGCTTCATCAAAAATTCTAACTTTCCGACAACTATCTGAAAACACCCCGAGGCCCCTGGGACCTCAACCAAGAAAAAAAACATAACCCATAACCTTATTCAAACTTATACCAATCTTCAAAACACCTCAAACAACTTCGAATCAAGCAAAACACATCGTCAAGCCTAAGTTTTAAAAATCTTCTGAATTACGCTTTTGATCAAAAAGTATACCAAACCATGTCTAAATGACCTAAAATATTTGCACACACATCCCAAATGACCCAACGGAACTACTGCAACTCCCAAAATTCCATTCTAACCCGTATTACAAAATCTCTCATATCAACCAGAAAACCCCGAAAATCCAATTTTGCCAATTCAAGCCTAAATCTACTTCGGACCTCCAAAACATATTTCGATCATGATCCTAAGTCCCAAATCACCTCCTGAAGCTATCCGAACCATTAGAAGTTCACATCTGAGCTCTAACTCATAAGTCAACATCCAGTTGACTTTTCCAACTTAAGATTCCTAAAAATAGACTAAGTGTCTTAAACCTCCTCAAAACCTTTCCGAAGCAGATCCAACCAACCTGATCACATAAAATACAACTGAACAAAGAAATAACAAGCAGAAATGGAAGAAACGGAGCGGTAACTCATGAGACGACTGGCTAGGTCATCACATCCTCCCCCTTTTAAACAAATGTTCATTCTCGAACAAGTCAAGAACATACCTGAAGCCTCAAATAGGTGGGGATATCCGCTCCACATCTCCCGCTCGGTCTCCTAGGTAGCCTCCTCCACAGGCCGACCTCTCCACTACACTTTCACTAAAGCTATATCCTTTGATCTTAACTTTCAAACTTGGCTCTCCAAAATAGCTTCTTGCTCCACATCATAAGTCAAATCACCATCTAACTGAACAATGCTAAAGTCCAGAACATGAGACGGATCCCTAATATACTTCTAGAGCATAGAAACATGAAATACCATATGCACACTCGACAAGATGGGTGGTAAAGCAAGCTCATAGCCACCTCCCCAATCCTCTAAAGCACCTCAAAATGCCCAATGAACCGAGGAGTCAATTTCCCTTTCTTCCCGAATCTCATAACACCCTTCATGGGTGAAACCTTCAACAAAACCTTCTCGCCAACCATGTAGGACCCATACCGAACCTTTCTGTCAGCATAACTCTTATGTCTCGACTGTGTTGTACGAAGCCTCTCCTAAATCACCTTCACCTTTTCTAAAGCATCCTGTACCAAGTCTGTCCCCAATAGCCTAGCCTCTCTCGGATCAAACCAACCAACTGGAGATCTACACCGCCTCCCATACAAAGCCTCATACGGAGCCATCGGAATACTCGACTGGTAGCTATTGTTATAAGGAAACTCTGTAAGTGATAGAAACTGATCCCATGACCCTCTGAAATCAATGACACAAGCACAACATGTCCTTCAATATCTGAATAGTGCGCTCGGACTGCCCGTCTGTCTAAGGGAAAAATTTGTGCTCAACTCAACCCGAGTACTCAAATCTCGCTGCAAAGACCTCCAAAACTACAAAGTACACTGAGTGCCCTATTTGAAATAATGGAAACTGGGACACCATGCAAACGAATAATCTCCCAGATATAGATCTTTGCCAACCGCTCTGAAGAATGGATAGTACACACAGGAATGAAGTGCACAGACTAGGTCAGCCGATTCATAATTACCCAAATAGCATCAAACTTCCTCAAAGTCTGTGGGAGCCCAACTACAAAGTACATAGTGATCCACTCCCACTTCCACTCTGGAATATCCATCCGCTTAAGCAAGCCACCCAGTCTCTGATGCTCATATTTCACCTGCTAACAATTGAAACACCAAGCTACAAATCCTACAATGTCTTTCTTTATTTTTCTCCATCAATAATGATGTCTCAGATCCTAATACATCTTCGTGGCACCTAGATGAATGGAATACCACGGGCTATGGGCCTTATCCAGAATAAACTCCTGAAGCCCATCTACATTGGGCACACATATCCGGCCCTGTATCCTCAACACCCCATCATCACCAATAGTTACATCTCTGGCACCATCTTGCTGAACTCTGTCCTTAAAGGAGTTCATGAAGCTACTCCTTTAGATCCTTTAACTCTTCTGGTGCCATATGATATGATAGAATAGAAATGGGCTAAGAGGTCGGCACCAGGTCGATACCAAAAATATCCTTGTCCGGTGGCATGCCCGGCAGATCTGTAGAAAACACATCGATAAAATCCCTCAACTAGAACATAATCAATACTGGGAATCTACATCCCTCACAAAGGATAGATATGAAAGATATCCCTTCCCAACCATATGCTAAGCCTTCAAGAATGAGATCACTCTATTGGGAACATAATCAGTCACACCTTGCCACTCATTCCGTGGCACACCCAGTATAGCCATTGTGACTGTCTTAGCATGACAATCCAGAATAGAACAACACAGAGACAACCAATCCATGCCTAAAATGACATCGAAATCCACTATACACAATAATAAAAGATCCACTCGGGTCTCCAGACCCCCGATAGTCACCACACATGACTAGTACACATGGTCTACAACAACAGTATCGCCCACCGAAGTAGATACATGAATAGGTGAAACAAGAGACTAACAAAGCATATCCAAATAACAGGCAAAGTATAATGACACATATGAAAAGGTGGAATCGGGATCAAATAATATAGAGGCATCTCGGTGGAAGACTGAAATAATACCTAAAATCACGACACCTGAAGCAACATCATCTGGTCTACTTGGGAAGGCATAGAAATAAGCCTAACCACCACCTGATCGACCTCCACCTCTAGGACGACCCCTACCCCTAGCTGCCTGGGCGGGTGGTGAAGTAAATGGTGTTAAAGTTAAGGGCTGACCCCTCTACTGAGCAGACCATCAAGAAGATAAGGACACTGCCTCCTCATATGCCTAAACTCTCCAATATCATAAAAGCTCCCCGGTGCTGGAGATGGGGACTGAAGGGAACCCCTGGCACCAGAATGATCAGTAGAAGGACCTGGTATAGAAGAACCCTGAACTGATAGAGCACGGGATGAACTCTGGGCTGGAAGGCCACTAAGTGATGAATGGCCCTGATGAGAGATGTGAGAACTATGACCCGATAATGCCCCATGATAACCTGGGCGAGATGACTGAGCCTTGCCTGAATGGAGGCCTCTGCTGTGTTGAAACTGATCCCCCGAAGGAGCACTACCAAAGCTACCAGATCCCCAAGGCCTCTTGTCCTCCCTCTCCTGCTGCTCCTGGAGACAAACCGACTCAATCTAACAGGCGATGTCAACAAACTCATCAAAAGTAAAACCTATCACCCTCTCCCTAGTCATGAGAATTCGAAGCTAATATGCGAGGCCATTAACAAACCTCCTGATCCTCTCTCAATCTGTGGGAACCAACTAGACTACATGTCGAGCTAACTCAGAGAACCACATCTCACACTGTGTCACATTCATCTGTCCCTGACGCAATTGCTTGAACTGCCTGTGCAGCTCCTCTCGACGAGACTATGTCACATACTTCTCCAGAAAAAGAATAGAGAACTGCTGCCAAGTAAGGGGCGCTGCACCAATAGACCTACGCCTCTCATAAGCCTCCCACCAAGTAAAGGAAGCTCTAGAAAACTAAAAGGTAGTAAATGCCACGCTATTGGTCTCTAGAATACCCGTTGTACAAAGAATCCTCTGTCACTTATCTAAGAAACCCTGGGCATCCTCACCCTTTGCACCACTGAAAGTCGAACGCTGAAGTCTACCAAACCTCTCTAGTAGATGCTTCTCGTCGTCCGGCATAACTTGTACCACATATGCTTGAGCTAGTTCAACCGGCTGGGCTGGAGATGTACTCGGTGTCTGAAATCCCTACACATCCTACTCAAGTGTGCGAGTAACGGGAGTCTGGGTGCCTCCCCCGACCTGAGAAGTAGTTATGGTGTTAGTAACCGAGACCGCCTGATCCAAATCAGTAAATACTGATAAAGTATGAGCTAAAGCCTTTTGAGGGCTTAGAATCACAATAGGCACTGCTGGTTCCTGAGCTGGTGCTGATAGAGCATCCACAATTGGGGCTTGATCCTTAATTAGGGCAGCTGGTGGATCTGCAAGTGCTGCCCTAGCTGCTCTGCCCTTACCGCGGCCTCGACCGCGTCCTCGGCCTCTAGTGGCCCTAGCTAGTGGTACTGGTAGTCGTCCATCTTGATCGGTAGCATATGTCCTCACCATTTATAAGAGAATGAAATAATAGAAGTTTAGTACTCGGATCAACAGATTCACATGATAAGTATTTCAAGAATATGAATTTTTTCTTAAAGGTACTATAGCCTCTTGAGGATAAATACAGACGTCTCTGTATTGATCCATGAGACTCTACTAAATCGGCTCATAATTTCCGAGACCTATGTAACCTAGGCTCTGATACCAGTTTGTCACAACCCCAAATTTCTCGATCACGATGGCGCCTATCACATTACTAGGCAAGCCAACCCAAACATTAATCATAATGAATTTCTTTTATAAAACCATTTTCTAACACAGATTTAAATCTCAATTTTTCATAAGAAATGTATAAAATAGCTAAAATGTTCTAAAACATAAAACCAACACAATCCAGACATCCGGTGTCACGGGTCTAGAGCCTCTAAATATACAAATCTGATTTTCTGATACAAAACAAGTCTAAGATTCAGAAAATAAGGATCGAGGAAGAAAGTAGGATTGCGAACGCCATGCAGCTACCTTGCAATCTCAGCAAACTCTGACAATGCTGAGGATCCTCACTCAGTCGCTCGGGCACCTGGATCTGCACACACGGTGCAGGGAGTAACGTGAGTACACCAACTCAGTAAGTAACTAAAGTAAATAAGATTTATAAGCAGTGACGAGCAGTTAAAATCATATAAAGGAGTAAACAACAGAGTAACAGATCAAACTCCACAGTTTAAAACCAGTCTCGGCATAAAATTTTCAGTTTCAATTGGAATACTTGAAATCATTTACTTAGAAATTTTTCAACAGAGGCTTATTTTAAAAGAAAGGTGAAGTCAGTGAAAATATCATAAATGGGCCCCTCGTGAAAGGGATCACTCTGAATATTGCCTTTTGGTCACTCGTGACTCAGATCTCGTCACTCAGTACTCACACTTAGCACTCAAGCTCACTAATATCTCATACTCCCTCTATTTCAATTTATGTGAACCTATTCTCCTTTTAGTTCGTGACAAAAAGAATGACCTCCTTCCCTATTTGAAAATAATTTACCTTTATGCAATAATTTATAGCCACACAAAATATATGTGCTTTATTTTACATCACAAGTTCAAAAGTTTTCTCTCTTTTCTTAAACTTTGTGCCTAGTCAAATGGGTTGACATAAATTGAAACGGGGGGAGTAATAGTAATAATCATAGTAAACACTGCAGCGTGCAACCCGATCGATAGTTTATAGTTGACTACGTTAACTGGGGTTGAACAGAATCCGGAGGGGCTCCTACAACCCAAGCGTCATATCACTACGATGCGCAGCCTGACCCAATATATATATCGTTGCGGCATACAGCTCGATCCATATAAGTATCACTGCGGCGTGATTTTTATATATATATATATATATATATATATATATATATATATATAAAACCTAACCATTAGGTCCTCGACCTCTATCAGTCATTAACTTCATAGCTGCTCGGGCATAACGGTAAAGATTAGGGAGCTCAGTCTGAACAGTTCTCACATTTTAAGAAGTATAGTGATAGAACCAGTTATAAACAATAAAACGGTAAAACATGACTGAGGATATGCTTTCAAACATATAAAGTGAGGAAAAAAGGTAAAAATACCCCTAAGGGTCTCAACAGGTCGACACAAGGCCCTAAACATGGCATACAACCTATAATACAATGTAAATGACTAAAGTATAGAATATTATAAGATTTCAAATCACATACGTAGCTTAATAGTCACTACGGGATGGACCAAGTCACAATCTCTACTGTTGCATGCCCACACGCTCGTCACATAGCATGTGCGTCACCACATTTATCAAAATAATTCGAATACCTGGGTTTTGTACCCTCACTTCCAGGTTTACAATGATTACTTACCTCAAACCAGATGAATTACTACTCCGCGATGCCTATGCCTCCCGACTCGGCCTCAGCTCGTACTGAATCTACCCAAAATCAGAATCATAATATTAGAATAGGTTAAAGGGACGAAGCCCATGCGAAATTAATCAAATTATACCAAAACTTCCGAATTTGATCCAACCCAACCCCCGGGACCACATCTCAAAATTTGATAAAATTCACATGAACGGCATCCTTTTCTTTTTACGAGTTCATACATACTAAGAACACTGAAATCAGAATCCAAATAACCCCTCAAACTCCCATTTTAAAGTCTCATAATCTCAAGCCCTAATCCCCAATTTTAGCCCTTCAATTACATTAATTACAACCCTAATCCATGAAATAATTCTATAGAAATGAGTTTTAGGTCCTAAATCCTTACCTCAATGAAACCCTCAAATCGCCCAAAAAGCTCTATAAACCTACTTAAGAATGGTGGAATAGCTCAAAAATCACGAAGGAAATAATTTATACCTTCTGGCCCAACGACTCCACATATGCGGCCAAAATCCCGCCTCTACGGTGCCGCATTTGCGGTCAATAAACCGCTTTTGTGATTTTCACTTAATATTCCAAAATCGCACCTGCGACCAAGTAACTACACCTGCGCCATCGCAGGTGCGCTAAGCACACCGCATCTACGGCTCCTGCCCTCCACATCCATACCGCTTCTGCGGTCCACCTATCGCATCTACGACATCGCACCAGTGGTCCCCAATTCACAGGTGTGGAAACAATAGAAACAAAAAATTATGCAGCTTCACCAAAAATTCCAACTCTCCGACAACCATCCGAAAATACCCCGAGGCCCCCAGGACCTCAACCAAAAATACAAACTTAACTGATAACCTTATTCAAGCTTATACCAATCTTCAAAACACCTCAAACCACATCGAATCAACCAAAACACATTGGATTCAAGCCTAAGTTTTCAAAATTATTCGAATTACGCTTTTTATCAAAAAGTATACCAAACCATGTTTGAATGACCTGAAATTTTGCACACACATCCCACATGACCCAACGTAACTACTGTAATTCTCGGAATTCCATTCCGACCCATATATCAAAATTTACCTATCAACCGGAAAACGTCAAAAATTCAATTTTGCCAATTCAAACCTAAATCAACTCTGGATCTCCAAAACACATTCCGACCACACTTCTAAATTCCAAATCGCCCCCTGAAGCTATCCTAACCATCGAAAATTTACATCCGATCCCTCTAACACATAAGTCAATATCTGTTTGACTTTTCCAACTTAAGCTTCCTCAAAAGAGAATAAGTATCTCAAACCTTTCCAAACCCAAGCCAACCAACCCGATCACATGAAATGCAACTAAACAAAGCAATAAGAAGCAGAAATGAGGGAGACAGAGCGGTACTCATGAGACGACTGACTGGATCATCACAAAATATATCTAGTATATTATTATAATTACTCGGGAGAGAGCTACGACAATTAGAGAGCTCATGAACAATAAAGAAGATTTAGGAAAATTTATAGCAAACTTAGCGGAAAGGATTCCGACAATAGGAAAAATCAAAACCCTAGATCTTTTCAATTCTTGTCTACAAACTGTGATCTTTCCGAAGATTGAATACATGAATTTCTGTGAGTCCAATAGTTATGATTGATAGGTTAGTTACTTGTGGGATTCGACTCCGAACCTGTTAACCGGAATATATTTGCAGCGACCGCTTTATCCTTTTTATTAGGCATGGTTGGGCTTGATCAAATTTTGACGCCGTTTTCGGGGAAGGTAGTTAATTATTATTAAAGGAGTTAGTAGGTTAGCTGTAGTTTTAGACTATATTGTATATTAGCATGTGAAAGTGGAATGAAAAAAATAGCGTTCATTTCCATCTTCTTCCCTAAATTTTCTTCTATCTCTCTTCGTCATCCAAAGCTCCATTAATGAATGCTCAATCTTAATTAACTAATAACACAGATACAATACCCATTTTGACAAAATACTCCTACTACTTTTCTCTCATAAACTTGAAAAAGAAATTCAAGTACATAACCTATCACGACTAATTTTTCTAATTAATTGAAAAATACTTATTTTAATTTCAATTCAAACCTAGCAACTTGTTCATATGGATTCCTTAATCCAGAGACCAATATAATAGTGAACGCACACCTTTTGCGATTGAGTCATAGTTTGTTTTTATAAGCTAACAATTTAACAAGATAGATAGACGACCGTTCAACTGAGTACGTAGCTAAAATACTTAAGATGAAATAAATTCAATATAAGAAAATTTTCAAACATTGAATGTGAAAATCGAAATATTTACAGAAAAGCAATGACAACAAAACTGTTTATAAGACCTACCAAAGCCATAGTGGCTAAATGGATCTCCACGTTGAATAATATAATAAAATATGAATAAAAGAATTCTGACTTTGTATTTGTTCAATTTCTTATATTTTTTCTTAATTTGAATTACGTACTAATATATTTGGACTAAGCAATTATTAATTTCTTCAATGGCCTTAAAAATATACTCCCTCTGTTTCAATTTATATAAACCCATTTGATTGAGCACGGAGTTTAAGAAAAGAGAGAAGACTTTTGATTTTGTGGTGTAAAATGAGGCACCTTTATTTTGTGTGACTATAAATCATTGCATAAAGGTAAATTGTTTCCAAATAAGGAAAGGGGTCATTCTTTTTGGCACGGACTAAAAAGGAAATAGGTTCACATAAATTGAAACGGAGGAAGTAATAAACTTTATACAGAAATATTGAGTAATCCAGTTAATTCCTTTACAACGTTATCAATAAATACACCTAAAACCTAAAACTGTATAAACAAAAAGAAACAAATTAAAGAAGGCAGAGAAAATTAGGAAGGAAACAAAAATCCTTCACCAATCCCGTGAACTCATTGCTGTTGGCTCGATATATAAGCACATATATATGCGGAATATAATATAATATTCATTTTTAACGTGATTATAAATATTGTATTCGCCTCTTTTTAGGGTTTTCTCAACGTCAATCAACCTCAGGGATGCTCTGAAGACGGGGTCTCCAGGAGCGTTGACGATGGAAATTCTCATATTCAAAGCTATTATTGCTAGAACTCAAAAATCCAGACAAGAGTTGGTCCATTGTTACTTCCTCCATATTCTCAATTTTCCCTAGCATTTTCTCTAGCTCCTTTTTTGATATTCTAATCTTCACCTCTTTATAATTAATCGTCGAAGAAGAAGATGAGTAGGAGGAGGAGGAGGAGGAGGAGGAGGAGGAGAATAAGTCTATGGAATTATCACTCAATAATTTTTCTTTCTCTTCAACTAAAGTTTTTGGCGCTACGACATATTCCCACTCTTCATCATCATCTCCTGCCCATACCATGTTAGATCCATGTTTAAAGCAACAATTTCCCATATCTTTCTGCCTATAAGTTTTCCCCGAACCTGAAGTGGAAGTCGAGGGGCTGCTCAGTGAAAAAAAAGTCAGATCGATGATTTAGACAGTTTTCGTACGGGTGGTGGAGATTGAAGGTTGGGGCAAAAAGGAGCTTTCTCTCGACACAAAAACAATTATTAAGTATAAGTTTTTCCCGATCATGAAGTGGAAGTCGAGCAATGATTTAGACAGTTATCGTGCTAGTGGAGATCGAAGGTTAGGACAAAAAGGATCGTTCTCTCTACTACTAAGTATATACTACTATATATAAATGATCGACTCTTATAAGTATAATTTTCTCATTAATATGTGTAAAATGGAAGAGGTGGAGATTTGGAATTTACATGAAACATCTATATTTATACCCTATAATTAGGGAGAGGACCAACCGACCAAGGACATGAGGAAAGTGGTGGGAAGGATATAGAGTGAGAATTAGTTTTTCTTATTTTAGGAAAATTATGGGTGGTAGACAAAGATATTAATTAGTTGAACTATCTACTTTTCAATTTACTTATTCTGTATTTTGCTTTGACAATATAATAAAAAGTATACTATTCTCGAAGAAGTCTACTTTAGATTCAAACTTTTCCTTATTTTGCATGGATTTTTAAGTCCCTAAAACAAACAATTTTTTGGAAATAAGAATCCTTTTCGAAATTTGATATTTACGTGGATCTTATGTGACGAAGGGGACATTTGAGTAACAGTAAAATTGTCTGTGTATGAACGGGTTCGAGCTGTGGAGGTAATCATTAATGTTTGCATTAGGATAGGAGGTCTAAATCACACCTCTTGGGATGCAATTCTTTTCTGGACTCTATATAAATGCGGAATATTTTATGCATCGAGCTGCGTTTTTTTTATGGTTCATCTTTGTACGTTTCATTGCAATTTAGCTAATTACATTTATTTATCACCATTAAATTAGGTTTATTTCGTGCTTTGCTGGTAATTCACGCTTCTGCTACCTACCAAAATAGAAAAATACATATATTGACATTTTTTAATGTGAAAGGAATAAGAAGATAGGATCTACAAAGAACAAAAATAAAATAAAATAAGATAAATGTGAAGGAAAGTAAGTGAGATCACATGTGAACAGGACATAGTCAATGGCGTCGAAGATATATATATCCAATGCACCAATCTGGGTCTGTTTTAGGCCTACACGTTTATATATATTTAAGCTCAAATTCTTGGATTAAATTTATTGGTTTCAAACACAATATGAATTTTCCAACAAGTGAGAAATAACTATTTTATTAGTACGACCGTACAAAGACGAATACACTAATTAAGGCATAAACTACTTTCGCTCAACCACTGCACCTTGCTTTTTTGCTTTGAGTCGTGACTCATGAATTCCAAAAATTATTATTTTTAGCGACTTTTGAATCTACGGCTCTTTTGCAATTATAAGTCCAAAAAATTGTTTAGACCAAAAGCTTCTCAAGCTAAAACATTTATTTTCGAGTTAGAGATCAAAATCTTGGGACTAAATGGATATATTTATTTCATGTCAAAACAGGTTGTTTATTTGTACATTTCAGTTTAATTCGTATTTCGATCAAAAACTTTATTTCTTAAAAGGATTTAATTCTTTTATTCGCCATTTCCGAGCACCTTATATCTTTTTTCAAAACGTGTCAGTATTCGATAATTTTTGTGTGACTTCTCTGTTAGAATTTGGACTTATGTTAATGGGAATTTTTCATAAAGCACCATCTTTTAGGTCTAATTAGCCATTTATAAAAACTCTTTACTATATTACGTGTTATAGATACATTTTATACTTTTATACAATGTATTTCATGTATTTAAGTTGCTGTATTCATTAATACAACCAAAGAAATAGGCGTAAAAAGTGAAATTCCAGCTAAGTATGACATGCATTTAGTTGTATTCAAGCAGAATTAACGTTAAATACAGTAACGTATCTGCGCAAAATCTGGAAGGTTAAACTAGTTAAAAACGGAAGAAAATCAAATCACATGATATTCTCCTAATTTAACTCATTAAATTAGTTAAAACGGAAGGAAGTCAAATCACTGCTTAGACTGTGTCTACTGCTAAAAGAAGCCATCACCTTTCTCTTTTCTCCTCCTCCTCCTTCAATATGACTTTATTCTCCATAGATCCACGCGAGGTTACGAAAATGGCAGAGGATTCATATGAAGACACCATTGCAGGACTGAAAAAGCTCCTAAACGAGAAGAATGAGCTGGAAGATGCAGCGGTCGTAAAGATACGACAGTTGACGACGAAGTTGGAGGTGCCGGTGGGAAAAAGTCTGACCCAGATGAGAAGATCCGAACAAAATACTTGAATACAATAAAATACAACTAAATACAGCTGAATAAAACTCTTGAATGCAATAAAATACAACTTGTGCTGAATAAAGTAGTTGAATATAACTAACTACAACTCAATATAGTTGTATTAAACACTTGAATACAACTAACTGTCACACCTCCTGTTTTATGCTACACTCGCAAGGGCATAAAAGAGTTTTTTTTTTTTTTTAATTAAAGGACAATCAGAACATGATTTGTTATTTAATTTTAGAGTTTCCACTTGGGAGATTTATGGTGTCCCAAGTCACAGGTTTGAATCCCGAATCGAGGTAAAAAATTGACTCTGTATTACAGTCCGCGAACCAGAAATCCGGATAAGGAATTCTGTTAACCCGGGAGGTATTAGGCATTCCCAAGTTCCGTGGTTCTAGCATGGTCGCTCAACGGTTATATTTGGCTTAAATTATCTGATTATTAATACATGTTTTTGCCTATATGCTTTTAACTTTGAACCGCTTTTTATTATTTTAATGAGAATTGCAACATCATGAAAATGCGTCTCGAACCATGTCGCACCAGTGCACCCATGGTTATCGACACATTTTGACTCCGTTGAGATTTGGATTTGGATCGCATGAAATGCGCACCCGAATATAGAAAGGAAAATTATTAATAATTCGCTATACAGCCTTAAAGAGACTAACACATTATTATTTTGGGGAAAGCCGTGAAATTCGCTAAACAGCCCGTCCCGAAAGCTAAGTATTTAATATATACATCTATTGAGGGCCCCACAATTTGTATTTTTATTTGAAGAGGCTCGTCTCATTTATTTTAAAAGGATGATCCTAAAGTGACTATATTTTTTCTATTTTCCGTCTCTATTAATAAGAACATGTCCTAATTAATTTCATGCTTATAAGTTCGGGCCACTTATTATTTATTAGATTAAGGCAAATACAACGGAAAATTGCATTCGAGCTCGCATAAAGGGAGACAGTTTCGTGCCCTATTCTATAAGTGAATATTACAAATGCTGAAATTATAAATAGCATATGAGATTGACAAAAATATTAAAACAAACTAATCATTCTCTAATTAATTTAAATCAATAGTATTAGATGAATTGAACCGTTGGAATTAACTATGTGTAATATAAAAGCCATTTTTTGAATTTGTTTTTTTACAACTTGTTGAAAAATACATCAACGCTTACAAATTGACATCATGCTAACGTTCATCACTAACATTAGTTATTAACATTATTCAAATTTCTATTTAAAATAATGTTATTTACTCAAATGACCTTGCAATTTCAGAACTAGACACATTTAACCAACATGCTCATTTCCATTTAAACTATTTGAACCTATAAACTATTTGAAACTATTTTACGACTAGCTGGAAATGCATTAATTACACTATATTTCATAACTAGTAATCACCAACTAAGATTAATTACAATAGATATTCACATGTTTGTAGAGATAGATTCAACAGTCCAATTTATACACTTATCAGTCAGTTGCAAGTAAAAATTCTACTCAATATCCCGTTAAAGATGCGAGAGAATTCAAAAGGAAACTTGACAGCTTTTTATTTCATCTCCAACATTAGGTTTACATTAGTATATAATTTCAGAGTGTGTACCTGGATAATGAAAAATAGAAGGAGGAGGAGTAGTCGGCAGTAGCAGATAACACAGCAACAACACATCAATTCTGACCCTGTATATCAGTGTATCGAGAGTGTATATCGAGTGTATACCGCACTCTCCACTCCCTTCTTTTTCTTCTCCTCTATTTTCCTCTCTATTTCATTCCTCCTCCCCTCTTCCTAAATTTTCTATTCTATTTATAGCAAAATTTTAAACAAATTCAGATCTTTTTAAAAATATTTTATTATTTTATTATTTTTTAATTAAAAGAAAACCCACTTACAAATTGATTTTATTTTTTTAGAAAAATAAATTCCACCTTTATTTACTTTTATTTTTAAAATTCAAATTTTAATTACTTTTATTTTTTTTTTAATTTTCCACTTTCTTTTATTTTTTAAAATAAAATGCCACTTTCTTTTACTTTTCTTTTAAAAATTCAACTTTCTTTTACTTTTGATTTTTTTTAATTTTCAGCCACTTTTGACTTTTATTTTTCAATTCCAACTTTCTTTCCTTTTTAAATTATTTAAAACCAACCGAAATTAAAAAAAATTAATATTTTCAGATTTGTTTTAAAAAAAATTAATTTAAATAATAATAATAATAATATTATAAATAGTAATAATTGACCTTTTAAAATCTATATTTTTCTTATATATAAAAAAATGAAAAAATCCAAAATACATAGAGTGAAAAATCTAAATACGGTAAAACATTAGGTGTTAACAGTTGCCCCTCTTTGCTCGAAAATTCAAAGAGCTTTCGAGCAAAGATAAAGTGAACAATGCAACTAATTATTGGTTCATCGATAAATGAAATCAATAATTAGTTGCATTGTTCACTTTCTCTTTGCCCGAAACCTTATTCGATAATCGATAAGTAATTATTGATAAGGGTCAAAACGAATCGATAAATCGAATGCACACCCCTAATTATTTCATCTACCACATTTAAGGAATGATCATATTTAAAGCTGAAGGGAATGAAGTTCAAATTAATGAAAAATAGAATTAGCATTGATGATGTATTTTTATTTTTTAAATACCGTTGGAGTATTGGTGGCATATATTTGATCAATTACTTTAGTTTTGTTGCATATATTTATTGACACAATTTTTATGTTATAAACAGTGTTCGCCTTATTTTAGCTTTTTTTTGTCCATCTTAGTTAGGAGTGTTTATAGTGATATACTTTCCGTGGAATCCCGCAAATTTTCTTATTGGTGTAATCGATAACCGAATCGATAAGCCCCAAAAATTAATAAACCAAAATAAAAAAAACTGAAACCTTATTGAAACGATAACGGTAAACATATGTACAAATCGATAATCGATACCTAATTATCAATAAGAGTCAAAATCAAATCGATAAATCGAATGCACACTCCCACGTGGGACTGTGATTTTGATGTTACTGCTGCTGCATGTTGTTACTACTGCTTACAGATCTCCTTATTACACCGTGCTAAATGAAAATAAGAAGCTAGACTAAACTAGTCTATGAATTACAAAATCTTTCTAGATCTTGAGGCTTGTTCTTCTTGCCATGCCTTTTTGTTGACTTACTTCCTCTAATGTTTCATTATTGCTGTCTTGACATTGTCGGCTTTTCTTGATTGCCGAGCTTCAACATATGTTGGGAATTTTATTGGAATCATCCGCTTTACTGACTTCAACTTGAAATGTATTCCTCTGTTATGCTGGCGGGCTCCCGATTCCAGCAGCAACTTTAAATCGCCTCTCCTCTCTTTAGGTGGGCTCCTGACTTTATTAACAACTTAAAAAAATGCATTTGGTAATAATTTATAATATATATATATATATATATATATTTGACAATGTTTATGCAAGAAGGACCATTCGGGTCGAAAATAAATTAAACGTCCTTTTTAAGGAAGGATTCAATTCAATATCCTATTTGAGGGTGGGTACTCCCAAAATATCCTATTTGAGGGCGGATAGTCCCATAATATCCTATTTGAGGGCGGATAGTCCAAAATATCCTATTCGAAGGTGGATGAACCTAAAATATCCTATTTGAGGGAGGATGAACCCAAAATATCCTATTCGAAGGCAGATGAAGCTAAAATATCATATTCGAAGGCAGATGAACCTAAAATATACTATTCGAGGGCGGATAAACCCAAAATATCCTATTCGAGGGCGGATGAACCTATAATATCCTATTCGAAGGCGGATGAACCTAAATATCCTATTCGAAGGCGGATGAACCTAAAATATCCTGTTCGAGGGCGGATGAACCCAAAATATCCTATTTGATGGCGGATGAACCTATAATATCCTATTCGAAGGCGGATGAACCTAAACTATCCTCTTCGAAGGCAGATGAACCTAAAATATCCTATTCAAAGGTGGATGAACCTAAAATACCCTATTCGAGGGTGGATAGACCTAAAATATCCTATTCGAAGGCGGATGAACCTAAAATATCCTTTACGAAGGCGGATGAACCTATAATATCCTATTCAAAGGCAGATGAACCTAAAATATTCTATTCGAAGGCGGATGAACCTAAATATCCTATTCGAAGGCGGATGAACCTAAAATATCCTATTCGAGGGCGGATAAACCCATCCTATCCTATTCGAGGGTGGATACACCCATCATATCCTATTTGAGGGCGGATAGACCCATCATATCCTATTCGAGGGCGGATAGACCCATCATATCCTATTCGAGGGCGAATAGAACCATAATATCCTATTCGACGGCGGATAGACCCATCATATCCTATTCGAGGGCAGATAGACCCGTCATATCCTATTCAAGGGTGGAAGACCTATAATATCCTATTTGAGTGCGGATAAACCCATGATATCCTATTCGAGGGTGGATAGACCCATCATATCCTATTCGAGGGCGAATAGTCCCATCATATCCTATTCGAGGGCGGATAAACCCATGATATCCTATTCGAGGGTGGATTGACCCATCATATCCTATTCGAGGACGGATAGTCCCATCATATCCTACTCGAGGGTGGATAGACCCACTATATCCTATTCGTGGACGGATAGACCCATCATATCCTATTCGAGGAAGAATAAACACATAATATCCTATTCGAGGGTGGATAGACCCATTATTTCCTATTCGATGGCGGATAGTCCCATCATATCTTATCCGAGGGCGGATAGACCATGATATCCTATTCGAGGGCGGATAGAGCCATAATATCCTATTCGAGGGTGGATAGACCCATTATATCCTATTTGAGGGCGGATAGTCCCATCATATCCTATTCGAGGGCGGATAGACCCATCATATCCTATTCGAGGGCGGATAGACCCATCTTCAAAAATTGAAATTTAAAGACTGAAAATATATTCCTCTTTTTATACGGGTGGGCTCCCGACTTCAAAACTTGAAATTACCTTACCTCCGATTATTTTTCTAAAAAAATGTGTTGTGTTTCTATCCCTTAAAACTTGAATTGATATCCTCGTTCCTCCGAGAAAATTTTCAATAATGGCAGAAAATTTTCTGCCCTAGTTTTGGTGACCTTGCTTGTGGCGTGCCTTTCTTCTATCAATAGCATTTTCTTTCCCTGCTTCAAATAAAAAAATTTGTTAGTTTTAAGCGTGGTGAGTGGTTGTGCCGCTCTTGCCGGGGATGGTTTTTTTTTTAAAAACAAGTTTCAACCTTTTGTTCTTTCCGCTGGGGATACAACTTCCTTTATTAGAACTTGTTATGCTGGGGATAACATTAGTTTAAAGACCACTTCTTTTGAGACTTGCCTTATCTTCTTTCTTCCCCAAATGAATGTCTGAATTCCAGAAAATCTTTCCAAATGAAAGGAAAACTTTCTGCCCCAATTTGATAATCTTCCACGTGGCATGCCTTTTTGCCATCAATGACGTTCCCTTGCCTTGCATAATAATTGGAAAGTTGGTTACAAGTTTTGAAGTCATTTCTCACGTGTTCTGACTAGACAGACTTTGTTGGCGAATTGTTTGATAAAAAGGAGAAAGATAAAAGGAAACAAAAATAGAAGACAAAGGAAAAAGATGGCTCTCTAACAAGAAAAACTATAAAAAATTATCAAATGCGGATACCAACTCTACTGGTCATGACATGCACATATGGCCTATCCTCCGTCGTTAATCGTCTTTCATAATCTTCGTCAAGGGATTTCCTATTTGATTCTCAATCTTCACTCGACTTATAGTACCCAAAGGGTTTTCACTATCAAGCCTCTCTCATTTTTGTTTTTCTCTTAGCTTTCACCGCCTTTTGGTGCCCGTGAAGGTTTTCAACGATAAGATTCTCTCATTTGTATTACTCTTCAGGTGGGGATTGGGGTTCCAACACTAAGACTCTTTCATATTTCTATTCTGCTGGGGTCAGAGTCATTTGCTGAGGATCAGAGTGTTATGTTCTGATATGACTCTCTCATTTACCTGACTTGGATTCTTTTGAAGATTGGTCAAAACGTCTTTCTTTGGACCTGTAATGTGGGATTTTGGATAGGGCTAGAAAGAAAGGGTATTAACGACTCAAAACAAAACAACTTGGGTTCAAAATTTTAACCTTCGGAACTAGATTTCCTTACAACAAACACAACTTCTACCCCAGTTTCTTGCTTGGGGATTTTTCATTTTTTTTTGTTACACTATGACCAAGCTGTGAAGCGCCTACGTATCCTCTTTGAGGAATCAGGTCAAACGTAGTTCACAATTCTTCGTTGTTCTATTTTTCCTTTTCCTTTTCATGTGTCATTTTTATTTCTTTTTCTTTTCTTTTTTTTTGGTTCTCTTTTGTTGCTTTTGTTGTTTTTTTCTTTATCTTCCATGTTTATGCTTCTTGTCTTTATTACTGATTCCGAAGGAGGGGTATGAAAGAAAAAATATATAAGGCTCAAAAAGGGGTAACGAAGGATAAAGTGTTTAGATAGTAGAACAAAATGCCTTCGTCATTCCAATCTTCAAAACACACCAAGTTCAAGCAACACGATTGACATTCTCCATAACTTTAAATCACTGTGGGGCAACAATCTCATTTTCATTACATCGAACGACCCTCAACATGGCTAACTTGCTTTTAACGATTTTCTTTTTACTTGCCCAAGTTTCACATGACTCGGGCTCCAAATAATCTCACACCGTTCTTATTTTCTTTAAACATCATAATAACCCCCCAATGGCTTTATGATTAACATTTAAAATTAGGACAAAATTATGTGTGCATGCCATGTCACTAGAGTTGATAGAAAAAGAACTGTAGAAAATGGAGGACTAAACAACAAACTGTCTAGAAATAATGGAAAACAGGAGAATTGCATTAGACGGACTAGGAAACAGTTGGTACAACAAAACAAACACAATAAACTGGGATACAACCCTTGGAACAAACCTAGACAATACTAAATGAGGTATTACGATGAACAGAAAACTGGATAAAATAGAATAATAGAAAGGTTTGAGTTACAAGACAATATCCCGATTACAACCCTGAAATAATCTGGACGACAGAAATGACAACAAAATAAGCCACCAAAAACTCCACTCTGGTTGACCAAGAAATGGAGAGTCTTCCCAATTACCAAGCACGGCATATTGGCCACTGAGCTTTGCATCAATATCACCAAGGACAATATCTGCTTCAACATTTTTAGCTTTAGTCAATACATCCCCACAAAGTGTGCATCATGGCACTGCCACACCTCATTTTTTGATATACTACTATACCCGCGAGGGCGTAGAGGAGTTTTTCCAATTTAAGGGAAGTCAGAACGGGATTAGTTATTTAAGTTTTCAGAGCCACCACTTGAGAATATAATGGTGTCCCAAGTCACCGGTTTAATCCCGAACCTAGCAAAGTTTGACTCTGTTATAGTCTGCGAACTAGAAATCCGGATAAGGAATTCTGTTAACCCGGGAGAAGGTGTTAGGCACTCCCGGATCCTGTGGTTCTAGCACAGTCTCTCAACTTGTCACGACCCGAATTTCCCACCATCGAGGTCATGATGGCGCCTACTAAATGGAAGCTAGGCAAGCCAAATATTAATTACATCTCCATTAATTACCAATTTCTTATTTAAAACATATACATTACAATGGAATAATCAAAATTAGCGGAAGACTTAGTCAAATATGATAAAGAAAACCCAACCATGATACACTACCCAAGACTGGTGTCACAATACTCACGAACTTCTAAGAATAATACACATAATTGTCTGAAAGAAAATACAAGTTGTTTATCTCGATTATATGAGATAATAGAATGAAAAACATAGATAGAAGAGACAACGGGTCCTGCGGACGCATGCAAGGCTACCTCGTAGTCTCAGTAGTCGAAAAATCCACAAGTCGCTATTGTCGTTGCTGCTGTCCGTAACCTGTATCTGCGCAAAAAGAGCGCAGAGTGTAGTATCAGCACAACCGACCCCATGTGCTGGTAAGTGTCTGGCCTATCCCAGCAAACTAGTGACAAGGCTAAGGCCAGTCACCCACCTAAACCTGTACGGTTGCAATATAGACATATATATACAATACATTTATAAGGAAATACTCTGCTCTGAAATAACAGTCAATAACTCACGATATCCAGAATAATCTAATCAACATAATAAATCTTACCTTCATGTCTCAATTCCTCTCTCATTTCATATCTCGTGGTAGGCGTACCACCCGCTCCCAACTATCACAGTAATTATATCTTGTGGTAGGCGTACCACCCGCTCCCAAATATCATAGTAATTATATCTTGTGGTAGGCGTACCACCCGCTCCCAAATATATCAATAATTATATCTTGTGGTAGGCGTACCACCCGCTCCCAAATATATCAATAATTATATCTTGTGGTAGGCGTACCACCCGCTCCCAAATATATCAATAATTATATCTTGTGGTAGGCGTACCACCCTCTCCCAAATATATCAATAATTATATCTTGTGGTAGGCGTACCACCCGCTCCCAAATATATCAATAGGCTACCGGCAACTATGGCCAATGCCAAGATTTAAGTCACTTTGTGGTCGGCGTACCACACGATCCCAATTCATAAAATATAT
This sequence comes from Nicotiana noctiflora, assembly GCA_032618575.1. Classification (NCBI taxonomy): domain Eukaryota; kingdom Viridiplantae; phylum Streptophyta; class Magnoliopsida; order Solanales; family Solanaceae; genus Nicotiana; species Nicotiana noctiflora. Next base: position 146,687 of record JASVEL010004023.1, read on the forward strand.
ATATTACCGGCATTTAGCCAATAATCTCTATATCAACAATATTTATAATTACCGGTTTTAAACCAATAATTTATAATAATTTCAACAATTTACCTTCATTACCGGTATAACACCAATAACTCTTATTCAACAATCTATTCATAACTAAATTCATATTCCTACAAACTAGGATAGAACAAACAACTTACCTCGAAAGTTCACGAACGATTCAATCCGTAGCAATGCCTTTTCCTTTCGAATTTGACTCCAATCCAACCGTATCTATACACGATTGATTTCATATCATCAATTCTACTTAACAAACTAGTTCATATTGCTAAATATGATTTTTACAATATTCTGCCCGGAATAGTAAAAATCGACCCCGGGCCCACATAATCGAAACTCAAGTTTCGAACCAAAATAAGTTCACCCAATCCTCCATGAGTTCAAATATACAATTTGTTCTTAAGCTCGACTCCAAAACGAGTTCTAGATCGCAAATTCTTTGAAAACCCTTATTATACTCAATTCTCAATTTTTCTACCCATTTACACCTAATTAGGCTTAGGAATTCAAATAATATTGATGGAAAATGAAGAAAACGAGTTAAGAATCACTTACCCAAGAAGTTTGATGAAGAATCGCTCAAAAATCGTCCAAGGAGGTGTGGAGAAGAGAGTTGAACAGAAATGGAATTTTTATCCCGTTTCTGTTCTGTTTTGGAATTAAATTCACTGGGCAGCGAATTTGTTCTACGCGATCGCGTGAATTGGGTCGCGATCGTGGAAGGCAAATATTCAACACTATGCGATCGCGTGGAAAATGCTGCGATCGCGTAGAAGAATTTCGCTGGGTGGCTCATTTGTACTACGCGATCGCGTGAAAAGGGTCGCGATCGCGTTGAAGGAAAACGGAAAGCTACGCGATCGCGTGCGGACGGCTGCGATCGCGTTGAAGAAGGACAGAAAGCTTCGCGATCGCGTGCAGACAGCTGCGATCGCGTTGAGTAATGTGACAAGGCCGTGCGATCGCGTGTACAAGGCCGCGATCGCGTAGAGTAAAATGTCTGTGTAAAAATTGCAGAAAATCTGCCAGTTTTCTAAGTCCAAAAACACCCCGAACCACCTCCGAAACACTCCCGAGCCCTCGGGGCTCCAAACCAAATATGTACACTAACTCAAAAACATCATACGAACTTGCTCGCGCGATCAAATCGCTAAAATAACATCAAAATCAATGAATTGAGCCTTAAAACTCAAGAATTCTTTAAAATTCCATAATTTCCAAACTTTCCAATTTAAGGCCGAAACAAGTCAAACGACGTCCGTTTTCAACCAAACTTTACAGGAAGTGCTTAACCAATATATATGACCTGTACCGGGCGTCGGAACCAAAATACGAGCCCGATACTAGTACTTTTTAATCAAAATTTAGTTTCATTTTCCTTAAACATTTTCAGAAAACAATTTAACAGAAAAATTCTTTTACCGGGGTTCTAGACCTCGGATTTCAATTTCGGGCATACGCCCAAGTTCCATATTTTACTACGGATTTTCTGAGACCGTCAAATCACGGATCCGGGTCCGTTTACCAAAAATGTTGACCAAAGTCAACCATATCAATATTAATATCAAAATTCTTCAACTTTTTCACATATTTCAACATAAAAATTTCCAGCTTTGTGCCCGGACTGTGCACGCAAATCGAGGCAACTATAATTGAGGTTTTCAAGACCTCAAAAGCTCGGAATGATTAATAAAACAAGTGATGACCCTTTGGGTCGTCACACAACTGTTGTTTCGATTTTATCTGATTTCAATTATATATTTTAATCATATGCATTAGTTTTCCACTTTTGAATTTTAAGAATTGCAACATCGTGAAAATACATCTTTTACCACACCATACCAGTACGCCTGTGGCTTTGGATATATTTCGACTTAGTTGGGAGTAAGATTTGGGTCACATAAATATGCACCCATTCGAGTGAATGTATATTAAAGTTGTGCCTAATGGTGTCTATTCTTCGTTAATTTGGGAAAGATTGTAAAATTGGCTAAACGATCCTTCCCGGTCTAAAGATTTTATAATTATTATTTTGGGGGCCCCGTGCATTTTTACCTTGCAACGAAGCTCATCCCATTTCGCTTTTAAAGGTTAAGCCTATTTGTGTACTATATTTTCTAATTCTGTTTTTCCCTTAATAAAAATAGTTACTAGCAATTTGATAACATATTCATATTATCATCTATTCGGATCCAGGCCACTACACGTTATTGGGCCTGGAATCTGGACTATTGAACAGAAGTGCACAAGTGTGCATAAGCCTAATTAGTATTTCTGTATCAGTTTCTCACATGCATAAATGCCATATCGATTGGACTTGGGCCTCTTTTCATGACTAGGCCCAAATCATTACTAGGTCCAAGGCAGGTTAAAACATTTTTGATAAACTAACAGAGATATAAGCAAATATTATTAATTTTAGTATCAGAAATAACCTAGACATATTAACATTGATTTATATTCGAATACTACTATTTAGTCACTCAGCTTAACTAAGTCTGATCTATGTATTATTTATTAGTAGAGACAATACTTAATAAGATGTAGAGTTACCTTATTGTTTTTTCTTAACTGGAAACATTATTCTAAATCTTCAACCCAACACATTCGAATTACATTCTGAATTTCATTCATTCTTAAACTCCTGTTTACACCATACCACTCAGTTTTAACGCAAGTTTTATAACTAAACAAGTTTAAATGATGCTAAGCCATTAACACGATTTAAATTTTAAATAATTCATATTTTTCAAATTAATAGCTACTGATTCAGAATTCAATTAACAAAATATCTCGGCAGTTCTGTATTACACTTCTGATTTCAGCACAGATGCAAATCTATAACTAAATTAACTAAGTTTTGGCTAGTTTTAAATTTTAGATCTAGGTGATCATTTTGACTGATCTATTTAGTGTATTTCCTATATTACTATCTACTACTACTATAAATATGAATTTAAGTTCGTATAGTCCAAGTCCATATTACAAACAAAATCCTAATGAATCACATGAACTCTAAGTGTCTACAGTTATGACAAAAATAGAAATATAATTACAAATGGGAACTAATAAGCATTTCATTTCTTCAAAGAACTTTAGTTACATCCTTGAGAGGTAGTATAGTACCTGATCAAATTGAGAAGAAAACAATGAGTTCTAAGGGAATGAAGGAGAAGAAAATAAGCGATTGGCAGCAATTCCAAGTATCAACAACAATGAATGCAAATATACACAGCAACATGCGCGGTTTCAGGGTAGAAAACCCAGCAAATTCAACCAAACTAGAGTAGAAGACCCAGTGAATTCAACAAAACAAGTGAAGAACAACGAACAGAAATCCTGAATATCACTCCGAACAGCAGCAATGAAATAGTAACAGTATTTCAGTGTATTTATGTGTATTTCAAATCTTCTGAACCTTTTTTTAGTAAGGCCTAAAGGGGCCTATTTATAGAGTAAAATGGGAGGAAAATTTAAATTAGATATTCAGATTTTCCACCCCTAGTCTTTTTTATTATTTCAGTTTAGTCTAGGTGAATTAAATAGGAATACACTTTAACCCCTGCCAGAGGGTTCTAAGGTATTCTCTATTATTTTATTTAGGCGTAAATCCCTTTATTACCCTCACTTGCTAATGTTTGCTACCTAATTACCATTTAGTTATACCTAGAATGCTCTTTATTGCTTAACTAATTACATCAAAACCAAGTCTATTTGTCTTTTATACCCTTAATCTTTCCAATTTATTTTCAGAATACCATTTACCCATTCCCCTTTTACCCCTGTATTTTGTGTTCATTTAGCATACCAGCCTTTAGGTTAATTTAGACCTTGAGCAGTCAAAAATCAGAACAGTATTTACCAAATAACCCCAACTACATAACTTTACATTATAGCCAATTCAGAACTAAGTAAACCCCTTTTTCAGAAATAACCACTTTGCAAACATAGCAACAAATAGTCTTTTAATTAATCAGGGATCCATACAAGTCAAAAGTCAAAACTGTATTGCAATGATAGCCAACATTAAGCAATTTTACAAACATAGCCTAATACGACTAATTACTCAGAAATTCAAAAGAGTTAAGAGTCAAATTGTATTGCAACAATAGGCAGTATTAAACAATCATGCAAATATAACCATAATGCGACTAAACACTCGATTAATAGGACTCAGAGGAACAATTTTATAATGGTTGAATCCAATTAATCAGAACACTTAATCGAAAATTAGATCTATCAAGAAAGAACATTAAGCGACTATAAAGCATGTGATTTAACAAATGACTTAAATCAGAAAAAGAGAGTATACAGTCGATTTCAAGTACAAACAGAAAACCTTTGAGCATGCAAACAGATTCAAGCTAGCAAATCATGAAGATAAAAGAATAACACGTAGCAGAGTAGAGAAAAACAGGGTTTGGGGCCACTTAGCTTTCTGTTGGTTTTCTTTTTCTTTCTTTCTTCTTTTTCCTTTTTTTTTTCTTCATTTTCTGATTCTTGATTTTCTGGTTGTCCGGAGGCCTTGAGCCTTTCATGACTGTTAGTCTTCTAAACAGACTCTGGAGTCTTATTTGTTGTGAAAGACTCGTCTTTCAAGGCTGAGGTTCGATTGGGGTGGTTTTTGGTTTGGGGGTATGCGCCGGAGTAAGGTTCCGGCGGAATATTTTTTAACATTTGAAAAGTTAGGCTTAGATTCGAGGGAAAGTGGTTGGATAGGGAGAAAGAGGGGCTTAGGGTAGTTCTAGGATGTTACTGGTGGAGGCTGATTCAAAGAGTAGTGGTCGCCGGCTAGGGTTCCGGCGACCTATTTTTTAAGATTCGAGAAGAAGGAAAGGGTTTTGGCTGGAGTTAATGTGATGGGGTGAAAGAGGAGGAGGGGAAGGTACAGGGGTATGAAAATTAGTGGAGAAGATGATTAGAAACGGACCACCGGTAGGGTTCCGGTGGCCCAGGTGGAGAGGAAGGAGAAGGGTATGGCGGCTAGGGTTTTGAAGTTATAAGGGTGAGAGTGTATTATGGTTAAAATGTAACGGAGGGTGTATAGATATAGCAGACCTGTAATGGTGCCTCTCAGCCGTTGGATCAGATCAAACGAATGGCCAATATTCACTTGCCATTAAACAGTGTCGTATGATTTAAATGAGGCATTCATCTCATTCGTTGGATGAACGGTTGTGATCAATTCCCACGAACGATGTCGCTTGACTTAAGTGAGGCCTTCCTTTCATCCGTTGGATGGTTTAGATGAACGGTTGTGATCAATACAACTTAACGGCGTCATTTTAATTGTTATCCAATCATTTGTTTTTGTCCGTTTGATTCATTTTTTCAACGGTCCAGATCTATTTATTCTAAGCGACGTCGTTTGGCTTGTGTATAGGCGGGCTAGTGTTTTCCTTTGGGCCTGGTCCGTGAATGTACTCATTAGCTGGTGAATTTTGTAATTTGGCCCAATACTTTGTATTTTATATTATTCTTTGTATTATACCTTATATTTTGTATTTTCATATTGTATTTTATTTATATTTTACTTGTATTGTATATATATTTTTTCTGTATTTTATTACCACTGCATTTATTATCTCTTGTATTTTGTATTTTTCTTTTAATTTTCTAATTTTTCTAGAATTAAGAGTAATTATCTTATATTTTTGATATTTTCTAATTAATACAAGAATGTACTTTGTTTCATTTTTATTTTCTTTTTTTCAACAAATAAAAACAAACACTGGTACTTCTACACAATGAACAACAAATATTACACAAAAATTATTTTTATATATTTATTTTGGACTTATTTGCTTGGGACAAAAATCACGTGCTCACATGCATGCAAGTAAAGGATTCTGTGCGATATTCTGGGTGTCACTATCTTGGATCACAATAAGGTTTTCTTGGATCTTGTGTTTCCGGCTCACCACAAACCAACCACCTCAATTTTTCTCAACAATTCTAAACAAAACATGTTAGAATGGAGTCAGTCGTTCCTCATTATTAACATCTTTTTCTTTTTTCATTTCATTTTCATTTTTCATTTTTTTTTGCTTTTTTTGTTATGGTCGAATCTAATGAAGATTGCCTACGTATCATGACCCAACATGAATCAGACCGTGCGTAGTTCGCGTCAATAAAAGGTAAAAAAAATAATAAAACATATTTTGGAATTTTTAATTTTTCACAGCAAAACACACTTTGATTACAATGATTGAAATAAACTGGCAAACATGGACCGAACTAACAAACTGTGGTGAAAGACAAGAGAGAGACTTGAACATTAAACAACCCACACTCTAATAAAAGGAAATACAAATTAAAAAAATGGACTGACAGATTCCTTTCCCTATATGCCAATTTTAATCAAATAGTTATTTTTGCAAACATGGCCCCTTCTCAATTTCACCTAAATTTTGAGACTAGGGAGGATTATTTTATGACATTTAACAAACTTGTTCGTTCTTTTACGAAAACAACCTTTTGACAACAGAAAGATATTCTAAGGCTATCTCGGCAAGAACGGTGTAATACATTTCCGAAGCTGGCTAGGCTTATTTTGACCAAAAATCCAAAAGACATTCACTTGCCCCTGACTCTTTTTCTTGTTTTTTCAAATAAAAGATCGGGTTTTGCAAACACGGCCTTTCAGCACTTCGGGGATGAAGCTTTTAAAGTTGTGTAAGCTAACCGACCAAAATCCTAAAACATTGATTAAAGTTAGCTGTTAATGCAAAATCAGCCTTCCGGCGTCCCTATCGATAATATTCGACTATTTTTGACAAAAACAATATCACCGACTTATTTATGATACTTTTTTAAATATAAAAAACCTGATATTGCACACACGATCTTTCAGTGCCTCGAGGACGAAGATTCTAAGGCTATGTGGGACCGTGGGTCAAGGGTGGCAGTTTATGCAAAGTAAGCCTTCCGGCGTCCCTTTTGAAAATATTCGACTATTTTCGACAAAATGGCATCACCTGACTTATTCATGATGAGAATTAATTTTTGACATTTTTGGCTATTTTTGTAAAAGGGGAGTTGAACCCGATGGGGGTTGCCTATGTATCTCACATCCGGTGAGAATCAAACCAGCGTTGTTCGGCCTGATAAAACAAACTACTTTTGAAAACAATGACATTTCCTATTCCTTTTTTAATTATTATTATTATTATTATTATTGTTATTATTATTATTATTATTATTATTTTAGTTTTATTAGCAAGCAAAATAAACTATTTTTGAAAACAAGACTATATTTTTTTCTTTTTCAATTCATTGGCATATAAAACGTACTATTATATTTTTTTTTTGTTTTATTGACAAACAAATAACTAATTTTTTTAAGAATAAAATCACATTTTTATTATTGATAAATAAAGCAAAACTTTTTTTTAATTAAAAAAAAAGTTTTTTAAGTAAAAAAAACAAACTATTTTGAAAATAAGAATTATTTTTTTTATTCTCAAAATTCGGTAGAGTTTCGACACTACTTGGGCATTGGTTTGTTTCTCAAAATGAGTAGTTATCGCTCTACACTGTTATTTTTTTTCCTCAATATTTAAAAGCCGGTCAGCATGCAAGTTTGAAGCAAATAAATGCGTAAAACAAATAGGATGCAACATGATGGTCTTTTCATTTAGGTTGCCTGTCCTAGACGGACCCAACCCTGTGTTGGGCCTCCTAGGTCAAATGCAACGTGATGCAAGTAAGCATTCCTACTAGGGACCCGGCAGGAAGTCAGGTTATTCTAGCTTCAAAAACCTAGGCATGTGCTGGACCGTGTACCCAAACAGACAATTCGAGTCGAGGTGGGGGCTGCGTACCGGGGACCCGCGGGATCGTCCGGCTTTGTAACTTGTCCGACCTCTTTCATATTTCAGGGTAAGACACTAACAGAATAGAGAGTCTTAACCAGTAAGCACATCCCCGGAGGCGAGAAGAGAAGGTATTTCATAACAATTTATATACAATTCACAAAATATCAAAGCAATAAGGCAATATTTAGCACAGTTGGGCTCAACATGTAAAAATTAGATAAAACAAAGCCAATTATAACAATTTATTTAAGCTTGAATTTGGAACTCTAAATACCTATATCTTACTCTTTTTTCTTTTCTTTTTTTTTCATCTTTTGTTTCATTGTTATAGAGGCCGGTCAATCATGCAAGCCGAGACAAACAGGTGCGCAAGTATCACGTAGGATGCATCAGGATGGACTATTTCATTTTTGAGTATACCTGTCCTAGACGAACCCAACCCCTGTGTTGAGTTGCCTAAGTCAAATGCACATGATGCAAACAAGCGTCCTATTAGGGATCCGGCTTGACTTTATTGTTCTTCTAGGTTTAAACCCTATGTTTTTGATCTAGACTTGTCTTACCCGAGTGGACAGCTCGGGCTGAGGGGGAGGCAGTGTACCGGGGATACAGAAGCTCCACCAGCTTTGCAACTTATCCAAACCTCATTCTAAATTAAGAAAAAGACTCTAACAGAAGAGAAGCTACACGAAGTGTACCCTTCTCCATGATGTAGAAGACTTGGAAAGAGGGAGGGATTCATGACAATTTATATACAGTTCACAAAATATCAAAGCGGTAAATATTTAGCACATATAACATGTAACACATAAAAAAATCAAATAAAACCAAATATAACAATTTAATTGAGCTCGAATTTCTAAACCTGAACCTGTCACGACCCCAAAACCCGATCCTGATGGTGCCCAACACACTGCTAGGCCAGCCCGACCAATTAACAGAGACACAAAGCTATCAGCTCATAATTAACCCCCTTTAAGCATAAACAATGATAGTATAATAATGAAAATATCCAACACACCAGGATTAGACATCCCAAACCAGTATAACCTCCCAATGGAACATGAGTCACAAGTCATGAGCCTCTACCAGAATTTATAAACTATGATAGTGTATACAACTGTGCATAAGTATGGGATAGACAAAACAAAAATAAGGATGACTTAGAGAGTCAGGTCCTGCGGACGCTGGCAGATACCCCGACTGTCCAAAAGTAATCTCCCAAGCAGCTATAGACTCAGATCTGATGCGATGTACCTGGATCTGCACACAAGGTGCAGGGAGTAAAGTGAGTACTTCCAGACTCAGTGGTAATAAGCAGGGGTAAGACAGCGAAGGTAAGAAAACCCAATACAACACTTAGTAAAGCAATACACAATACCGTGCATCAGTTATCAACGTAAATAATATCCAAACGAGCAATATCAGAACCAGCAATATCAGCTATCAGAATAACATGTATAGCTAAATGCAATGCAATGCATGAATATGACCGCTACGGTTCGTAGCCCGATCCATTTGAGTACCCGTGTTCATTGTGGGGGTTCGGACTCCGGAGGGTCTCCCACAACCCAAGCACAATATCATGATACGCTGCGGTGCGCAGCCCGATCCACTACCAGTCGGCTATAATGCAATGCAACCTCACAGGCTCAAGAAATAGTATTTGAAAACTCTATTTATCATTTTTCAGTAAAAACAGAATGTCAGAAATTCCAGAGTTTGGAAAACCATTTTAGACAATAATAGCTCAGGACTGGTATCAAAATAGCATGCCAATATCATAGAAACAATAACAACGATCCTCGCGGGATCCCAATAACTGGCTCACAGCCCAAAGATATACACAACCATCCAAGTAGGAGATCCGCTGGCTCAGTAATAGCCAATAACACTGTATGGTATCAACAAGCCGGACTAAGTCAAAGTCCCTAATCACATTCGACCCCGCACTCACAGGAGAGTACGTGTCTCGCCTCAATACAACATCACATAGTGATATACCGGGGTTTGGAACCCGCTGGTCATCACCCACACCCATTACTTACCTCGACTCGGCTTGAAGACAAGTCCGCAATGCCCTTGCCATGAGAATCTCCCTCCACAGGTGTAGAATCTGATCAAAATCAATAGAAATGCATCAAAGTATGCAAAAGGGTCATTACCTAATCGAAACAACTCGAATTACACCAAAAACCACAAAGTTGCCAAAACCCGACTTTTGGTACGCTTCTCGAAAAATTACAAAAGTTACATATTCGGATTCTTTAACTCAACACGAGTCCATACATATAAAGTTTATCAAAATCGGATTCCGTTTACCCATTCAAATCGATGATTTACCATAACCCAGGCTTAGGGTAAAAACCTCCATTAATACACCCCCAAAACTTCCAATTTCAGATATAAACTCCATAATTATGAAGATAATAACATAAATTAGGTCCATGAATGATTACCTGAAGAATCCCTTCGATTTCCTCTTAAAATCGCCCCTAATCGCCTCTTAGTTTATGCCTTAGCGTGATATAACATTCTGAAGTTTTAACCTTCTGTTTCATTTATCACTGATACGCTTTTCGCTTCTGTGGTACTAGACTCGAATAAGCAAATCCGCTTCTGCAACTATTTTGTCGCTTCTTCGAAAGTCCACTTAACCGCCTTCTTTCGCTTCTGCAGCCACGGGTTCGCAGAAGCGAGCCCGCTCCTGCATTCTACTAGCCGCTTCTGCGGAATTGTCCGGCCAGGTCCATTCTCGCTTCTGAGAGACAACCTTCGCTCCTGCGGTTCCCCATCCGCAGTAGCGGAATCACTGCTGGAATTCATGACAGCAATTCCATAACACAAAATCCTTCCGTTTGACCTCCCAAAATCATCCCGAGGCCCTCAGGACCTCTACCAAAAATACAATTCTACTCTAAATCATCATAGGTACTTGTTCCAATCATAAAAACAGACCCTCAAACACATGAATCATCAATTTAAGACGAATTCAAGCCTAAGTTTCAACTAGAACTTCTGAAACTTACATTCTATCAAAAACCCAACCAAACGATATCCGAATGACCTTAAAATTTGCAGACATATCCAAAATCACCTAACGAAGATACTGCATCAGTCGGAATTCCATTCCGAATCCCGGATCAAAATCTCACCTACCATTCAAATTTCGCCAAAATTCAACCTTAGCCAATTCAAACCTATTTCTACACCAGACCTCCAAATTCAATTCCGAACACTCCCTGAAGTCACAAATCACCTCCCGGAACTAACCGAATCATCAGAATTTGATTCCAAGTCCTCTAACCACATAGTCAACTCTAGGTTGACTTTTCATAAGCAAGCTTCATTTCAAAAGGTTATATGCCTCATTTTCAACCAGAATCACTCACAACTCACCCATAGACTCTAACACCAATATAGAAACATTAAACATATAAATTAAGGGGTAACGGGGTGATAATTCTCGTGATGACAGATCGGGTCATCATATTCTCCCCAACTTAAACAAACGCTCGTCCTCAAGCGTACCAGAATTGTACTAAAAACAATTCAATAGTTGAATGACCTTACCAAGCATATACTCGGGCTGATACTACGTCACCCTATCTATCATAAGTCAGATTACCCAATATAGCTGAATTCCCAAAGTCCATCTGAACCATAGACCACATTGCACTTTCCGAAATCATATACCGAATCCGAATCCCACGTCTATACTCAAAATACACCCGAACCAACTGTAATAGCCCATACTCGCCACTTCAGGTGAGATCATATGGTGTACCAAACAACCCAATCACTCGAGGCGATGGCCTCTAATCACAACAATTTCCCACAATAACCAAATACTAACCGAAAAACCTTTTTCATTAGCTAAAGTCTTATTCCAACACCTTCATGTACTGCCCACGGTAATCGAACACGTGATATATCGAATCTATCTCTCAAGTCAACCATTCATGAATCCATTTCCCCTTTTAACCGATACCATAATAGATTTCTGAGCCAAACCTCAATATTACCTTTCTAACCAGCTGAAATCACATATGCCCGCTCTCATTAATGGCTCCAACGATCATTTCGATTAGAACACACCGCACAGTTGATATGACACCTCAACACTGGCCTAAGCCACAACGAGCACAACACAGGCTCAAATAAGAAACATCTCAACATACTCTAATCATAGCAACTAACTCAAACAAAAGAGCTGTAATTCAATTACTCCGTACCATCATAATATAGAATTGAGATGTCGTCTCATATTATACAAATAGAATACCTGAATCCTTCTCGAAAGGTCATAACATCATGTGGCCTTGCCGCAACTTATGATCCCATCCAAATACTATTACCCATGAAACACCTCAAGTCATCATGCTCAAAACAGTCAGCCACACACATATTTAGGTCTGAACCCAAGCGATCAATCTCACCCACGGTGGAACAATTACTATATGCTATCAAATCCTAAAGGACACAACCGATGTGCTATTCGCCGAGCGATACCCAATACAGACTTTCCTCAGAGACTAGGAAGTATTGTATACAAGGTAACATATAGAAAACTATTCTCCACATCACACAGTTGCGGCGTGCAACCCGCTCCATATAACATACCTGTGGTGGCGTACCACCCGATCCAGATACCATACATGTGGCGGCATGCCACCTGATTGAAATAAACCGTGGCGGCGTGCCACCCAATCCACGCATAAATCTCGCAAAAGGAAATGCACACCGAGTTAAATTGCTTATTACAATAAACATATATAGCCTCAAGCTCGACCACAAGACACGCATTCGACAAAGTTCCTCAATACCGGAACTGAATCAATGGTAGAAACCTCTGCATTGATATCCGCCACGAAGGCCCAACTAATAAAGCAATACCTACCAGCCGTCCACTGGTCCTGGGGTACAACTACCCTGCTGGAGCATACTCTAATGCACTCCGCTACGCAATTTGTGCCATTTCTGACATAGCCAATATCACATTAGTCTACACAACCTGACTTATGACAACCAGTCTGCAATCAAGTATCATAACCCAAATTCATCATATCAGGCTAAGAGAGAGCCACTACGGCTTCCAATTTCCAATAATTGCTAAACGGTGCCGATACACACGATATACAACCACCTGCATAGGTGGATTACGAGAACTTCTAGTCTCCATCACCTATATAACACATGAATCACTATGCCTGATTCCACACTCCACTGTACGAATACATAACACACAACAAGCATCCATTCATACTACAAAAGCCATTCAGAAAGTTCCCTATGCCATTAACAACTCACTCATCACAGTCGATCCAACAAGAGCATACCACCATACGACAATGTATTATCAGTTTACATTACCTTGTCCTTTTTGACCATATACCCTGCCAAATCACTAGAATAGCAGTATCATTTTTCCTTAATCACTAGAAAGATCGATTCTTAACTCACCTGCAGCTGCCCGCACTGCTCAAGAATTTTAAGGACTTCCCATATATTATGAACTGATCTCAGAACTTGAACATGCCATTATCAACTTTCCATAACACATCACAAACTCGTTTTCCCAATTCTATTGTGTAAGTTAAACTGCCAGGACTGAGTCCTTCTACCCACATCGAGCTACGCAACTGCCAGCACTCAAGAGCTTTGTTGCACAATATCTGCAAGACTCATTACTTCGAACGTATACCAGGAATTAACCGCATCCTTATCATACCGTTTCGGTTTATTAACAAGTTGTTCCATTTACCCAATTTCCTTTCTGATTCATCTTTAATTTAATATTAGCCTTAACTATAGCACCACAATACCTCAACTTATATTGCCACATGAGACTCGCACATAAGACCACACGGTCTAAGACCCATAGGCCACTGAATACTCTCTCAATGTTTCCCGGAAGTACCACATTCTACAATACTTTACTTTGAAGAACTTCCTGCAATTTGAATTCGTTATCATTACCTTCTAATACGGTTACATAGAATCCCATCATTCACATAATATAACACAAGTCTTGATCTTTTCTGACGAAACCACCGTCTTTAGCCACATACACAATCTTAAGACACCAGACTGTTACAAGCAAACTCTTGAACACCGCAAAACCATTCTCGGGCGTCATTTGTCCTTATTCAGCTGTAATTCAACTGTCTTATTAAACAGAACCACTCGTGCCTCGTTAGAACTCCGACACCGCAGAACATGATTACATACAGATACAATTAGCTATCTTTCTTTTCTATACACTGAACATTCTTTACCAACAACAGTTCAAAACATTCTAGTATTTCTTCACATCTACGAAGCATCATAACCTTTATAAGAATTTTCCCAACATACTTAGAGTCATAACCAACATAGCACACAATAATGCAATTAGTTAATCAATAACAACCTCCCCAACTTTGCTCGGAGCCATACATTAAAGCACTGTTAGCCACTCATAGCATTCTTACTCAAATGATACCACAAGGTTACATTGAGGTTAAACTTAAGTAATTTTCAAGCTTTGGCAGAGACTCGAATCATTCAGAATCTTAACTCTTTTGCAATTCTTGTATTCATTCACACACAACAGTTAAGACCATTCTTAAGGTAACAAAAATCTTTTCTAAGTCCCAATTTTTCCAAAATTATGACAGATTTTCCTTTGTAATTTGGCATATCCACCTGCCAGAGAATCACCGAAATCATCGTATCAATACATTCGCAACTCAACACAACATCACAATGCATATCAACAACATTAGCCTCAATACTATATGAATCATATTATCAAAATTGATACATGAACATGCGCTGCACCTGCTCGAATCATAACACATATCAAATACCTTTCAATACACATAAGAATCAACCCACCAACTTCGCCTCAATTTAGCATTTCAGTATAATACCTTCCACCAGGATACACATAGCATAATCACTTTAGTCTTCTTGAGTCTGAACTCGTTCTACTACACGTAAGGCACTTTACCTTCCAACTAAGAGATATGATAAATATTCACCACGCCCATAGCTCGGGGCTACACAACATATTACAATAAGAGTCGAACAACTAACAGCTCATCCATTATCAAGCTTCCCTAATACTCTAAAGATCGGCACAAGGCCCCAAACATGGCTACTGTCCCAAATACACAGATATAAGCCCAGTCTCAGTCATTATACATAGTAAACTATCAATCAGGAAGGACCAAGTCCAAATCTCCAGTCACAATGCCACCACGCTCATCACATAACGCGTGTTCCATCTCAGCAAAGCACTGTATAGTGAAAATACAGGGCTTCAAACCCCCAGTACATTATCTATTACCACCACCCACAAAATCAGCACCTCGATGCTCAAGTCATAGACAAGGTCCAGCCTCAAGTCCTCCCGAGTGGCCTAACATGAACTCTCAGAGATTATATCTCGTCCCTCGATCGAGGAATCACAAGCCATGAAGGCAATTATATTACTGAGCGTTCAATGTGTACACAGACGTGTGGAAGAAATTTCAAAAATTATATCTCAAGCTCAATCAAGTACGCACGATAAGAATTCCAAGAAATGCGAAGTGTTTCCTAAAGGTCTGCAGCCTCCCGAGGATAAATACAGGCGTCCCCGTACCGATCCACGAGACTCTACCAACCGGCTCATGACTCTTGAGGCCTAGTAACCTAGGCTTTGATACCAACTTGTCACGACCCCAAAACTCGGTCGTGATGGCGCCCAGCACACTGCTAGGCCAGCCCGACCAATTAATAGAGACACGGAGCTATCAACTTACAATTAACCACTTTTAAGCATAAACAATGATAGTATAATAACGAAAATATCCAACACACCGGGAATCACGTCCCAAACCAACAAAACCTCCCAAAGAACAGAAGTCGCGAGTCATGAGCCTCTACAGAGTATATAAAGTGTAATAATGTCTACAACTGAGCTCAAGTGCGAAAATAGAATAAAAAAACAGGAATACAAATAAGCTGGAAAGAGAGTCACGTCCTGCGGACGCGGCAGCTACCTTGACTGCCCAGAAAATAACTCCGAGCAACTACGGGGTCAGGTCTGCTGCGACGTACCGGATCTGCACACAAGGTGCATGGAGTAAAGTGAGTACTTCCATACTCAGTGGTAATAAGCAGGGGTAAGACAGCAAAGGTAAGAAAACTCAATACAACACTAAGTAAATCTATACTCAATACCCTACATCACTTATCAACATAAACAATATCCAAACCAGCAATATCAGAACCAACAACATCATCTATCAGAATAACAGGTATAGCTAAATGCAATGCAATGCATGAATATGACCGCTACGGTGCGTAGCCCGATCCATTTGAGTACCCGTGCTCACTGTGGGGGTTCATCCTCCGGAGGGGCTCCTACAACCCAAAAAAAATATCATGATACGCTGTGGCGTGCAACTCGATCCACTACCAGTCAGCTATAATGCAATGCAGCCTCATAGGCTCAGAAATAGTATTTGAAAAATCTTTTTATCATTTTTCAGTAAAAACAGTATGTCAGAAATTCCAGAGTTTGGAAAACCATTTTAGACAGTAATAGCTCAGGACAGGTATCAAAATAGCATGTCAATATCATAGAAACAATAACAACGATCCTCGCGGGATACCAATAACTAGCTCACAACCCAAAGATATACACAACCATCCAAGTAGGAGATCCCCCGGCTCAGTAATAGCCAATAACACAGTATGGTATCAACAGGTCGGACTAAGACATAGTCCCCAATCACATTCGACCCCGTACTCATAGGAGAATACATGTCTCGCCTCAATACAGCATCACATAGTGATATACCGGGGTTTCAAACCCGTTGGTCATCACCCACACCCATTACTCATCTCGACTCGGCTCGAAGACTAGTCCGCAATGCCCTTGCCACGAGAATCGGCCTCCACAGGTGTAGAATCTGATCAAAATCAATAGAAATGCGTCAAAATATGCAAAAGGGTCATTACCCAGTCGAAACAACTCGAATTACACCAAAAACCACAAAGTTACCAAAACTTGACTTTTGGTACGCTTCTCGAAAAATTACAAAAGTTACATATTCGTATTCCTTAACTCAACACGAGTCCATACATATAATGTTTATCAAAATTGGACTCCGTTTGCCTATTCAAATCGATGATTTACCATAACCCAGCTTAGAGTAAAAACCTCAATTAATACACCCCCAATTCTTCCAATGTCAGGTATAAACTCCATAATTATGAAGATAATAACATATATTAGGTCCATGAATGATTACTTGAAGAATCCCTTCGATTTCCTCTTAAAATCACCCCTAATCGCCTCTTAGTTTATGCCTTAACGTGAAATAACATTCTGAAGTTTTAACCTTCTGTTTCATTTATCACTGATGCGCTTTTCGCTTCTACGATACTGGATTCGCATAAGCAAATCCGCTTCTGCGACTATTTTGTCGCTTCTGTGAAAGTCCACTTAACCGCCTTCTTCCGCTTCTGCAGCCACGGGTTCGCAAAAGCGAGCCCGCTTCTGCGTTCTACTAGACGCTTCTGCGGAATTGTCCGGCCAGGTCCATTCTCGCTTCTGCAAGACAACCTTTGCTCATGCGGTTCCGCTTCTGCAGTTCCCCATCCGCAGAAGCGGAATCACTGCTGCAATTCATGACAGCAATTCCATAACATAAAATCCTTCCGTTTGACCTCCCAAAATCATCCCGAGGCCCCCAAGACATCAACCAAAAATACTATTCTACTCTAAATCATCAAACGTACTTGTTCCAGTCATAAAAACTGACCCTTAAACACACAAATCATCAATTTAAGACGAATTCAAGCCTAAGTTTCAACTAGAACTTCCGAAACTTACATTCTATCAAAAACCTGACCAAACGATATCCGAATGACCTGAAAATTTGCAAACATATGCAAAATCACCTAACGAAGCTACTGCATCTGTCGGAATTCCATTCCGACTCCCGGATCAAAATCTCACCTACCATTCAGATTTCGCCAAAATTCAACCTTAGCCAATTCAAGCCTATTTCTACACCGGACCTCCAAATTCAATTCCGATCGCTCCCCTAAGTCACAAATCACCTCTCGGAACTAACCAAATAATCGGAATTCGATTCCGGGCCTTCTAACCTGTGATGACCCAAAGGGTCATTACTTATTTTATTAATCATTTCGAGCTTCTGAGGTCTTGAAAACCTCATTTATAGTTGCCTCAATTTGCGTACACAGTTCGGGCGCGAAGCTGGAAAATTTTTATGTTGAATATGTGAAATATGTGAAAAATATGAAGAATTTTGATATTAATAGTGATATGGTTGACTTTGGTCAACATTTTTGGTAAACGGACCCGGACCCGTGATTTGACGGTCTCAGAAAATCCGTAGAAAAATATGGAACTTGGGCGTATGCCCGGAATTGAAATCCGAGGTCTAGAACCCCGGTAAAAGAATTTTTCTGTTAAATTGTTTTCCGAAAATGTTTAAGGAAAATGAAACTGAAATTTGATTGAAAAGTGGTGATATCGGGCTCGTATTTTGGTTTCGACACCCGGTACAGATCAAATATATTGGTTAAGCGCTTCCTGTAAAGTTTGGTTGAAAACGGACGTCGTTTGACGTGTTTCGGCCTTAAATTGGAAATTTTGGAAATTATGAAATTTGAAAGAATTCTTGTGTTTTAAGGCTCAATTCATTGATTTTGATGTTATTTTAGCGGTTTGATCGCGCGAGCAAGTTCGTATGATGTTTTTGAGTTAGTGTGCATATTTGGTTTGGAGCCCCGAGGGCTCTGGAGTGTTTCGGAGGTGGTTCGGGGTGTTTTTGGACTTAGAAAACTGGCAGATTTTCTGCAATTTTTACACAGACATTTTACTCTACGCGATCGCGGCTTTGTACACGCGATCACACTGCCTTGTCAAATTACTCAACGCGATCGCAGCCGTCTGTGCGCGATCGCGTAGCTTCCTGTTCTTCTTCAACGCGATCGCAGCCTTCTGCACGCGATCGCGTAGCTTTCTGTTTTCCTTCAATGCGATCGCGACCCTGTTCACGCGATCATGTAGTACAAACAAGCCACCCCAGCGAAATTCTTCTACGCGATCGCGTAGTGTTAAACGTTTGCCTTCCGCGATTGCGACCCTGTTCACGCGATCACGTAGAACAAAATCGTTGCCCAGTGAATTTAATCCCAAAACAGAACAGAAACGGGACAAAAATCCCATTTCTGTTCAACTCTCTTCTCCACAGCCCCTTGGACGAATTTTGAGCGATTCTTCATCAAACTTCTTGGGTAAGTGATTCTTAACTCCTTTTCTTCATTTTCCATCAATATTATTTGAATTCCTAAGCCTAAATAGGTGTAAATGGGTAGAAAAACTAGAGAATTGAGTATAATAAGGGTTTTCAAAGAAATTGCGATCTAGACATCGTTTTGGAGTCAAACTTAAGAATAAATTGTATATTTGAACTCATGGAAGATTGGGTGAACTTATTTTGGTTCGAAACTTGAGTTTCGATTATGTGGGCCCGGGGACGATTTTTACTATTCCGGGCAGAATATTGTAAAAAATTGTAATTGACCATATGAATTAGTTTGTTGAGTAGTATTGATGATATTAAATCAATTGTGAATAGATACGACTGGATTGGAGCTAAATTTGAAAGGAAAAGGCATTGCCACGGATTGAATTGTTCGTAAACATTTGAGGTAAGTGTTTGTTCTATCCTAGCTTGAGGGAATAGGATTATGTGCTATGTGTTATGTGATCGAGTGCGGTGTATGGGCTGTGGTGACGAGCATCCATACACTGGCATCTAGTATGACCGCGAGTCGTTGTTAATACTTACTGTGAGACATATTTGAAGATAAATTATTGAACCCTTTCCGGGTTGTAGAATTGTTATTGTTCTCCCTTGTCGGGACTTGTTGTGAAGATGATTATTGATTGCCCTTGTCGGGACGGCTTATGATTTACTGTTTCATTCTTTGCCCTTAACTGTGATTGTTATTTGGGTGAGGAAGAGTGATAATGCACGAAGGGTAATGCCGTGCCTTGATTTATTATTTATGCACGAAGGTTAATGCCGTGCCATATTTTATTGATTATGCACGAAGGTTAATGCCGTGCCATGTTTATTTGATTATGCACGAAGGATCATGCCGTGCCTTGTTATTGAACCATGTATGAAGGATCATGCCGTACCATGGATGTGAATATGAGAGTAAAAGCACGAAGGGTGATGCCGTGCACTTTATTTACTTATTTGGTGAGGATGAGAGTAAAAGCACGAAGGGTGATGCCGTGCAACTAATTGCCATTCCTTGACTTGATATTACTTGTTTTTCCATTATACTTTGTTTTTCCATGTGGATTTATTAACTGTTGTTAATTGTTGAGTTCTTTTGAGATATTCCGTATTGTGTTATTACTTGGTTATTTCTTGTTATTTTGTGGTATACATATATATGGAACTGCACAGGTTTATGTGGGTGTCTGGTCCTAGGCTTGTCACTACTTTGTCGGGATAGGCCAGGCACTTACTAGCACATGGGGTCGGTTGTGCTGATACTGCACTTCTGTGCGTTTTTGCACAGGTCCAGGTTTCGATCAGGAGCAGCAGCAGTAGATCCTTTGCGTGGAAGTTGAACACTTTGAGACCGAGGTAGCTTGCAGGCGTCCGCAGGCCCGGCGTCTCTTCTTTTACTTATGTCATTAGTTGTAGTCTCTTTGATCCGAGACAAACAAATTATGTTATACTTCTTTCAGACCTTTATGTGTAGTATTCAGTAGTAGTTTGTGAGTTGGTGACTCCACGTCTTGGGTAGAGGATGTCAGTATCAGTTATCTTGAAACTACTTATTTCTATTTTATAAAGTCTTCCGCACTTGTTTAATTAAGATTTTGGTTTGGTTGTTTAATTGAATATGAAGTATTGCTAAAAACAGGATAGTGTGAATAAAGTGGCTTGCCTAGCTACCACGAGTAGGCGCCATCACGATCCCGATATTGGGGAAAAATCCGGGTCGTGACAAGTTGGTATCAGAGCACTAGGTTGCATAGGTCTCACAACTCACGAACAACCTGAGTAGAGGCTGAAGGATCGGTACAGAGACGTCTGTACTTGTCCTCCAGAGTCTATTGAGTTAGGAAAGAGTCGCTCATTTGTTCTTTCTTGTCGTGCGACTTGTTCCTCAAATACTAATTGAACTTCTATTATGTCCTTTCGCAGATGGTGAGGACACGCGCTTCTTCGTCCGCTGACCAGCAGCCCGAGCCCCAGACAGCTCCCGTGAGGGGCAGGGGCCAAGGCCGTATCAGAGGCCGTGGTAGGGGTAGAGCTCAGCCCCAGGCAGCTACTCCAGAGGTGGAGCCTCATATTGAGATTGAAGAGGAGGTTCCGGTTCCAGCAGCTCCAGTGGGCCCAGCTTAGGTCCCGAGAGAGGCTTTATTTACCCTGGATCTTAGGGAGGCTCTGGTCAGGATAGCGGGATATATGGACAGCGTTGCTAGAGCGGGCTTATTACCAGTTGCACCAGCCGCTTCTCAGGCTGGGGGAGGGGCCCGGACTCTTGTTGCTCGTACTCCGGAGCCAGCAGCTCCTCAGCCTCAGGCACTAGTGGCTCAGGCAGCTGTGGCCACTCAGTCAGGTACCACAGCACAGGCCGGAGATGGAGCAGCCAAGACTTCTGATTCTTTATGGAGACTTGATCAGTTCTCCAAGCTATTTACCACTACTTTCAGCGGTGCCACATTAGAGGATCCTCAGGATTTCTTATTCAGTTGCCACGAGATTCTCAAGACTATGGGGATCGTGGAGTCCAATGGAGTTGACTTCTGTACATTCAGGCTTTCAGGATCCGCCAAGACTTGGTGGAGGGATTATTGTTTGACTCGACCAGCAGGGTCCGCGGCTCTATCATGGGATCAGTTTGCAGAGTTATTTCTGGAGAAGTTTCTCCCTGTTACTCAGCGGGATGCACTTCGGAGGCAGTTTGAGCACCTCCAGCAGGGCACTATGACTGTCACTCAGTATGTGACGAGATTTGTTTATTTGGCACGCCATGCAGTGGTGATACTTCCCAGAGAGCGGGAGAGGGTCTGCGAGTTCATAGATGGGCTTAATCAGCCAATTAGACTTCAGATGGCGATGGGAATGGGGAGTGATATTTCATTTCAGGAGGCAGCTAATGCAGGACGTAGAGTTGAGATGGCTCTTGCTCGGGGAGGTGGTTATTCTTCAGACAAGAGGCCTCGTCATTCGGGCAGGTTTAGTGGTTCTTCTTCTGCTGGCAGAGAATCTTTTGACAGAGGCCATCCTCAAAGGCCTTATCAGTCAGCTCTTCAGGTTTCTCATGATGCATCAGGTGATCGTAATTCTCAGCCACGCTACTCTGATCAGCAGCCTATCAGTGCACCACCACTTCACTATTTTCAGCAGCCGAGGGCTTGTTTTACGTGCGGTGATCTTAGGCACATTGCAAAGTATTGCCCTCGAGCTTCTGACAGATCTCACTAGCAGGGTTCTCGTGCCATGATTCAGGCCCCAGTTCCCTCACAGCCTGCCCAGCCAGCTAGAGGCGGAGGTAGAGGACATAGAGGTGGAGGTAGAGGTCATAGAGGTGGAGCTCAGACCGATAGAGGTAGAGACCAGCCAGCAGCTGATCGTCCTAGAGATACTGCTCAAGGTGGTGGGGCACAGCCCCGATGCTATGCTTTACCGACCAGGCCGGAGGTAGAGGCATCGGATGCCGTGATTACAGGTACCATTCTTGTGCGTGGCAGAGGTGCTTCAGTATTATTTGACCCTGGATCTACATATTCATATGTATCTTCCTACTTTGCACCGTATTTGGCCGTGCCCAACTATGCTCTGGATATTCCAGTTTATGTGTCTACACCGGTGGGTGACTCCATTGTAGTCGACCGGGTGCATCGTTCGTGTGTAGTTATATTTGGGGGTCTTGAGACCCGTGTTGATCTGTTGCTTTTGGACATGGTGGATTTTGATGTCATATTGGGGATGGACTGGTTGTCCCCATACCATGTTATTCTAGATTGTCATGCTAAGACCGTGACCTTGGCCTTGCCAGAATCACCCCGACTAGAGTGGAAAGGTACCTCAAGCCACTCCGTTCGCACTGTTATTTCTTATGTTAAGGCTCGACGTATGGTCGAGAAGGGGTGTCTAGCTTATCCGGCTTATGTTCGTGATTCCAGCGCAGAAGTTCCTTCCATTGAGTCAGTCCCTATTGCACGAGAGTTTCCTGAGGTTTTTCCTTCAGACCTGCCGGGCATGCCACCCGACAGGGATATTGATTTTTGTATTGATCTAGCACCGGGCACTCAGCCCATCTCTATTCCACCCTATCGTATAGCCCCTCCGGAATTAAAAGAATTGAAAGATCAGTTGCAAGACCTTCTTGAGAAGGGCTTTATCAGGCCCAGTGTTTCCCCTTGGGGAGCACCTGTATTATTTGTAATGAAGAAAGATGGCTCGATGTGGATGTGTATTGATTACCGGCAATTGAACAAAGTGACGATAAAGTATAAGTATCCACTACCGAGGATTGATGATTTGTTTGACCAGCTCCAGGGAGCGAGGGTATTCTCAAAGATAGACTTGAGGTCAGGCTACCATCAGCTGAAGATCAGGGGGCTGACATTCCTAAGACAGCCTTTCGCACTAGATATGGGCATTATGAGTTCTTGGTCATGTCCTTCGGATTGACCAATGCCCCATCAGCATTCATGGATTTGATGAATCGGGTATTCAGGCCTTACTTAGATCTGTTCGTGATAGTCTTTATAGATGACATCTTGGTATACTCCCACAGCCAGGAAGAGCACCAGCAGCACCTCAGAGTGGTTCTTCAGACTCTGAAGGATAACCAGCTATACGCCAAATTTTCGAAATGTGAGTTTTGGCTGAGTTCGGTAGCATTTCTGGGTCACATTGTATCAGTGAAAGGTATTCAGGTGGACACAAAGAAGATCGAGGCAGTCCAGAATTGGCCTCGACCAGCTTCAGTGACTGAGATCCGGAGTTTCTTAGGATTGGCAGGTTACTACCGTCGATTTGTAGAGGGGTTTTCTTCTATTGCAGCCCCGATGACCATGTTGACCCAGAAGGGTGTCCAGTTCCAGTGGTCAGAGGAGTGTGAGGCGAGCTTTCAGAAGCTCAAGACAGCCTTGACCACCGCACCAGTGTTGCTACTACCTATGGGTGTAGGGCCTTATACAGTGTATTGTGACGCATCTCGTACAGGTCTTGGAGCGGTATTGATGCAGGATGGTAAGGTTATCGCTTATGCTTCGAGACAACTAAAAATACATGAGAAGAATTATCCAGCTCATGATCTTGAGTTAGCAGCAGTGGTGCATGCCTTGAAGATCTTGGAGGCATTATCTATATGGTGTGACATGTGAGGTGTACACTGATCACAAAAGCCTACAGTACTTGTTCAAGCAAAAGGAGCTAAATCTATGACAGCGGAGATGGTTAGAGTTGCTAAAAGACTATGATGTTACTATCTTATATCACCCAGGTAAGGCCAACGTGGTGGCCGATGCATTGAGTAGAAAGTCTGCCAGCATGGGTAGTCTTGCATTCATTCCGGTCAGTCAGAGACCATTAGCTCTAGATGTCCAGGCCTTAGCCAACCGGTTCGTAAGATTAGATATTTCTGAGCCTAGCAGGGTGTTAGCCTGCACGGTCGCTCGTTCTTCTCTATTGGAGCGTATCCGTGAGAGGCAATTTGATGATCCTTATTTGCGTGATATGAGAGATACAGTACAGCGGAGAGGCGCCACAAAGGTAAATCTAGATGATAATGGGGTATTGAGATTGCAGGGTCGAGTTTGTGTGCCCAATGTCGAAGGGATTCGAGAGTTGATATTAGAAGAGGCCCACAGTTCGCGATATTCTATTCACCCAGGCGCCGCAAAGATGTACCAGGACTTGCGGCAGCACTATTGGTGGCGCAGAATGAAGAAAGATATCATTGCGTATGTCGCTCGTTGTCTAAATTGTCAGCAGGTGAAATATGAGCACTAGAGACCTGGTGGTGTATTCCAAAGGATTGAAATTCCCGAGTGGAAATGGGAGCGGATCACTATGGATTTCGTTTCTGGACTTCCGAAGACTCGGAAGAAGTTTGATGCTGTTTGGGTGATTGTTGATAGGCTGACCAAGTCAACTCATTTTGTTCCTATTGCCACTACCTATTCATCCGAGAGGTTAGCCGAGATTTATATCAGGGAGATCGTTCGCCTTCATGGCGTGCCAATCTCTATTATTTCAGATCGTGGCGCACAGTTTACCTTGCATTTCTGGAAGGCGGTTCGACGAGAGTTAGGCACGCAAGTTCAGCTAAGTACAGTCTTTCATCCCATACGGATGGTCAGTCCGAGAGGACTATTCAGATACTGGAAAATATGCTACGGGCGTGTGTTATTGATTTTGGAGGTTCGTGGGATCAATTCCTGCCTTTGGCAGAGTTTGCTTATAATAATAGTTATCAATCGAGCATCCAGGATGGCTCCTTATGAAGCATTGTATGGTAGGCGGTGTCGTTCTCCGGTTGGATGGTTTGAACCGGGAGAAGCTCTGTTATTGGGCACGAATTTAGTTCAGGGGGCCTTAGATAAAGTCAAGATTATTCAAGAAAGGCTTCGCACATCTCAGTCCAGGCAAAAGAGCTATGCAGATCGCAAGGTTAGAGATATAGCTTTCATGGTTGGGGAGCGAGTATTGCTCCGAGTGTCGCCTATGAAGGGCGTGATGAGATTTGGAAAGAAGGGCAAACTTAGCCCTAGGTTTATCGGGCCATTCGAGATTCTTGATCGTGTCGGAGAGGTGGCATATAAACTTGCCTTGCCACCTAGCTTATCAGCTGTACATCGAGTGTTTCATGTATCCATGCTTCGAAAATATCACGGCGATCCATCGCACGTGTTAGATTTCAGTACTGTCCAATTGGACAAAGATCTGACCTATAAGGAGGAGCCGGTAGTTATTCTAGATCGGCAGGTTCGACAGTTGGGGTCGAAGAGTTTTCCTTCTGTGCGAGTTCAGTGGAGGGGTTAGCCTCCCGAGGCATCGACCTGGGAGTCCAAGTCTGACATGCGGAGGCGATATCCTTATCTATTCCTTGACTCAGGTACTTCTTTCTTTTGTCCGTTCGAGGACGAACGGTTGTTTTAGAGGTGGAGAATGTGACGACCCAAAGGGGTCATCACTTGTTTTATTAATCATTTCGAGCTTCTGAGGTCTTGAAAACCTTATTTATAGTTGCCTCGATTTGCGTGCACAGTTCGGGCGCAAAACTGGAAAATTTTTATGTTGAAATATGTGAAATATGTGAAAAATATGAAGAATTTTGATATTAATATTGATATGGTTGACTTTGGTCAACGTTTTTGGTAAACGAACCCGGACCCGTGATTTGACGGTCTCAGAAAATCGATAGAAAAATATGGAACTTGGGCGTATGCCCGGAATTGAAATCCGAGGTCTAGAACACCGGTAAAAGAATTTTTCTGTTAAATTATTTTCTGAAAATATTTAAGGAAAATGAAATTGAAATTTGATTGAAAAGTGGTGATATCGGGCTCGTATTTTGGTTCCGACGCCCGGTACATGTCATATATATTGGTTAAGCGCTTCCTGTAAAGTTTGGTTGAAAACGGACGTCGTTTGACGTGTTTCGACTTTAAATTGGAAATTTTGGAAATTATGAAATTTGAAAGAATTTTTGAGTTTTAAGGCTCAATTCATTGATTTTGATGTTATTTTAGCGGTTTGATCGCGCGAGCAAGTTCGTATGATGTTTTTGAGTTAGTGTGCATATTTGGTTTGGAGCCCCGAGGGCTCTGGAGTGTTTCGGAGGTGGTTCGGGGTGTTTTTGGACTTAGAAAACTGGCAGATTTTCTGCAATTTTTACACAGACATTTTACTCTACGCGATCGCGGCTTTGTACACGCGATCGCACTGCCTTGTCAAATTACTCAACGCGATCGCATCCATCTGCACGCGATCGCGTAGCTTCCTGTTCTTCTTCAACGCGATCGCGTAGCTTTCTGTTTTCCTTCAATGCGATCGCGACCCTGTTCACGCGATCGCGTAGTACAAACAAGCTACCCCAGCGAAATTCTTCTACGCGATCGCAGCACTGACCACGCGATCGCGTAGTGTTGAACGTTTGCCTTCCGCGATCGCGACCTTGTTCACGCGATCGCGTAGAACAAAATCGTTGCCCAGTGAATTTAATCCCAAAACAGAACATAAACGGGATAAAAATCCCATTTCTGTTCAACTCTCTTCTCCACAGCCCCTTGGACGATTTTTGAGCGATTCTTCATCAAACTTCTTGGGTAAGTGATTCTTAACTCCTTTTCTTCATTTTCCATCAATATTATTTGAATTCCTAAGCCTAAATAGGTGTAAATCGGTAGAAAAACTAGAGAATTGAGTATAGTAAGGGTTTTCAAAGAAATTGTGATCTAGACTTCGTTTTGGAGTCAAACTTAAGAACAAATTGTATATTTGAACTCATGGAAGATTGGGTGAACTTATTTTGGTTCAAAACTTGAGTTTCGATTATGTGGGCCCGTGGTCAATTTTTACTATTCCGGACAGAATATTGTAAAAAATTGTAATTGACCATATGAATTAGTTTGTTGAGTAGTATTGATGATATTAAATCAATTGTGAATAGATACGACTGGATTAGAGCCAAATTTGAAAGGAAAAGCATTGCCACGGATTGAATTGTTCGTAAACATTCGAGGTAAGTGTTTGTTCTATCCTAGCTCGAGGGAATAGGATTATGTGCTATGTGTTATGTGATCGAGTGCGGTGTATGGGCTGTGGTGACGAGCATCCATACACCTGGCATCTAGTATGACCGCGAGTCGTTGTTAATACTTACTGTGAGACATATTTGAAGATAAATTGTTGAACCATTTCCGGGTTATAGAATTGTTATTGTTCTCCCTTGTCGGGACTTGTTGTGAAGATGATTATTGATTGCCCTTGCTGGGACTGTTTATGATTTACTGTTTCATTCTTTGCCCTCAATTGTGATTGTTATTTGGGTGAGGAAGAGTGACAATGCATGAAGAGTGATGTCGTGCCTTGATTTATTATTTATGCACGAAGGTTAATGCCGTGCCATGTTTTATTGATTATGCACGAAGGTTAATGACGTGCCATGTTTATTTGATTATGCACGAAGGATCATGCCGTGCCTTGTTATTGAACCATGTACGAAGGATCATGCCGTACCATGGATGTGAGGATGAGAGTAAAAGCACGAAGGGTGATGCGGTGCACTTTATTTGCTTATTTGGTGAGAATGAGAGTAAAAGCACGAAGGGTGATGCCGTGCAACTACTTGCCATTCCTTGACTTGATATTACTTGTTTTTCCATTATACTTTGTTTTTCCTTGTGGATTTATTAACTGTTGTTAATTGTTGAGTTCTTTTGAGATATTCCTTATTGTGTTATTACTTGGTTATTTCTTGTTATTTTGTGGTATACATATATATGGAACTGCACAGGTTTATGTGGGTGTCTGGTCCTAGGCTTGTCACTACTTCGCCGGGATAGGCCAGGCACTTACCAGCACATGGGGTCGGTTGTGCTGATACTGCACTTCTGTGCGTTTTTGCACAGGTCCAGGTTTCGATCAGGAGCAGCAGCAGTAGATCCTTTGCATGGAAGTTGAACACTTTGAGACCGAGGTAGCTTGCAGGCGTCCGTAGGCCCGGCGTCTCTTCTTTTACTTATGTCATTAGCTGTAGTCTCTTTGATCCGAGACAAACAGATTATGTTATACTTCTTTCAGACCTTTATGTGTAGTATTCAGTAGTAGTTTGTGAGTTGGTGACTCCACGTCTTGGGTAGAGGATGTCAGTATTAGTTACCTTGAAACTACTTATTTCTATTTTATAAAGTCTTCCGCACTTGTTTAATTAAGATTTTGGTTTGGTTGTTTAATTGAATATGAAGTATTGCTAAAAATAGGATAGTGTGAATAAAGTGGCTTGCCTAGCTACCACGAGTAGGCGCCATCACGATCCCGATGTTGGGGAAAACTCCGGGTCGTGACATAACCACATAGTCAACTCCAGATTGACTTTTCATAAGCAAGCTTCAATTCAAAAGGCTATATGCCTCATTTTTAACCAGAATCACTCCAAACTCACCCGGTAGACTCTAACACCGATATAGAAACATGAAACATATAAATGAAGGGGTAACAGGGTGATAATTCTTGTGATGACGGGCCGGGTCGTCACAGAACCAGTGGTCCTGTGTTTTTTTGATCCCCAGCAGAGTCTCCAGAGCTGTCACACTTCCTTTTTTATGCTACACCCGCAAGGGCATAAAGGAGTTTTTCCAATTAAAGGACAATCGGAACGAGATTTGTTATTTAATTTTAGAGTCGCCACTTGGGAGATTTATGATGTCCCAAGTCACCGTTTTGAATCCCGAATCGAGGAAAAAAAATTGACTCTGTACTACAGCCCGCGAACCAGAAATCCGGATAAAGAATTCTGTTAACCCGGGAGAAGGTGTTAGGAATTCCTGAGTTCTATGGTTCTAGCACGGTCGCTAAACTGTTATATTTGGCTTAAATTATCTGATTTTTAATACATGTTTTTTCCTATATGCTTTTAACATTGAATCGATTTTTATTATTTTAATGAGAATTGCAACATCGTGAAAATGCGTCTCGAACTATGTCACACCAATACGCCCATGGTTGTCGGCACATTTCGACTCCGTTGAGATTTGGATTTGGGTCGCATGAAATGCGCACCCGAATATAGGAAGGTAAAATTATTAAAGATGCACCTAAAGAGACTAACGACTTATTATTTTGGGGAAAGCCATGAAATTAGCTAAACAGCCTGTCCCGAAAGATAAGTATTTAATATATACATTTATTGAGGGCCCCGTAATTTGTATTTTTATTTGGAGAGGCTCGTCTCATTTATTTTAAAAGGATGATCCTAAAGTGACTATATTTTTTATATTTTTCGTCTCTAGTAATAAGAACAGGTCTTAATTAATTACATGCTTATAAGTTTGGGCCTCTTATTAGTTATTAGATGAAGGTAAATGCAAATGGAAAATTGCATTCGAGCTCGCATAAATGGAGACTGTTTCATGCCCTATTCTATAAGTGAATATTACTAAAGCTTAAATTATAAATAGCTGTAATGACCCGACCGGTCGTTCTGAGCTCCAGCGCGTCATTCAGCAAATTGAGGCCATGAAAAGCTTCACCTTAGGTGTATTGACTCGTGTGTATGGTCAGAATTAAAATCGAGGAAGTTTGGAGTCAAATCTAAATGGAAATTCTCATTTTGAAAGCTTAAAATTGAAGAAATGAACTAGTATTGGAATTTTGAGTAAATGACCTCGAAATTGGGATCTGAAAGTTCCAGCATGCTCGTATGATGATTTTGAATTTGGGCGTATGTCCGGATTTGGTTTTTGATAACTTGTGAGCATTTCGGCGTATATGGTGGAAGTTAGTATTTCAAAAGAATTTCATAAATTTGGGTTGGAAGGCATTTTAGATTTATAGAACGTATGGGATTCCGAGCCTAGGAATAGATCCGTATGGTGATTCTATAATTGTGAACGCGATCGAAAGTGAATTCGGATGTCCGGAGGTCATTTTGAAGTCATTTGGATAAATATAGGAATTTGAAGGTTTATGAGAAAATTCGACCGCAAGTGAAAATTTTGATATCAGGGTCGGAATGCGATTCCGAAAGTTGGTACAAGTCCGTAATGTCGAATGTTATTTGTGTGAAAAATTTGAGTCAATTCGGATCGATTTTGGTAGGAAATGGGACAATTCATCTCTTTAAGGAAAGCTTAAGTTGAAAAAGTCAACCCAATGTTGACATATGATTTAGAGGGCTCGGAACTAAATTCCGATGATTTGGTTAGTTTCGGAGAATGATTTAAGCCTTAGGAACGCAATCAGAAGTAATTTTGGAGGTCTGGTAAAGAAGTTAGCCTATTTTGGCAATTTTGGAGAAATATGAACGATAGGTGAGATTTAGATCCGGGGCTCGGAATAAAATTCCGAGAGTTGCAGAAGCTTTGTTAGGTGATTTTGGATATGTCTGCAAATGTTTAGATCATTCGGACATCTTTTGTTCGGGTTTTTGATCAAATGTGAATTTTGAAAGTTTAAGTTTAAGTTTGAATCGAATTCTAGGATATTTGGTGATTTTTGATGTTTAAGGTAGCGTTTTTATGATCCAAGCAATTTTGAATGAAGTATTAGGTTGAGTTTGTGTTTTTGGTTGAGGTACCGAGGGCCTCGGGGTGATTTCGGATGCCTAACGGGCATTTTTGATTTTGGAAAAAGCTGCTGAAATGCAGCAGATTTTCAGGTGGTAGTAGGCTACTCTGGAAGCTCATATCTTGTAATCTATAAGGAATCACAAACGCTCAAAATACGAAAGATGTAGATCTTCGTGTCTTGTTTCCAGAAAGCTAAAGAAATCATAATTTGGACATCGGTACTAGAAGTTATGATCAACGGAAAATGACTGCTGGTGCAATAGGATGTACAACTTGTATATCACAGGTGCAAGGTACAACTCGACGAAGCACGGGCAGATTCTTTATTACACGAAATTGGTTTATTTCTTTCATTTATTTCATTTGGTTTGGATGATTTTGGAGAGCTTCAAGAGGGGATTTTAATCATCAATGTGAAGGTAAGTTATCCACACCTATTTTGAGTTAAGTACATCAATTATGTATGGATTTGAGCATGAAAATTGTAGAAAAATTGAGGATTTAAACCTAGGGATTTGAAAATAAGATTTGGTGATTTGAGGGGTCAAATAAACTCCTATTTTGATGAACTTTATATGTACGGACTCGTGGAGAGACGTGGATACTTAAAATATGAGTTTTATAATTTTTCGAGAAGCGGGCCCGGGGCTCGGGTTTTGGCAACTTTGTGTATTTGGGTGTTTTTCGAGTCCTTTCGATTGGGTTATGATTCATTAACCTATTTTGATGTATTCTTATTGGTTTTGATCAGATTTTTCACCCGAGGAGGTCGATTTACGAGGAAAGCGCGAGGCGAGCTAGGACTTTTAGCTGGTTCGAGGTGAGTGGTGGTAATAAATTATGTACTGAGGGTTTGAAACCCCGTACTCGCACTATAGAGTGCTATGCTGAGTTGATACACGCGTTATGTGACAGGCGTGGTGGTATTGTGACTGGGGATTTGGACTTGGTCCTTCCCGATTGATATTTTACTGTGTATAATAACTGAGATTGAGTGTATATCTGCGTATTTGGGCTAGTAGCCGTGTTTGGGGCCTTGTGCCGATCTGTAGAGTATTAGGGAAGCCTGTAGAGCGTAGTGATCCTTATACGATGTTGGACACATACACTCAGCCGTATTTATAGCTATATAGTGTATCATGAGCCATTACTATATGTGTACTCTGAGAGAGACAACCTGGGGTGGGATACCTTGATCAAGCTGAGTGGGCCCAAGAGGCCAAGTCTAGATTGACTGAGATGGGGTCGAGGACCTGCTGTGAGGTATTATCTATATATATTGGATCGGGCTGCACGCCGTAGCACTATATATATTGGATCGGGCTACACGCCGCAGCACTATATATATTGGATCGGGCTGCAAGACGTAGCACTGTATATACTGGATCGGACTACACGCTGCAGCACAATATATATTAGATCGGGCTGCGCGCCGCAGCACTATATATATTGGATCGGGCTGCACGCTGCAACACTATATATATTGGATCAGGATGCACATCGCTTCACTATATATATTGGATCGGGTTGCGCGCTGCGGCACTATATATATTGGATCGGGCTGCACGCCGCATCATTATATATATTTGACTGGGCTGCATATCGCAACACTATATATATTGGATCGGGCTGCACGTCGCGACAATATATATTATTGGATCGGACTGCACGCCGCAGCACAATATACATTGGATGGGGCTGCGTGCCGCAACACTATATATATTGGATCGGGCTGCACGCCGCAACACTATATATATTGGATCGGGCTGCACGCCGCAGCACTATATATATTGGATTGGGCTGCACGCCGCATCATTATATATATTGGATCGGGATGCATGCCGCAACACTATATATATTGGATCGGGCTGCACGCCACAACATTATAAATATTGGATCGGGCTGCACGTCACAGCGCTATATATATTGGATCGGGCTGCACGCCGCAACATTATATATATATATATATATATATATATATATATATATATATATATATATATATATATATATATATATATATATACCGATACAACGGCAACTGAAAGAACAACAGGAATATATATAAAGATGTACAACTGAAAAGGATGACTTACGTGTGAGGTTACCCTTAGAACTGTTTAGTGATAGTACAGGTATTCTTACTTTCATTTATTATTGATTATTATTACTCACTGAGTTGAAATATACTCACCCCACTCCTCTGCACTTTCTGTGCAGATACAGGTGTTCAGGAGGGCAGTTGAGCTACCGCAGCTGCTACATTATTGTTATTCCGAGGAGACTTCGAGGTAGCTGCCGGCGTCCGCAGGACCCGATCTCTCCCTCCCTATCATCATGTCTTTTACTATTCTACCTAGACTTGGATTGTATAGGATGTTTTCCATCTGTTAGAGGCTCAGACTAGTGACACCGAGATCGTTGGGCTGTATTTTGTGTATTTCCTTTCTGCACTAATTATTTTGTTATGAAAACAATCTATTAACTTTAGTTGATCATTATTAATTAATAATTGGCTGGTAATTTGAATAACATGGTCGGGCTTGCCTAGCTATGTGTTGGGCGCCATCATGATCGGGGTTTGGGTCGTGACAAGTTGGTATCAGAGCCTAGGTTAACAGGTTTCGTGAGTCATAAGCCGGTTGGTTGAGTCTCGTGGATCGGTACAGGGACGCCTGTGCTTATCCTCGGGAGGCTGCAAAACCTTTTAGGAAAGTTTGAATTTCTTGGAATTCTTATCATGCGTGTTTGATTCAGCTTGAGATGTAATTCTTGAAATTCCTTCTGCACGTTGATGTACGCACTCGAGCGCTTAGTAATATATTTTCCTTGATGGCTTGTGATTCCCCGATCGAGGGGCGAGATATAACCTCCGTGAGTTCATGCTGGGCCAGTCGGGAGGACTTGAGGCTGGATCTTTGTCTATGGATTGAGCCAAGGTTTTGATTTTGTGAGCTGGAGTTATAAACTTATATGTTCGGTATTGTCCCTAATTGTAGGAATGTCGGATAGATAGCCATCTGATGTGTATCATGGTGGAAGGTGTTCTAAAATACTAAATTGAGGCGAAGCAGATGGGTTATCTCTTGCGGAGTGCCCTTAGGTGAGCTGATTCTTCTGTGTAACTGAAAGGTATTTGATATGTATTATAATTCGATCAGGTGCCACGCATGTCAGTGTATCAAATTTGATAATATAATTTGTGCAGTATTGAGATTTAGGTTGTTGATTTACCTTGTGATGTCTTGTCGAGTTGTGGACATATTGTTAGGATGGTTTGGTGATTCTATGGCAGGTGGATAGGCTCAAATTACAAAGGAAACTCTGTCGAATATTTTGGAAAATTTGGGACATAGAAAAATATTTCTGTCACCTAAAGAGTAGGCTTAAATGTTGTTTGTGAATAAATACAAGAATTGTAGAAGAGTTAAGATTTATGATGATTCGAGTCTCTACAAAAGCTTATATATGACTTGAGTTTAATCTCACTATAACAGTGTGGCATCATTTGAGTTAGAATACCATGAGTGGTTAAAAGTGCCTTAATATATGGCTTCGAGCCAAGTTGGGGAGGTTGTTATTGATTAACTAATTGCACCGTTGTGTGTCAGGTTGGTTCTGTCTCAAAGTATGTTGGCGAATCAGTTCTGGTCGCGAAAATGGAGCCGAGAATGGCGAGGGTGAAGGAAAATTTTGATAAA
This sequence comes from Nicotiana noctiflora, assembly GCA_032618575.1. Classification (NCBI taxonomy): domain Eukaryota; kingdom Viridiplantae; phylum Streptophyta; class Magnoliopsida; order Solanales; family Solanaceae; genus Nicotiana; species Nicotiana noctiflora. Next base: position 181,606 of record JASVEL010004023.1, read on the forward strand.
GGTTGTATGGTGCATCGTAGATGTGAAGGAATATTAGAATATTTTGATTTACTGTTGATAAAGAATGCTCTCTGCATAGGAAAAAAAATGGGTATTTGTATCCGTATGAAATCATGTTTGTGGTGTCAGAGTACTGACAAGGCACAAGTGGTTCTATTCATTTAGGGCATGTGATTTACAGCTGAATAAGGGTGAATGACTCTCGCGAGAATTGTATTATTATGTTCAAGGTTTTGCATATGACAATCCTGTGTCCTAAGTTTGTGTATGTGGCTAGAGACTATGTTTTCATTAGAAGAGATCAAGACTTGTGCTATGTTATGTCATTATGGGATTCTATGTATCCGTATTTGGAAGGTAATGGTAACGAATTCAGATTCACATGAAGTTCTTCAAGTAATGTGTTCTGGAATGTGGTATTTCTGGAAGACATTTGATAGGGTATTCGGTGGTCTATAGGTCTTGGGCAGGGTGGTCTTTTGTGCGAGTCTCGTGTGGTAAACCTGAGTTGAGGTATTGTAGTGCTACAATAAAGACTAATATTAAATTAAAGATGAATCAGAAAGGAAGTTGGGTAAATGGAACAGCTTGATAATGAATCGAAATGGTATGATAAGGATACAATTAATTCTTGTTATGTGCTCAAAGTATTGTGTCTTGCAGGTATTGTGCAACAAAGCTCTTGCGTGCTGGCAGTTTACTTAGCAGGGTATATGGTCAAAAAGGACAAGGTAATGTAAACTGATAATATCTAGTGGTATGGTGGTATTCTCTTGTTGGATCGACTGTGATGATTGAGTTGTTGATGTCATAGTAAAAAAAATAATTCTGAATGGCTTCCGTGGTATGAATGGATGTTTGTTGTGTGTTATATATTCGTACGGTGGAGTGAGGAATCAGACATAGTGATTCATGTGTTATATATGTGTTGGAGACTAGAAGTTCTCGTAATCCGCCTATGCAGTGGTTGTATATCATGTGTATCGGCACCGTTTAGCGATCATTGGAAGTTGGAAGCCCTAGTGGCTCTCCCTTAGCTTGATATGATAAATTTGGGTTATGATATTTGATTGCAGACTGGTTGTCATAAGTCAGGTTGTCTAGACTAATGTGATATGGACCATGTCGTAAAGTGCCACAGGTGGCGTGGCAAGATGCATCAGATTATGTTCTAACAGGTCATTTTTGTATCCTAAAAACCAGCGCATGGTTGGTGAGTATTTCTTGTTAATGGGACCTTCGTGGCAGATGTCAATGATGAGGTGTTTCACGTGGAATCGATATTTGGATGGGATCGCACGTGTAACAAAGAAATGTGGAAACATGACCTTGCGGGTCAAAAATTGTGTGTTCTATTCTATGATGTGAGACGGATCTGTAGCCTTGTGTTGTGATGGTACTGGAAAGCTTGAGGTATAACTCTTTCATTTGAGTCATTTTCATGAATTGTGTATGTTTGGACTGTTGCTTATTGGTGTGCGTATTGTATGAGCTGAGGCTTAGGCCTGTATTGAGGTGTCATATCACCAGAGTGGTGGGTTGGATTTGAGGTGGTCATTGGTGGATACGAACATATTTGATTTAGTCTTGTTAGAAGGATAATATCGAGGTTCGGCTCGGAAATCTGTTGTGGTATTAGTCAAAAGGGAAGTAGCTTCATAAGCGGTCGATCTGAGGAATTGTTACGATTTAGCGCATGTTTTATTTATCGTTGGCAGTATATGAAAGTGTTGGATTAAGACTACAACTAATAAGAGGTTTCCATCGATATTTGGGTATTGTAGGCAACTGCGGTAAATAAAGAATGTTATTGTGGTCATATGAGTAAAGTGATGCAATATGTGAATTCAACAAAGTTATGCATTAATGTTTGGGTACAACGTGTGGAGATTGATATGGTGGTCGAATGATGGAAACAGACTTGGCAGAAAATTCAGGATGTTGGAATTTGACCTAATGGCTTTTTCGCTTGAATAAAGAATTATATCTACAGAATTATACAGCTAATGTGCTCAACTAAGTAGTGGTAGCACGAGAAGGTGCATCATGTGTTAAACAATTTATTTGTGACTACATCATTGTAGTTCTCAGCATGTTCGAGGACGAACGTATGTTTAAGTGGGGGAGATTGTAACGACCCGACCGGTCGTTTTGAGCTCCGACGTGTCACTTAGCAGATTGAGGCCATGAACAGCTTCATCTTAGGTATATTGACTTGTGTGTATGGTCAGAATTAAAATTCAGGAAGTTTGGAGTCAAATCTAAATGGAAATTCTCATTTTGAAAGCTTAAAGTTGAAGAAATGAACTAGGATTGGAATTTTGAGTAAATGACCTCGAAATTGGGATCTGAAATTTCCAGCATGCTCGTATGATGATTTTGAACTTGGGTGTATGTCCGGATTTTATTTTTGATAACCCGTGAGTATTTCGACGTATATGGTGGAAGTTAGTATTTCAAAAGAATTTCATAAATTTGGGTTGGAAGGCATTTTAGAGTTATAAATGTCCGTTTGGGATTCTGAGTCTGGTAATAGATCCGTATGGTGATTTTGGAGTTAGGAACGTGATCGGAAGTGAATTCGGATGTCCGGAGGTCATTTTGAAGTCATTTGGCTAAATATAGGAATTTGAAGGTTTATGAGAAAATTCGACCGGAAGTGAAAATTTTGATATCGGGGTCGGAATGCAATTCCGAAAGTTGGTGCAAGTCCGTAATGTCGAATGTGACTTCTGTGCAAAATTTGAGTCAATTCGGATCGATTTTGGTAGGAAATGGGACAATTAATCTCTTTAAGGAGAACTTAAGTTGAAAAAGTCAACTCAACATTGACTTATGAGTTAGAGGGCTCGGAACTGAATTTCGATGATTCGGTTAGTTTCGAGGGATGATTTAAGACTTAGGAGCACAATCAGAAGTAATTTTGGAGGTCTGGTGAAGAAGTTAGCCTATTTTGGCGAAATCCGAATGGCTGGTGAGATTTAGATCCGGGGCTCGGAATGAAATTCCGAGAGTCGCAGAAGCTTCGTTAGGTAATTTTGGATATGTTCGCAAATTTTCAGATTATTCGGACATCGTTTGGTCGGGTTTTTGATCGAATGTGAATTTTAAAAGTTCAAGTTTAAGTTTGAATCGAATTCTAGGATTTTGGTGATTTTTGAGCTTTAAGGTAGCGTTTTTATGATCCGAGCAAGTATGAATGAAGTATTAGGTTGGGTTTGTGTTTTTGGTTGAGGTCCCGAGGGCCTCGGGGTGATTTCGGATACCTAACGGGCATTTTTGGTTTTGGAAAAAGCTGCTGAAATGCAGCAAATTTTCAGGTGCTAGTAGGCTACTTTGGGAGCTCATATCTTGTAATCTATAAGGAATCACAAAGAGTGCGAAACACGAAAGTTGTAGACCTTCGTGTCTAATTTTCCGAAAGCTAAAGAACTCGTAATTTAGACATCTGTACTAGAAGTTATGATCGACGTAAAATGACTGCTGGAGCAATAGGATGTACTACTTGTAGAGCACGCAAGGGACAACTGGACGAAGCACGGGCGGGTTCTTTATTACACGAAACTGGTTTATTTCTTTCATTTATTTCATTTGGTTTGGATGATTTTGGAGAGCTCCAAGAGGGTATTTTCATCATCAATGTGAAGGTAAGTTATCCCCACATATTCTGAGTTAAGTACATCAATTATGTATGGATTTGAGCATGAAAATTGTAGAAAGATTGAGGATTTTGGCCTATGGATTTGAAAATAAGATTTGGTGATTTCAGGTGTCAAATAAACTCCTATATTGATGAACTTTATATGTACGGACTCATGGCGAGACAAGGATTCTGAAAATATGAGTTTCATAATTTTTCGACAAGCGGGCCCGGGGCTAATTTTTCGTCAAATAACTCCTATATTGGAAACTTCGTGTTTTTGGGTGTTTTTCGAGTCCTTTCGATTGGGTTATGATTTATTAGCCTATTTTGATGTATTCTTATTGGTTTTGATCAGATTTGGCACCCGAGGAGGTCGATTTATGAGGAAAGTGTGAGGCGAGCTTGGACTTTTGGCCGGTTCGAGGTGAGTGGTGGTAATAAATGATGTACTGAGGGTTTGAAACCTCGTACTCGCACTATACAGTGCTATGCTGAGATGATACACGCGTCATGTGAGGGGCGTGGTGGTATTGTGATTGGGGATTTGGACTTGGTCCTTCCCGATTGATAGTTTACTGTGTATAATGACTCAGATTAAGCGTATATCTGCGTATTTGGGCTAGTACCCGTGTTTGGGGCCTTGTGACGATCTGTAGAGTATTAGGGAAGCCTGTAGAGCTTAGTGATCCTTATACCATGTTGGACACATACACTCAGCCGTATTCATAGTTGTATAGCATATCATGAGCAAGTACACGATGTGTACTCTGAGAGAGACTACCTGGGGTGGGACACCCTGATCTAGCTGAGTGGGCCCAAGAGGCCAAGTCTAGATTGACTGAGATGGGGGTGAGTACCTTCTATGAGGTATTTTCTACATATATTGGATCGGACTACACGCCGCAGCACTACATATATTGGATCGGGCTGCACGCTGCAACACTATATATATTGGATCGGAGCCAAGTCTAGACTGATTGAGATTGGGGTGACGACCCGTTGTAAGGTATTATATATATATTGGATCGGGCTGCACGCCGCAGCACTATATATATTGGATCGGGCCGCACGCCGCAACACTATATATATTGGATCAGGCTGCACGTCGCAGCACTATATATATTGGATCAGGCTCCACGTCGCAGCACTATATATATTCGATCGGGTTGCATGCCGCAGCATTATATATATTGGATCGGGTTGTACGCCGCAGCACTATATATATTGGATCAGGCTGTACGCCGCAGCACTATATATATTGGATCGGGTTGCACCCCACAGTGCTATATATATTGGATCGGGCTGCACGCCGCAGCATTATATATATATACATATATATTGGATCGGGCTGCACACTGTAGCAGTATGATTGAGGGCTAGGTCTGTGTGGGATTATTGTGAGATAGTTGTGAACTGGAAAGATATACATTAGGTTTTGCATTTTTATGTGGTTTACATTTAAGTGATATGTAATTGTGTGGGATAATTGTATGCATATATATATATATATATATATATATATATATATATATATATATATATATATATATATATATATATATATATATATTGGATCGGGCTGCACGCCGCAGCAGTATGAGTGAGGGCTAGTTCAGTGTGGGATTATTGTGAGACAGTTGTGGACTGGAAATGGGCTAATTAGTGGGGAGATGACTTACACCTGAGGTTTCCCTGGTTTCCCTTAGAACTGTTTAGTGATAGTACATGTATTCTTATTTTCAGTTAGGCTGCACGCTGCAGCGTTATATGTATTGGATTGGGCTGCACGCCGCAGCGCTATATATATTGGATCGGGCTGCACGCTACACCAGTATGAGTGATGACTAGGTTAGTGTGGGATCTTTGTGAGATAGTTGTGGACTGGAATTGGACTTATCACTGTGGAGATGACTTACCTATGAGGTTACCCTTAGAACTGTGTAATGATAGTACAGGTGTTCTTATTTTCAGTTGTTATTTATTATTATTACTCACTGAGTTGACATATACTCACCCCACTCCCCTGTACTTTCTGTGCAGATACAGGTGTTCAAGAGGGCACTTGAGCTACCGCAGCTGCTACATTATTGTTATTCCGAGGAGACTTCGAGGTAGTTGCCGCATCCGCAGGACCCGATCTCTCCCTCCCTATCATAATGTCTTTTACTATTCTGCCTAGACTTGGATTGTATAGGATATTTTCCATCTGTTAGAGGCTCAGACTGGTGACACCGAGATCGTTGGGCTGTATTTTGTGTATTTCCTTTCCGCACTTGTTGTTTTGTTATGAAAACAATCTATTAACTTTAATTGATCAGTATTAATTAATAATTGACAGATAATTTGAATAACATGGTCGGACTTTCCTAGCAATGTGTTGGGCGCCATCATGACCGGGGTTTGGGTCGTGACAATAGCATACGAGATTGACAAAAATATTAAAACAAACTAATCATTCTCTAATTAATTTAAACCAATAGTATTAGATGAATCGAACCGTTGGAATTAACTATGTGTAATACAAAAGCCATTTTTTGAATTTTGTTTTTACAACTTGTTGAAAAATACATCAACGTTTACAAATTGACATCATGCTAACATTTATCACTAACATTAGTTATTAACATTATTCAACTCGCCATTTAAAATGATGTTATTTACTCAAATGACCTCACAATTTCAGAACTAGACACATTTAACCAACATGCTCATTTCCATTTGAACTATTTGAACATGTAAACTATTTGAAACTATTTTACGACTAGGTGGAAATGCATTAACTACACTATATTTCATAACTAGTAATCACCAACTAAGATTAATTACAATGGCTATTCACATGTTTGTAGAGATAGATTCAACAGTCCAATTTATACACTTATCAGTCAGTTGCAAGTAAAAATTCTACTCAATATCCAGTTAAAGATACGAGATAATTCAAAAGGAAACTTGACAGCATTTTATATCATCTCCAACATTAGGTTTACATTAGTACCTGATTTTAGAGTGTGTACCTGGATAATGGAAAATAGAAGGAGGAGGAGTAGTCAGCAGTAGCAGATAACACAGCAACAACACATCAATTCTGACTATGTATATCATTGTATCCAGAGTGTATATCGAGTGTATACCGCTCTCTCCGCTCCTTCTTTTTCTTCTGCTCTATTTTTCCTCTCTATTTATTTCCTCCTCCCATCTACCTAAATTTTTTCTTTTATTTATAGCAAATTATTCGAAAATTTTAGATTTTTTTTAAAATATTTTATTATTTTATTATTTTTTAATTAAAAGAAATCCCACTTACAAATTGCTTTTTAGTTTTTTAGAAAAAGAAATCCCACCTTTATTTACTTTTATTTTTTAAAATACAACTTTAATTACTTTTATATTTTTAATTTTCCACTTTCTTTTATTTATTTAAAAGAAAATGCCACTTTCTTTTCTTTTCTTTAAAAAAAACAACTTTCTTTTACTTTTGATTTTTTTAATTTTCAGCCACTTTTAACTTTTATTTTTAAATTCCAACTTTCTTTCCTTTTTAAATTATTTAAAACCAACCAAAATTAAAAAAATTAATATTTTAGGATTTTTTTAAAAAAATATTAATTTAAATAACAACAATAATAATATTAATAGTAATAATTGACCTTTTAAAATTTATATTTTTATCTTATATATAAAAACAATAAAAGAAAAGCTAAAATACAGAGTGAAAAATCTAAATACGGTAAAAAATTAGGTGTTCACAACACCTAATGCCGAATAAATTAGTTAAATAAAACTGATTAAGACTGAATACAAGAGAATATGCATAACTCTTTAACACATCTAAAATATATAAATGAATGCTGCTAAATACATGTGAATACAACTGAAATATACATTCGAATACAACTGATTATAAATAAATACTGATGAATACATGTGAATATAGCTGAAATATACGTTCGAATACAACTGATTACAAATAGGCGATTTGGGAGAGAGAATGTGGTCAGTCAATTTTATGGTGATTATGTGAGAGAAAAAACTAAAAAGGAGAGAGAAAAATATTATTTAGCATATATGATGCCTTAAATATAGGATGTAACAATAATTAGATATTTGAATATGAAGTGTAAAAAATATCTATAGAATGTAATATTTTAAAATAGTATTTATTTAAAATAAATAGGGTACTAAGATTTTCTATAGGGTGTAGAAATCTCTATGTTAATTTTTTATAGCCTGAAAGGATAGTGACGTGGCCCAAATGGTGGATAAATAAATGATATAATATAAAATATTTTATGTGTGGATAAGTGAGGCCCAATAACTATTGGCCTGTGGTGGGTAGACACTATTTATAAATAGAGTCGAAATTCCCTTTCCCTAGCTATTCAAAAGCCCTAGCATATTCTACCTCTTGAATACGTGGTAACGGTGGACGTGCCATCAGTCAAGTTCTCCGGGTTGTTAGAGCGTGTAGCTAGTGGATCGTGGATATTGGTCTCATACTTAATCGTTGTTTGCTGTCGCTGCTGAATCTATGGAGTTTAACGGTATGCTTCTTTAGACTCTAACTCAAGATTATGATTCTATATCGGTATAATTGTATCTTAATCTCTGTTACGACTACGATTTAATTATCTTACAATTGGTGTATGAGCCATCATAGTTAGGGAATAAGATCAATAATTAATCTTGATTTTAAACAAAAAATAATTATTGTAAGTTTCGGACAATAGTTCAACACTGTTTTTTGTTTAATCTATGTGTTGTTGCTAACGGCATAAAGGGGTTAAAGTCCTTTTTTTGTTAAAGAATTCTGATTCTTATATGTGACCTTGTGATTGATAATAACAAATTGTTGGCAGCAGTCAGAAGCCCTAGGTGTCTTAATGTCACAACCCCAGTTCGCCCTCCGTAAACATGCCGTGATGACACCTAGTTCCTAAGACTAGGTAAGCCTAAAACTGCTTAATTTACACAACTTGCGAAAAAATAAACGAACCTGCGGAAAATAACTAACTTGCGGAAGCAAACAACTGAATAAATCTTACCGCCAGAAGAAGACTATGTATAAATGACACTTGGAATAATACAACCCATATCACGAGATCTAAACAAACTCCCAAAATCCGAAAACTCACAAGAAACATAGGCTAAAAGAAATAAAATACACTACTCTAACTCCAGAATGTCTACACAACTGAAAGAAAGGAAAGTCATACACTAAAGCTGGAATAAGATAGAGACTTCTGGTCTGGGAACGTGGTAGATATACCTCAAAGTCTATGCTAGATCTTTCCGCCACGAGGATAGTGCGCCTGGGTGGAGGTACCTGGAGCTGCACATGAAAAACATGCGCATAAGAGGCATGCGTACACCACAGCGGTACTCAGTAAGTGCCAAGCCTAACATCGGTTGGTTAGTGACAAGGAAAGGCAGGGCCATACTGAGATAAAATATAATAATAAGGCTGACAACAGTATGAAATAAGTAGAAATAATGATATACAACTATGAAATAAATCGGATTACACAACAGTAACTAACACGCATAAAATAATATAATACGGAGTAAACAGCTCTACCAGTACCAATAATGAGGATCTCCCAGGATACCATCCTGTAGTCCATTTTATCAATATGTATGAGGGGAATCTAACCCGTAGTCCCAAATATAAATACCCAGTACTGGTGGAATCTACCAGCTGCATTGTCGTAGTTCCATATAATCATGTAGGGGGATCTTCCCGAAATCAAACCTGTAGTCCCAAATGTAAATATACAGGAGGATCTCCCGGGAATCGAACCCGTAGTCCTAAATATAAATGTGCAGGGGGAGCTCTCGAGAATCGAACCCATAGTCCCAAAGTAAATAAACAAGGGGGGAGCTACCGGAATCCCACATCTGTAGTCCCAATATAAATGCACAACCAAAATCAGAGATAATTCAGAAATTGAAGTATAACAATACAAAGCAACAACAAATTCTGGCCTAACATGCTGCATGTAATTTCAATTAAGACAAATTAAGCAAATAAGCAATTTGGATCAACTAACATGCTTTTCTATACAGGCACAAGCTATAATAGCAAGTAGAATAAAGCAAATACAAAAGAAACTCAATTCCAGTATTTTAAGTAAAATTTTGGGTTTTCAACCATTAGCTCAAGTACGCGCTCGTCACCTCACGTACAAAGCATTCAATTACAAAATATCTTATCATAAGGGACAAAGTCCCCCACAGAAGGTTAGACAAGCCACTTACCTCGAACAAGTGCAAGTCAACCCGAAACTATGCTTTGGCCACGAGTATCCAACTCCAAATGGCTCGAATCTATTCAATTAAATTGCATATCGTAAATAAAAATCCAAGTAATTAATTCGACAATTAAATTCTAAGCTAATACGTGAAATTATGTAAAATGACCAAAGTACCACTCGGGCCCCACGTCTCGAAACTGGGTAAAATTTATATTTCTAAAAATCTCGCACTCTCACGAGTCTAACCATACCAAAATTATACAATTCCCATATCATTTCGACCTTCAAATCCGAGATTCTATGTAAGAGAGTTTTCTAATCTCTTCCAACAATATTCGCTGATTAAATGCCAAAAATAGTAATAGAATCAAGTTATACAATAAAAAAATTGAGTTAAGAACATTTACCCCGTTGTTCTATTCAAAAATCTGTCGAAAAATCGCCTTATCCGAGCTCCAAATCGCTAAAAATGGAAAATGGGAACGAAGCCCCATTTTCAGAACTTAACTTCTCTGCCCAAGCCTTTTCTTCTTCGCGAACGCGATGCCGTAGAGAACAAAATGTTCAAGTTCAAAAATTGTTTTTCACGAACGCGATGCCTTGTCGCGAACGCGAAGAACAAAATGTTCAAGTCCAAAATTTTCTCTTCTGAGACAACCTCTAGTATAATGGCCATAACGTTTGCTACAGACGTCCAAATTACTATTATAATATGTTTATGGAAACGCGCTTTAAAGAAATACACCTTTCGATTTTGAATCACCTCCAAAGTCCTTGTACATCAAAAGATATGAGCTTCCGAAATAGAACCTGTGCCACAGAAAAATCTTTCTCCGCGAACGCGAGGCACTGTTCGCGAACGCGAAGAACAAAGTCCCCGATGGAAAATCCTTCTTCACGAACGCGATGCCCGCTTCGCCAACATGAAGAACAAAGTCCCAGAGGCCATATTCTTCTTCGTGAATGTGATAGGCCCCTCGCGGACGTGAAGAGTAACACCAGATACCGGAAACAGTAGTTCAAAATCTTCCAAAAATAACCCGTTGTGCATCCGAAACACACTCGAGGCCCCCGTAAGCTCAACCAAAAGTACCAATACATCCTATAACGTTATACAAACTTGTTCTAATTATCAAAACACCTCGACTAACACAAAATTCATCGAATTACATCGAATTCAAGCCTAAGTTCCTTTAAAACTTCCAAAACGCGCATCGATAAAAAATCCGACCAAAACATGTCCAAATGACCTGAAATTTTGCATACATATCCCAAATCTCCTAACGAAGTTACAGAAACTCCCGGGGAATTACGTTCCTACCCTCGGATCGAAATCTCACCTATCACTTGGAAATCACCAAAATACTAACTTCGCCAATTCAAGCCTAAATTAGCTACGGACTTCTAAAATACATTCCGAACATGCTCCAAACTCTGAAATTACCTAATGGAACTAACTGAACCATCATATTTCAATTTCGAGGACATCTTTACACAATTCCGATTACGGGCCATTTTTTAACACTTAAGCTCTTATTTAGGGACTAAGTGTCCCAAAACACTTCGAATCCCAACACCAAATGTTTCAGCAAACCAAAATAATAGAAATGAACGACCGGCCGGGTCGTTACATCCTCTCACACTTAAACATTCATTTGTCCTCGAACGAGCATAAATAAAATACCTGGAGTAGTGAAAAGATGAGGGTAACGGTTGCGCATATACCTTTCAGTCTCCCAAGTAGCCTCCTCGACCGGTGGCCCCGCCATTAAACCTTTACTGAAGCTATTTCCTTCGACCTGATCTTTCGGACCTACTTGTCCAATATTGCCACTGGTTCCTAAATATAGGACAAATCCTTGTCCAATTGGACAGAGCTGAAATCCAACAGGTGCTACGGATCCCCATGATATATCTGGAGCATCGAACATGAAATACCAAATGAACTCCTACTAAGCTGGGAGGTAAGCAAATCTCATAAGAAACCTCCCCAACATGCCTTAATATTTCAAAAGGGCCAATAAACCTTAGACTCAACTTCCCTTTTCTTCCTAAATCTCATAATCCTTTGATAGGTCCAACTATGTCGGAACTATCACGATCTCTTCGGTCCGCATAACTCTTCTGTCCTGATGAGGCTATATAGAGTAAATCCTGAACCCCTATAAACTTTTCCAATGCACTCTTAACCAAATTTGTACACAATAATCCAACCTCACCCAACTCGAACCAACCCACAGGGTCTTTGGTGCTCATAATTAACCTGCTCACAGTTGGGGCACCTAGCTACAAATCCGACTAGGCTTTGAAAGATCCAACCTCACAACTGGATGGCGAAACACATGAACATCCATCGCCATAGGCCTCTTAATGAAGGTAGGTAAGCCAAACTTTCCAAACTCTCTGCCCTGCGACTCAAGGCATCAGCTACCATATTGGCCTTACCTGGATGATACAAAATAGTAATATCATAATATTTCAACAACTCTAACCACCTTCTCCGACGCAAATTTAGATCCTTTGCTTGAACAAGTGCTATAAACTCCGATGGTTGGTATAAATCTCATAAGGCACACCGTACAAATAATGACGCCAGATTTTCAAGGCGTGAACAATAGCAACTAACTTAAGGTCGTGGACAGGGTAATTCTTCTTGTGTATCTTCAACTGTCTGGATGCGTATGTAGTTACCCTACCATCCTACATCAACACCGCTCCAAGGCCAACCCGTGAGGCATCAAATAAACTGTATAAGACCCCGAACTAATAGGCAATATCAAAAATGGGGTTGTAGTCAAAGCTGTCTTGAGCTTCTAAAAGCTCGCCTCACACTCCTCTGTCCACTAAAATGGAGCACCCTTCTGAGTCAAACTAGTCATAGGAGTCACGGGACACATGCCAGTATATTAGAGTCTCTCTGATCGGTATGGAGACGTCTGTACTTACCTACGAGAGGCTATGTAACCGCTAGGAAAATTCCACTTCATTTCATTCCTTATCGTGCGTCATTTATTCAGTTGTTTGCTTCCGCAAGTTAGTTATTTTCCGCAAGTTATTTTATTTTTTTGCAAGTTGTGTAAATCCCGCAGTTTTAGGCTTACCTAGTCTTAGGAACTTGGTGCAATCAACATGTTCACGGAGGACGAATCGGGATCGCTTAGAGAATATTAAAAAATTGAAGTATAATAATACAAAACAACAAATAATTCTGGCCTAACATGCTCCACATAATTTCAATTAAGGCAAATTAAGCATATAAGCAATTTGGATCAACTAACATGCTTTTTGATACTGGCACATGCTATAATAGCAACTAGAATAAAACAAATACGAAAGAAACTCAGTTCCAGTATTTCAAATAAAATTTTGGGTTTTCAACAATTAGCTCAAGTACGCGCTCGTCACCTCACGTACAAGGTATTCAATTACAAAATATCATATCCTAAGGGACAATGTCTCTCACACAAGGTTAGACATGCCACTTACCTCGAGCAAGTGCAAGCCAACCCGAAACCACGCTTTGGCCACGAATATCCGACTCTAAATGGCTCAAATCTATTCAATGAAATTGCATGTTATAAATAAAAATCTAAGTAATTAATTCTACAACTAAATTTTAAGCTTATATGCGAAATTATATAAAATAACTAAAATGCCCCTCAAGTCCCACGTCTCGAAACCAGGTAAAGTTTATATTTATAGAAACCTCGCACTCTCACGAGTCTAACCATACCAAAATTATACAGTTCACATACCATTTCAACCTTTAAATCCGAGATTCTATGTAAGAGGGTTCTCTAATCTTTTCCAACAATATTCGCGAATTAAATACCAAAACTAGTAATAGATTCAAGTTATACAATATTAGTTGAGTTAAGAACACTTATCCCGTTCTTCTCTCCAAAAATCTATCAAAAAATCACCTTATCCGCACTCCAAATTGCTAAAAATGGAAAATGGGAATGAAGTCCCATTTTCAGAACTTAACTTATCTGCCCAGGCCTTTTCTTCTTCGCGAACGCGATGCCCTATTGCGAACACGAAGAACAAAAAGTTCAAGTTCAAAAAATTTTCTTCGCCAACGCGATGCCTTGTCGCGAACGCGAAGAACAAAATGTTCAAGTCCAAAATTTTCTCTTCTCGGACAGCCTCTAGTATAATGGCCATACTTTTGCTACATATGTCCAAATGACTATTATAAAATATTTCTGGAAACTAGATTTAAAGAAATACAGCTTTCATTTTTGAATCACCTCAAAAGTACTTGTAGATCAAAAGATATGAGCTTACGAAGTAGGATCTGCGTGACAGAAAAATCATTCTTCGCGAAAGCAAGGCACTGTTCGCGAACGCGAAGAACAAAGTCGCTGATGGAAAATTCTTCTTAACGCGTTGCCCGCTTCGCGAACGTGAAGAACCAAGTCTCAGAGGCCAAATGCTTTTTCGTGAACGCGATAGGATCCTCGCGGACGTGAAGAACAACACTAGATACCAGAAACAACAATTCAAAATCTTCCATAAATGACCCGTTAGGCATCCGAAACACACCCGAGGCCCCCGGGACCTCAACCAAAAGTACCAACACATCCTATAACGTTACAAACTTGTTCCAATTATCAAAACATCTCGACTAACACCGAAATTATCTAATTACATTGAATTCAAGCCTAAGTTTCTTTAAAACTTCCAAAACGCGCATTCGATAAAAAATCCGACCAAAACATGTCCGAATGACCTGAAATTCTGAACACATATCCCAAATCACCTAATGAAGCTACAGAAACTCCTGAAAATTCCATTTCGACCCTCATATCAAAATCTCACCTATCAATCGGAAATCGCCAAAATACTAACTTCGCCAATTCAAGCCTAAATTAGCTACGGACTTCTTAAATATATTCCAAACACGCTCCCAACTCTGAAATCACCTTTACAGTGTTAATTTCAATTCCAAGGCCATCTTTGAAGTGTTCCTATTACGGACCATTTTTCAACACTTAAGCTCTCATTTATGGACTAAGTGTCCCAAAACACTCCGAATCCCAACACCAAACATTGCGGCAAACCAAAATAGTAGAAATGAACTTAGACGAAGCAGTTAATCGGAAAACGAGGTGTAAATTTTAATAACGATCGGCCGGGTCGTTACACTTAGTTAATTGAACTATTCCTATTTTGTAAAGGAATAGAAAGATTCCTTCACTTAATTTTGTCTCATGTGATTTGTATTGAATTAGACATGATATGGAATAAATAAATCCTTTTATGAAAATTAAATCTTGCCAAGTTTACATGGAAAGCTATAACTTTGATCTGTTTGGTTTATAATTGGCCATCAATTTTTTTTTTTTTTTTTTTTGGTCATATCGAAGGATATTCTGTTCATGTCGAAGCTATAACAATTGTTTTAAAGTCTGTGCTTAGCGTTTTATTTGTACACGAAGTACAGAATTAAACTCAAAAATGATACTGAACAATTCGATAGTATACAGGCTTATTCACATGTATATGCTACTACTTAACTAAGAATGTATGATTAACAAATAGTTCTACCAAAGTGGTCTATTTATTTGAAGTCATTAAAAATTCTTAATAATCTTATACTTGTGAAATAATATAATATATGTGGATTGCAAATTATGATTAAGAAATAATTTTACCAAAGTGATCTGTTTATTTGAGTATTTAAAATATTCTCAATGCACATGTATAAATTGTCCTTAACAGAGTGTACATTAGTGTTGGAGGTTTACCTTTGATACTAGTGAAGGTGAATTAATTTATGAGATAAAATATTACATTTCAACCCAAATGATGAAGCTTAATATCTTGAATTCTGATGTATGTATGTATATATATATATATATATATATATATATATATATATATATATATATATATATGAGAGATACATATGAGGACAATTTATCGTAAGAGGAGGTTCTGTGCCTCTCTATCTCTCATATATATATATATATATATATATATATATATATATATATATATATATATATATATATATATATAAGATACATATGAGGACAATTTATCGTAAGAGGAGGTTCTGTGCCTCTTACCTAAAGAAGAGACACAATGTATACCTTGTACTCTTGGATAATAAGGTGGAGGCTTTATATCTCTTGCCTAAAGGTGAGAATGCAATGAATGCCTTGGACTTTTTAATTTTTAAAAGGCGAGACAGTTGCATCTTCTACCCAAAGGAGGGGTGTAATGGATGTCTTTGACTCTTTTGATTTGACATGTTTCTGCCCATAATTCTATCTATTTTTTGTGTTGTTTGCTTATACAGTTGTTAACAACATGACTACTCAATTGAGTTCCATTGGAACTCTGACTAGTAGCAACTACAATAAGTAGAAACAAGATGCTAAAATAGTGTTAGGTCTGATGGACCTGGACTTTGCATTGATTGAACAGAAACCTACTGAACCTACAACTACCAATACTGCTGATTAAAAGGCTAAGTACGAGAAACATATGAAGGATAACAAATTGAGCCTTATGACCATGAAGAGATCCATTTTTTATCACATAAAGGGTGCAATTAAGGATAATGAAAATGCAAAAGATTTTTGAGTGCCATTGGACAGAAGTTAATCTGAAAAAGCTGAGATAGGTAGCCTAATTGATTCCTTATCCACCATAAAGTATGACCTTGTAGGTAGTGTCTGTGATCTTATTATGAAATTGGTTAACATTGCTACCAAACAACACAATTTAGGTGTAATCATTACCGATGATATTCTTGTTTACCAATGTCTAAGATCCCTTCCTGAGCAGTTTAACCAACTTAAAACAATCTATAATGCACAAAATGATAAGTGGAGTATTGCTGAGCTTATTAATGTTTATGTGGTATAGGAAGGGAGGATCCAAAAGGAAAAAGTTGAGGGTGTAGTGAACTTTGTTAGTTCGTCTAGATCAGTTGATTATCCCTCTTGTAAAAGAAAAGGTGGACCCAAATTTCACAAAAGAAAACATGGTCAGTCTCATCATATAGATGGTAATAAAG
Organism: Nicotiana noctiflora; assembly: GCA_032618575.1. Taxonomy (NCBI): domain Eukaryota; kingdom Viridiplantae; phylum Streptophyta; class Magnoliopsida; order Solanales; family Solanaceae; genus Nicotiana; species Nicotiana noctiflora. Next base: position 198,533 of record JASVEL010004023.1, read on the forward strand.
GTCATACTAATAATCCTGGTGTTAACCAAGGTCAATATCATAATCCTCTTGGTCCTCAAGCTATAATTAAAAAAGAAATCAAGTTTTGGGATTGCAAAAAAGTAGGTCATAAGAAAACTGGTTGTCCCCTGAAAAAGAAATCAGGTAATCTTTTGGATTTTATTTGCTTTGAAACTAGTCTTGTTCTTGTTTTATTAAATTCCCGGTAGTTGGATAGTGACACAACTGTTCATGTAACTAATGACTTGCGGGATCTAGTAAGAAGACGGAAGCCAAAAGAGGATGAAGCTAGTGTTGTTGTGGGCAATGGATACAAAGCAAAAGCAGAGTTAATAAGGACATCGATTTTATCTTTTAAAATAATTCTAGTATTCGTTCAAAAAATATTATTTTTGTATCATCTATGAGACGAAAATTAGTTACGGTTTCCCTTTTGGACAAAGTTGGTTATTCATTTCAACAAATAATGGTATTATTAAAATTTTCTATAATTCACATGTTGTTGCTCATGCCTTTTTAAGTGATGGTCTATATCACTTGAATGTATTGGATGAAACGTTTTCAAATGCATGTTGAAAATATTGCCCACAAAAGGTCTATTATGAGTAAAATCTCTTACCTATTATGGCATAGGGTCTTGGTCATATTTCTAAAGAAAGAATTGAACGATTGGTAAAGGAAAATATTTTATATGTTCTTGATCCTAAAGATTTTGAAACTTATGTGGATTGTGTTAAGGGTAAAATGACCAAGGTTAAGAGAAAGGGTTCCACTAGGATCTCTGAACTCTTAGAAATTAGTCATACTAATATTAGTGGGCCTTATGTACCTACTTTGACCAATTATAAGTATTTTATTACTTTTATTAATGATTTTTCAATATATATATATATATATATATATATATATATATATATATTAAAAGAAAAATCTAAAGCACTTTATAAGTTTATATTTACAAGATTGAAGTTGAAAAACAGCTTGGGAAGTCCATTAAGATAGTGAGGTCTGACCGTGGTGGTGAGAACTATAAAAAATATGATAAGTCTAGTCAATGTATGAGGTCTTTGGTTTTATTTTTGTAAGAATGTGGGATAGTAGCATAATATACCATGCCAGGTACTCCTAAGCAGAATGGTGAGGCTGAAAAATGGAATCGTACTCTTATGGAAATGGTGGAGAGTATGGTGTCAAGGACTAGCCTACCTGAGTCTCTTTGGGGTGAAGCCTTAATAAATCTAGTTATATATTAAATAGAGTTCCTATAAAATCTATCTTGAAAACTCCCTTTGAACTATGAATAACCCCAAAACCTAGCTTGAATCATTTTCACATTTGAGGATATCCAACTAAAGTTCGTATTTATTCACCCACAAAAAAGAAAACTGATCCTAAAACTACCAGTTATTTCTTTATAGGTTATCCTAATCACTCTAAAGGTTTTAGGTATTTCTGTCTTGGGCGTGGCACTAGAATCATTGAGTATATTAATGCAAAATTTCTTGAGCATGATATTTGTGATTGTGATTGTGGTAAGGAAATTGTATTGAAAGAGAAGGAAGTTATTGTCCATGTACCTATTATGCATGAAAATATGGTAAACCAACCTATTCATAAGGGGGAGAATCAAGGGAACAATGACGCAGATCCCATAGTTCATGAGCAAAATATACACAATGAACCACTATGCATGTCACGAAGAGAATGAAGGCCTACCATATCTAATGATTTTATCGTGTATGTGACTGAAAATTTTTGTGATACTGGAGAGCTAACTGATCCTTTATCATATGCTCAAGTTATTTCCTTTTCATTTGTTAATAAATGGCATGAGACAATGAAAGATAAAATACGCTCCATGAAACAGAATTGTCACTACCCGGATTTTCTCCCGATATCGGGATCGTGATGGCGCCTACTCGTGGTAGCTAGGCAAGCCAATTCATTCAACATTATCTATTCATATCATTATTTTCATACTCATTTTACCATCAAGAGAAATAATAGTCAATTTAATAAATACGGAAGACTTTCTAAATAGAGATAAATAATGCCAAGGTATAACACTGATGAAATCCTCTACCCAAGACGCGGAGTCACCAACTCACGAACTACTAATGAATACTACACATAATGGTCTAAAAGAAAATAACAAATATCTGTCTGTCTCGGAACAATGAGACCACAACAAATAGCATAAGTAAATAGAAGAGACGCCGGGCCTGCGGACGCCTGCAAGCTACCTCAGTCTCGGAATGCTCAACTCCCACGAATACTCTACTGCTGCTGCTGCTCCTGCTCCAAACCTGGACCTGTGCAAAAACGCACAGAAGTGCAGTATCAGTACAATCCGACCCCATGTGCCTGGTAAGTGCCTGAACTATCCCGGCGAAGTAGTGACAAGCCTAGGACCAGACACTCACATAAACCTGTGCAGTTCTATATATATGTACACCACAAGATAACAGAAATACCAAGTAATAAATTCAACAAGAAATATCATAAAAGGGGAAACATAACAGTTAGCAACAACTATTAAATCAGTAATGGAAATCAGAGTATAATGGAAATAGTTAATATCAAACAAAGGATACCAAATAGTTGCACGGCATCACCCTTCGTGCTTTAACTCTCATCCTCACACCCATGGCACGACATGATCCTTCGTGCATGGTTCAAATAACAACGGCACGGAATGTTCCTTCGTGCGTAATCAATATCACAAGGCACGACATGATCCTTCGTGCATAATCATTAACAAGGCACGTCATTAGCCTTCGTGCAAAAATCAGTAAACAAGGCACGACATCACCCTTCGTGCATTATCACTCTTCCTCACCCAAATAACAATCACAGCTAAGGGCAAAAGAATGAAAACAATTATCATGAACCATCCTGGCAAGGGACACAACAATCATCACAACAAGGTCCCGGCAAGGGAAAACAATAATCCACTTTACAGCAAGTCCCGGCAAGGGAAAACAATGTTCAATTTCACAACCCGGCAAGGGTTCAAAATTTCATCTTTAAAACATCTCACAATAAATATCAACAACGACTCACGGTCATGCTAGACGCCAGTGTATGGATGCTCGTCACCACAGCCCATACGCCGCACTCGATCACATAGTAAATAGCATATAAATCATATTCCCTCAAGCTAGGATAGATCAAACACTTACCTCTAGCCTTGAAGTCCAAATTATCCTTCAACTATAGCTTTACCTCGAATTTCCGCTTTCAACTTGCTCGAATCTAATCACAATTGATTCCATTACATTAATAAATACTATATAACTTAGTTTGGATGCTTAAAAATGGTTTTCTCAAAGTTTACCCCAAAATTTCCCAAAATGCCCCTAGCCCCACGTGGTCGGAACTCGGGGTTCGGACCAAAATCCGGTTACCCATTCCCTCACGAGTTCAAATATATGATTTGTTTCAAAATCGAACCTCAATTCGAGGTCCAATTCCTCAATTCATGAAAGCCCTAGGTTCTACCCAAAAACAAAAATTTCTACCATGAAAACCTTTGATTTCTCTTGAAAAACATGTTTAATGATGTTAGGCATTGAAAGAATTAAGTAAAAAGTAACATACAAGTGTTTCGGAGTGATTTTGCTCTTGGGGGATCGTGTGTGGTGTGTTGGGTTTTGAAAAAATGAGGAAAAGAGGTCAAAATTCGTTTAAGTATAAATTTGCACAGCTGTGGATATCGCAATTGCTAACGTTTGTTCGCAATTGCGAACATAGCAAGTTTTGGTATGTGGCTCTCACATTTGCGAGAAAAGGTTCGCATTTGCGAACTTCGCCCAAGGTCTGTCATCCTCGCATTTGCGAGACATGGTTCGCATTTGCGAACTTGAAGTGTTTCCTGAGTTCCTCGCATTTGCGAGACTTTCCTCGTATTTGCGATCCTTGGCATTATCCCGCCATCTTCGCATTTGCGAGGATTGGTTCACAATTGCGAACCAAATCTAATCTGAGTCCTTTCGCAATTGCGATAAAATCTTCGCATTTGCGAAGATACCGGCTGGGTGAAAAACTAGCTGTGATATTTTTCAGAATTTGCTCAAACGCCTTATCAAATCTTTATCCGAGCCCCCCGGGCTCCAAACCAAATATGCACACAACTTCAAAAACATATTACAAACTTGCTCATGCGATCACATCGCCAATATAACATCGTTTTCATCAAATCAAGCCTCAAGTTCATGATTATCTTTCTTTTAGTTTCATAACTTTCAAATTTGGAACTCAATGTTCAAAACACATCAAACGACATCCAAATGTCACCAAAATTTGCAGAAAGCACATATATATAATATTTAAGACTTGTACCGGGCGTCAGAACCAAAATACGAGCCCAATACCAAGGACATTTAATTCATTTACCTTAATAATTTCAGCAAAAACAATTTAACAGAAAAATTCATATCCTAGGTTCTAGGCCTCAGAATTAGACTCCGGACACATGCCCGAGTCCCATATTTTCCTACGGACCTTCCGGGACCGTCCGATCTCGGGTCCGGGTCCGTTTACCAAAAATGTTGACTGAAGTCAACTATATCAATATTAATATAATTTTTCTTCAAAGTTTTCACAGAGTTCACATATTCTATCACAAAATCTTTCCGGCTACATGCCCGAATTATGCACGTACATCGGAGAAACATAAAATAAGGTTTTCAAGGCCTCGAAAGTGCAGAACAAGTGAGGAAAACAGGTGATGACCCTTTGGGTCGTCACATCCTTCACCTCTAAAACAACGTTCATCCTCGAACGAACAAGTGAAGGAAGTACCTGAGTCGGGGAACAAATGTGAGGATATCGGCTCCGCATGTCAGACTCGGACTCCCAGGTCGATGCCTCAGGAGGCTGACCCCTCCACTGAACTCGCACAAAAGGAAAACTCTTCGACCTCAACCGTCGAACCTGCCGATCTAGGATAGCTACCAGCTCCTCTTCATAGGACAGATCTTTGTCCAATTGGACAGTGCTGAAATCTAACACATGTGTGGGATCGCTGTGGTACCTCCGAAGCATAGATACATGAAAAACTGGATGCACAACTGATAAGCTAGGCGGCAGAGCTAGTCTGTAAGCCACCCCTCCCACTCGGTCCAGAATCTCAAATGGACCAATATACCTAGGGCTGAGTTTGCCCTTCTTCCCGAACCTCATCACGCCCTTCACAGGCCACACTCGGAGCAATACCCGCTCACCAACCATGAAATCTACATCTCAAACCTTACGATCCGCATAAGTCTTCTGTCTGGACTGAGCTGAACGCAATCTCTCCTCAATGGTCTTGAACTTGTCTAAGGCCTCCTGAACTAAGTCTGTACCCAACAAACAAGCCTCTCCCGGCTCAAACCATCCGACCGGAGATCGACATCGCCTACCATACAACGCCTCATACGGAGCCATCTGAATGCTAGACTAGTAGTTGTTGTTGTAGGCGAACTCTGCTAATGGCAGAAACGGGTCCCACAAGCCTCCAAAATCAATGGCACACGCTCGGAGCATGTCCTCTAGGATCTGAATAGTCCTCTCGGACTGGCCGTCCGTCTGAGATTAAAAAGCTGCACTCAACTGGACCTGAGTGCCTAACTCCTGCTGCACCGCTCTCCAGAACTGCGAGGTAAAATGCATACCCCAATCTGAGATAATAGATACTGGCACCTCATGAAGACGAACAATCTCCCTGATGTAAATCTCTGCTAACCTCTCCGATGAGTAAGAGATAGATACTTGATTGAAGTGTGCTGACTTGGTCAGCCTATCAACAATGACCCAAATAGCATCAAATTTCCTCCGAGTTAAGAGGAGTCCAGTAATGAAGTCCATTGTGATCCGCTCCCATTTCCACTCGGGAATTTCGATTCTCTGGAATACACCACCAGGCCTTTGGTGCTCATACTTCACATGCTGACAATTTAGACACCGAGCGACATACGCAACGATGTCCTTCTTCATCTTGCGCCACCAATAATGCTGCCATAAATTATGATACATCATCGTTGTGCCTGGGTGAATAGAATACCGTGAACTGTGGGCCTCCGCTAAGATCAACTCTCGAATCCCCTCGACATTGGGCACACAAAATCGACCCTGCAATCTCAATACTCCATCATCATCTAGAGTTACCTTCGTGGCACCTCCCCGCAGTACAGTATCTCTCAAGTCACGCAAATGATGATCATCAAATTGCCTCTCACGGATACGCTCTAATAGAGATGAACGAGCGACCGTGCAGGCTAACACCCTGCTAGGCTCAGAAATGTCTAGTCTCACGAACTGGTTGGCTAAGGCCTGGACATCTAGAGCAAATGGTCTCGGACTGACTGGAATGAAAGCGAGACTACCCATGCTGGCAGACTTTCTACTCAATGCATCGGCCACCACATTGGCCTTACCTGGGTGATATAGGATAGTGACATCATAGTCCTTCAGCAACTCTAACCATCTTCGCTGTTGTAAATTCAACTCCTTTTGCTTGAACAAGTACTGTAGGCTTCTGTGATACGTGTACACCTCACACATCACACCATAGAGATAATGCCTCCAGATTTTTAAGGCATGAACCACTGCTGCCAGCTCAAGATCATGAACTGGATAATTCTTCTCATGTATTTTTAACTGTCTTGAAGCATAAGCAATAACCTTACCATCCTACATCAATACCGCTCCAAGACCCGTACGGGATGCATCACAGTAAACTGTATAAGGCCCTGCACCCGTAGGTAGTATCAGCACTGATGCTGTAGTCAAGGCTGTCTTGAGCTTCTGGAAGCTCACTGCACACTCATCTAACCACTGGAACTGGGCACCCTTCTGGGTCAACCTGGTCATCGGGGCTGCAATAGAAGAGAACCCCTCCACAAATCGATGGTAGTAACCTGCTAACCCCAAAAAACTCTGGATCTTAGTCACTGAAGCTGGTTGAGGCCAATTATGGACTGCCTCAATCTTCTTTGGGTCCACCTCAATACATTCCACTAATACAATACGACCCAAAAATGCCACCGAGCTCAAACAGAACTCACATTACGAAAATTTGGCATATAGCTGATTATCCTTCAGAGTCTAAAGAACCACTCTGAGGTGCTGCTCGTGCTCTTCCTAGATGCGGGAGTATACCAGGATATCATCTATAAATACTATCACGAACAGATCTAAGTAAGGCCTGAACACCCGATTCATCAACTCCATGAACGTTGCTGGGGCGTTGGTCAACCCGAAGGACATGACTAAGAATTCATAATGCCCGTATATAGTGCGAAAGGCTGTCTTAGGAATGTCAGCTGCCCTAATCTTCAACTGATGGTAGCCAGACCTCAAGTTTATTTTTGAGAACACCCTCGCTCCTTGGAGCTGGTCAAACAAATCATCAATCCTCGGCAGTGGATACTTGTTCTTTATCGTCACTTTTTTTAATTGCCAATAGTAAATACACATCCGCATCGAGCCATCCTTCTTCTTCATAAATAACACGGGTGCTCTCCAGGGAGAAACACTGGGCCTGATAAAGCCCTTTTCTAGAAGGTCTTGCAGCTGATCTTTTAACTCTTTTAACTCCCGCGGGGCCATATGATAGGGTGGAATAGAGATGGGCTAAGTGCCCGATGCCAGATCAATACAGAAATCAATATCCCTATCAGGTGGCATGCCCGGCAGGTCTGAAGGAAAAACCTCGGGAAACTTATGTACAGTAGGAACTGAATCAATAGAGGGAATTTCCGCGCCGGAATCACGAACATATGCCAAATAAGCTAGACACCCCTTCTCGACCATGCGTCGAGCCTTAACATAGGAAATAATAGTGCGAACGGAGTGGCCTGAGGTCCCTCTCCACTCTAGTCGGGCTGATTTTGGCAAGGCCAAGGTCACTATCTTGGCATGACAATCTAAGATAGCAAGGTATAGGGACAACCAGTCCATCCCCAATATGACATCGAAATCCACCATGTCTAATAGCAACAGATCAACACGGGTCTCAAGACCCCCAAAAATAACTACGCACGAACGATGCACCCGGTCGACTATAATGGAGTCACCCACTGGTGTAGACACATAAATTGGAATATCCAGGGCATAGCTAGGCACGACCAGATACGGTGCAAAGTAGAAAGACACATATGAATATGTAGACCCATGGTCAAATAATACTGAAGCACCTCTGTCACAAACAAGAATGGTACTTGTAATCACGGCATCTGATGCCTCTGCCTCTAGCCTGGCTAGTAAAGCATAAAATCGGGGATTAACACCTCCCCTCTGAGCTACATGTCTGGGACGCTCATCCACTGGCTGACCTCTACCTCTGGCTGGACGGTCTCCACCTCTACGGTCTCGACCTCCACCTCTACGATCTCTACCCCCGCCTCTGGCTGGCTGGGCAGGCTGAGGGTCAGCTGGGGCTTGAATCATGGGACGAGGGCCCCGCTGCTTAGTATTGCCCGTCGCTCGAGGGCAAAACCTAACAAGATGACCTGGGTCACCACAACCGTAGCAACATTTAGGCTGTTGGGGCTGCTGACCCTGACGACCTGAATGGCCCCCACGAACATTCTGAAGAGGCTAAGCACTAATGGGAGGCTGATATGAATACTGCTCACGAAACCCACGATCACCTGGTCCACCCTGTGAAGCCTAGAGGGTTGATGAAAAGGTCTGGAAGACTGGACCCTATCAAAATATTCCCTGGCTCCAGAAGAAGAACCACTAAATCTGCCAGAATGACGAGGCCTCTTGTCTGAAGGATAACCACCTCCCCGAGCAAGAGTCATCTCAACTCTACGAGCTGCATTAGCTGCCTCCTGAAAAGATATATCACTCCCAACTCCCATAGCCATCCGAAGTCTAATCGGCTGATTTAGCCCATCTATAAACCTGCGGACCCTCTCCCGCTCTGTGGGGAGTATCACCACCGCATGACGTGCCAGATCAATAAATCTCATCTCATACTGAGTGACAGTCATAGTACCCTGCTGGAGCCGCTCAAACAGCCTCCGAAGTGCATCCCGCTGAGTAACAGGGAGAAAATTCTCCAGAAATAACTCTACAAACTGATCCCATGATAAAGCCGGGGACCCTGCTGGTCGAGTCAAACAGTAATCTCTCCACCAAGTCTTGGCGGATCCTGAAAGCCTGAATGTGTAGAAGTCAACTCCATTGGATTCCATTATTCCCATAGTCTTGAGAATCTCGTGGCAACTGAATAAGAAATCCTGAGGATCCTCTGATGTGGCACCGCTGAAAGTAGTGGTAAACTGCTTAGAGAACCGATCAAGTCTCCATAGAGAATTAGAAGTCATGGCTATTCCATCTCCGGCCTGAGCCGTGGTACCTGACTGAGTGGCCACAACTGGCTGAACCACTGGTGCCTGAGGCTGGGGAGCTACTGGCTCCGGAGTACGTGCAACAGGAGTCTGGGCCCCTCCTCCAGCCTGAGAAGCGGCTGGTGCAGCTGGTAATAAGCTTGCTCTGGCAACACTGTCCATAAAACCCGCTATCCTGACCAGAGCCTCCCGAAGATCCGAGGTAAATAAGGTTTCCCCTGCGACCTGAGCTGGGCCCACTGGAGCTGCTGGGACCGGAACCTCCTCACCAATCTCAACATGAGGCTCCACCTCTGGAATAGCCGCCTGGGGCTGAGCTCTGCCCCTACCACGGCCTCCGATACGGCCTCGGCCCCTGCCCCTTACGGGAGCTACCTGAGGCTCAGGCTGCTAATCAGCGGACAAAGAAGCACGTGTCCTCACCATCTGCAAAAGGACAGAGTAGAAGTTCAATCAGTATTTGAAGAACAAATCGCACGACAAGAAGGAACAAATGAGAGACTCTTTCCTAACTCAATAGACTCGGGAGGACAAGTACAGACGTCTCCGTACCTACCCCCAAACTCTACTAAGCTTTGTTCGTGAGTGGTGAGACCTATGTAACCTAGAGCTCCGATACCAACTTGTCACGACCCGGATTTTCCCTCGATATCGGGATCGTGATGGCGCCTACTTGTGGTAGCTAGGCAAGCCAATTCATTCAACATTATCCTGTTCATATCATTATTTTCATACTCATTTTTACCATCAAGAGAAATAATATTAAATTTATTAAATGCAGAAGACTTTCTAAATAGAGATAAATAATGCCAAGGTATAACACTAATGAAATCCTTTACCCAAGAGGTGGAGTCACCAACTCACGAACTACTAATGAATACGACACATAATGGTTTGAAGGAAAATAACAAATATCTGTCTGTCTCGGAACAATGAGACCACAGCAAATAGTATAAGTAAATAGAAGAGACGCCGGGCCTGCGGACGCCTGCAAGCTACCTCAGTCTCGGAATGCTCAACTCCCACGAGTACTTTACTGCTGCTCCTGCTCCTGCTCGAAACCTGGACCTGTGCAAAAATGCACAGAAGTGCAGTATCAGCACAATCCGACCCCATATGCTGGTAAGTGCCTGGCCTATCCCGGCGAAGTAGTGACAAGCCTAGGACCAGACACTCACATAAACCTGTGCAGTTCTATATATATGTACACCACAAGACAATAGAAATACCAAGTAATAAATTCAACAAGAAATATCATAAAAGGGGAAACATAACAATTAGCAACAACTATTAAATCAGTAATGGAAATCAAAGTATAATGGAAACAGTTAATATCAAACAAGGGATAGCAAATAGTTGCACGACATCACCCTTCGTCCTTTTACTCTCATCTTTACACCCATGGCACGACATGATCCTTCGTGCATGGTCCAAATAAAAATGGCACGAAATGTTCCTTCGTGCGTAATCAATATCACAAGGCACGGCATGATCCTTCGTGCATAATTAATAATAAGGCACGACATTACCCTTCGTGCAAAAATCAGTAAACAAGGCACGACATCACCCTTCGTGCATTATCACTCTTCCTCACCCAAATAACAATCACAACTAAAGGCAAAAGAATGAAAACAATAATCATGAACCGCGGGAAGGGACACAACAATCATCACAACAAGGTCCCGGCAAGGGAAAATAATAATCCATTTTAAAACAAGTCCCGGCAAGGGAAAAGTGTCACGACCCTAGTTCACCAATTGTGAACATGTCGTGATGGCACCCAGTCCCCACGACGAGGTAAGCCTAACACGTTGCGCAATATACAAGTTATAAGCACTTAAATAAGAAACAGCGGAAAAATAGCATAAAAGATATGTAATCCGTGCCGCTTGGCACATACATCCGTCACACAATGAATAAAACACTACCAAGATCCGGAACCCCACGGTAACACGGACTAAAAGAGAAATACAACCGTGGCTCTATGTGTAAAGAGTATCTAACAACGAAATGAAGAAAAAATGTCAACTAGTACTACAGAATAGAAGGGAAGCCTCCGGATCCGCGGACGTAGCGGATCATACCTCGAAGTCTCCCGGAAAGCTGCGGAATCACCTAGCACGAGCCTGCTCTGATGTACCTGGATCTGCACAACAAAAGTGTGCAGAAGAGTAGCATGAGTACACCACGGCGGTACTCAGTAAGTGCCAAGCCTAACCTCGATGGAGTAGTGACGAGGGAGGTCAGGGCCCTACTGAGAAACAATAATATAATGATGATAACAAAATAAACAGTTTAAATGATATAATTTCCGAATTAACAACAACAAGATGATTACTGCAACTGTCTACAATTAAGCTAACAACAAATAACCAACTCAATAAAACAAATCCAGGACCTATGGGAATTGAACCCACAGTCCCATTCTCAGTACCTCTAGGTCTCCGGGAATCGAACCCGCAGCCCATGTCTCAATAATATCTCAATAACTCAGGATCTCCGGGAATCGAACCCGTAGTCCACATTTCAATAATCTCGGGATCTCGGGAATCGAACCCGTAGTCCACATTTCAATAATCTCGGGATCTCGGGAATCGAACCCGTAGTCCACATTTCAATAATCTCGGGATCTCGGGAATCGAACCCGTAGTCCACATTTCAATAATCTCAGGATCTCGGGAATCGAACCCGTAGTCCACATTTCAATAATCTCAGGATCTCGGGAATCGAACCCGTAGTCCACATTTCAATAATCTCAGGATCTCGGGAATCGAACCCGTAGTCCCTACCAATAACTCAGGATCTCGGGAATCGAACCTGTAGTCCCCAAACACAGCAAGTAAAGGAGTACACAAAAAGAAGTATAATATACTTAACTATAACTTCGCCGATAAACAACGCCAGTGATTACCAAGAAAACTCAAGTAAGACAATTAGGCAACTAGACAGTTAAATACTACCTACTCATGCTCTCCTAACTGCTACCGGGTAGAAATATCGAATTTAACAGCTAACAACAGGAATATCACTCATTGAACATTTTAAGTAAAGTACGTGTTCAACAACCAGCGCATGTAGACGCCCGTCACCTCGCGTACAAGGCATTTAAAGTATCACATAATATCCTAGGGGTGAAAGTCCCCCACACGAAGTTAGACAAGACACTTACCTCAATTCCGGTACAAAACCGCTAAGCAATAACCCTCTTGCCACGAATGTCGGCCTCCACAAGTGTAGTATCCTGATAAAAATCAATAGAATCACATCAAAATAGGCCAATTGGGCATTACCCAATCAAAATAACTCAAAATGCACCAAAACCCACAAGTTGCCAAAACCCGACTTGCGGTAGACTTATCGAAAAATCACAAAAATTATATTTTCGGGTTCCTTATCTCAATACAAGTCTAGGCATATAAAATTTACCAAAATCGGACTCCATTTGACCACTCAAATCAGAGATTTTCTAACATTTAGGCCTAGGGCTCAAACCCACCTTTAATCCCCCTTTTTCAGTGAAATAATCACGGATTTCATGATAAACCAACGAATTAAGGTCAAGAAACTTACCCCCGATGATACCCCAGCGTTTCCCCTTCAAAATCCTCTCTTGGAGCTCAAAAATGGCGTTTTTGTGTATAGGGGTCGCGGGTGTTATGTTCTGAACTTAAGCTCACTGCCAGACCCCATTGCTCATCGCGTTCGCGTTACTGTTCACGCGTTCGCGATGAACAACTCAACTTCTTCTACGCGAACGCGAAGTAACCCACGCGTTCGCGATGACCTGCAAAAATTACCTATCACGAACGCGACGCTCCACACGCGTCCGCGAAGCACAATTTCCCTTCCTCAACGCGAACGCGGACGACTCCCACGCGTTCGCGAAGAACAACCTTCCAATCGCCCGTTTTTCTTCTACGCGTACGCGACACCTAGGACGCGAATGCGGTTCTTCCTCTTTCCCTTCTACGCGATCGCGACTCAAGGGACGCGAACGCGATGCTTTGCCGTACCATGCCTACGTGAACGCGGCCATTGCGACGCAAACATGTAGGCTTAACTTCTGCTGCACTGCTGCTGCATTTTCTGCAGAAATTTCCAAGTTCCAAATGCCGCTTGATGGTCCGAATTCATCCCGAGGCTTTCGGGACCCCAACGAAAACCACCAACATACTCCAAAACACGATACGAACTTATTCCAATCATAAAAACATGTCTAACAACATCAAAACCCATAATTCACATCGAATTCAAGCCTAAATTCCTTAAAACTTTCGGAATTGCACATCCGATCTAAAACCCAACCAAACGACGTCCGAATGACCTGAAAATTTGCGGACATATCCAAAATCACATAACGAAGCTACAGAAATTGTCGGAATTCCATTCCGACTCCCGGATCAAAATCTCACCTATCGTTCGGATTCGCCAAAATTTCAACCTTCGGCATTTCAAGCCTAATTGAGCTACGGACCTCCAAAATACATTCCGAACGCGCTCCTATCCCCGAAATCACCCAACGGAGCTAATGGAACCATCAGTCCGAGATCGTCTTAACACAGTTCCGGCTACGGACCATTTTCTAGCTTTAAAGCTCTCATTTAGGGACTAAGTGTCCCAAAATGCTCCAAATTTCAGAACCGTCTCTCTCGGCAAACCACAATAGCAGAAATGAACTTAGGGGAACAGTTAAATTGGGGATTGGGCTGTAATTTTCTAAAACAACTGGTCGGGTCGTTACATCTTCCCACACTTAAAGATTCGTTCGTCATCGAACAAGCATAGAAAACATACCTGGAGTAGTGAAAAGATGAGGGTACTGGCTGCGCATATCCTGCTCGGTCTCCCAAGTCGCCTCCTCGACCGGCTGGCCCCGCCACTGAACCTTTACCGAAGCGATGTTCTTTGACCTTAGCTTTCTGACTTGCCTGTCTAGAATGGCTACTGGCTCCTCAACATAAGACAGATCCTTGTCTAGCTGAACAGATGTGAAATCCAACACATGCGACGGGTCGCCATGGTATCTCCGGAGCATGGAGACATGAAATACGGGGTGAACTCCGGCTAGGCTGGGAGGTAAGGCCAACTCATAAGCAACCTCCCCAACACGCCTCAAAATCTCAAAAGGGCCAATAAATCTAGGACTCGGCTTTCCTTTCTTCCCAAACCTCATAACGCCCTTCATGGGCGAAACTCGAAGTAGAACCCGCTCGCCAACCATAAAAGCCACATCGCGAACTTTCTTGTCCGCATAAATCTTCTGTCTAGACTGGGCTGCACGAAGTCTATCCTGAATCACCTTGACCTTGTCCATAGCATCCTGAACCATATCAGTACCTAGCAACCTGGCCTCGCCCGGCTCAAACCAACCCACGGGAGACCTGCACCTCCTACCATATAGGGCCTCGTACGGTGCCATCCGAATACTAGACTGGTAGCTGTTGTTATAAGCAAACTCTGCCAGCGGCAAGAAGTAATCCCATGAACCTCCAAACTCAATCACGCACGCACGGAGCATATCCTCCAAAATCTGAATAGTGCGCTCGGACTGCCCATCAGTCTGGGGGTGAAATGCTGTGCTCAGCTCTACCCGAGTACCTAACTCCTGCTGTACGGCTCTCCAGAACCGTGAAGTGAACTGAGTGCCTCTATCTGAAATGATGGAAACTGGAAAACCATGCAGTCGAACTACCTCCCTGATATAGATCTCCGCTAGTCGCTCCGATGAATATGTAGTGCTCACCGGTATAAAATAGGCGGACTTGGTCAGCCGATCCACAATGACCCAAATGGAATCAAACTTCCTAACCGTTCGTGGAAGTCCAGATACAAAGTCCATGGTAATGCGCTCCCATTTCCACTCGGGAATCTCAATTCACTGCATCAATACACCCGGACGCTGATGCTCATACTTCACCTGCTGGCAGTTGAGGCATCTAGAAACATAATCAACTATATCCCTCTTCATCCGCCTCCACCAATAATGTTGTTTCAAGTCCTGATACATCTTCGCGACTCCCGGATGGATGGAATACCGCGAGCTATGGGCCTCTGCTAGAATCAGCTCTCGAAGATCATCTACATTGGGCACACTGATACGCCCCTGCATACTCATAACTCCATCATCTCCGATGGTAACATCTCGAGCATCACCACGCCGAACTGTATCCTGGAGGACAAGCAAATGAGGGTCGTCGAACTGACGCTCCTTGATGCGGTCAAATAGAGAAGACCGAGAAATCACACAAGCCAGAACCCGGCTGGGCTCCGAAAGATCCAGTCTAACAAACTGTCTGGCTAAAGCATGAACATCCATCGCCATAGGCCTCTCCGAAGCTGGTAGATACGCCAAACTCCCCAAACTCTCTGCCCGACGACTCAAGGCATCGGCAACCACATTAGCCTTGCCCGGATGATAGAGAATAGTAATATCATAGTCCTTCGGTAGCTCCAACCATCTCCTCTGACGCATATTCAGGTCCTTCTGCTTAAGCAAGTGCTGCAAGCTCCGGTGATCAGTGTAGATCTCACAAGGAACCCCATATAAATAATGACGCCAAATTTTCAAGGCGTGAACAATGGCAACTAGCTCCAAATCATGAACAGGGTAATTCTTCTCATGCACCTTCAGTTGTCTCGACGCGTAGGCAATCACCCTACCGTCCTGCATCAATACCGCACCGAGTCCAACTCGTGAGGCATCACAATATACAGTATAGGACCCCGAACCTGTAGGCAACATCAATATAGGGGCCGAAGTCAAAGCTGTCTTGAGCTTCTGAAAGCTCGCCTCACACTCGTCCGTCCACTGAAAAGGGGCACCCTTTTGGGTCAATCTAGTCATAGGTGCTGCAATCGAAGAGAACCCCTCTACGAAACGACGGTAGTAGCCCGCCAAACCAAGGAAACTGCGAATCTCAGTAGCGGAGGAGGGTCTGGGCCAACTCTCCACAGCCTCCACCTTCCTCGGATCTACTTGAATACCATCACTCGACACCACGTGGCCCAAAAATGCCACCGAACTCAACCAGAATTCACATTTAGAGAACTTGGCATAAAGCTGCTTCTCCCTCAGAATCTGAAGCACTATCCTCAAATGTTGCTCGTGCTCTTCACGGCTCCGAGAATATACTAGAATATCATCAATGAAGACAATCACGAACGAGTCCAGATAAGGCCTGAACACACTGTGCATCAAATGCATAAAGGCTGCTGGGGCATTAGTCGGCCCAAAAGACATCACGAGGAACTCATAGTGACCATACCGGGTCCTGAAGGCAGTCTTCGGGATATCCGGCTCCCGAATCTTCAACTGGTGATACCCAGAGCGCAAATCAATCTTAGAAAACACCTGTGCGCCCTGTAGCTGGTCAACTAAATCATCAATACGGGGCAAAGGATACCGGTTCTTCACTGTAACCTTGTTCAGCTGACGATAGTCAATACACATACGCATAGAACCGTCCTTTTTCTTCGCAAACAATACAGGAGCACCCCAAGGCGAAACACTGGGTCGAATAAAACCCTTGCCCAATAACTCCCTGTAACTGATCCTTCAACTCCTTCAACTCAGGAGGAGCCATACGGTACGGTGGAATAGAAATGGGCCGAGTGCCCGGCAACAAGTCAATAGCAAAGTCAATATCTCTGTCGGGCGGCATGCCCGGAAGATCAGCTGGAAATACATCAGCAAAGTCACGTACCACATGAACAGAATCAATAGAGGGAGTGTCAATGCTGACGTCCCGCACATAGGCTAGATAAGCAGCACACCCCTTCTCAACCATACGCTGAGCTCTGAGAAAAGAAATAGCACGGCTAGGGGTGTGATCTAGAGTACCACTCCACTCAATACGTGGAATGCCTGGCATAGCCAGCGTCACGGTCTTGGCGTGACAATCAAGAATAGCATAATAGGGCGATAACCAGTCCATGCCCAGAATAATATCAAAATCGACCATCCCAAGCAGCAATAGATCCGCTCTGGTCTCAAAATCATAAATGGTAATCAAACACGACCGATATACGCGGTCTACAGCCAAAGAATCACCCACCGGAGTGGAAACATAGATGGGGGCACTCAAAGAATCCCGAGGCACACCCAGATGGGAAGCAAAGTAAGAAGACACATATGAAAAGGTGGATCCAGGGTCGAATAGAACCGATGCCTCCCTGTGACTAACCAGAATAATACCTGTGATAACAGAATCAGATGCAACAGCCGTAGCGCGATCGGGAATAACATAGAATCTGGCCTGTCCCCCCTCTCAAGGGCGGCCTCTGGCACCCTGACCCTCGCCCCTGGCTGGCTGGGCAGGTGGAGTAGCAGCTGGAGTTGGAATGATGGCATGCTGACCCTGTGAACCATGTTAAGGCTGCAAAGTCTGTGGAGGCACTCTTATCCTACACCTAGGGCACTCACTAACCAAATGGCGAGTATCCCCGCACTCAAAACAAGCTCGGGAAGGACGCGGTGGCTATGACTGACCGACCTCGCCCCCGCTGGACTGACCCCTGGAGGTACCCTGCGTAGGAGGTGCACTGGAAACTGGGGGAGCATAATAAGGCTCCTGAGGTGCTGGAAGACCTGGAGTACTACCGGCTGCGGGCAATGCTGAATGAACTGGTCGGCCGGAATAACCCATGCCAAAACGACCGGCTGATAAAGTGCGGGCACCTGAGAAATGGCCCGACTCACGAGACCTCTTGGCCTCTCTCTCTCCGCTCTCTAGGGAGCATACTCTCGATCCTCTTGGCAATGCTAACTGCCTGCTGATAAGATATATCTGTCTCAAGCTCTCTGGCCATGCTGGATCGGATAGGCGGAACAAGGCCCTCAATAAATCTCCGCACTCGCTCCCGAACCGTGGCTACCAAAGCCGGTGCATGCCTGGCTAGGCGGGTGAAACTGATAGCATACTCCGATACTGACATGGAGCCCTGTCGCAACCGCTCAAACTCCGAGCGCCAAGAATCCCTAAGGCTCTATGGAACAAACTCCCTCAAAAACAGATCTGAAAACCGCGTCCAAGTCAATGAAGCAGACTCCTCTGGACTATCCAACTCATACGTGCGCCACCAATCATAAGCGGCCCCACGAAACTGAAAAGCAGTGAAGGAAACCCCGCTGGTCTCCACAATCCCCATAGTACGAGGAATACAATGACACTCCTCTAGAAAACCCAATGCATCATCTGAAGCCAAACCACTAAACACTGGAGGGTCATATTTCTTGAACCTCTCCAATCTATGCTTCTCGTCCTCAGAGGCAGCTGGTCCACCTCCGGGCTGTGCTGGGGCGGCAGGAGGCATAACCAAAACATCTGGAACCTGTCCCACCGGCACACGCTACTCCGGTGTAACGGCTGCGGGAGTCTGGGCTCCTCCCACGGCCTGAGATGCAGCTGCGACGAGAGGAAGCAGTCCTGCCTGAGCTAAAGTAGTAAACATACTCATGAACTGGGCCAGGGTCTCCTGTAGTGCTGGAGTAGTAGCAGTTGTAGTCGGTGTACCGGGTGCCTGCGCTCCAACCTGGTCTACCTGTGGCACCTCAGCGGCAGCGCGCGCGGGTGCTGTGGCTACACCTCGGGCGCATCCTCGTCCTCTACCTCGGCCCCGGCCTCTGACGGCGGCAACCGGGGGCGCGGGTACCTGATCGTCGCGAGTAGCTCGTGTCCTCACCATCTGTGAGAGAATAGAAAGCAATAGTTTAGATTTTTGATGCCAAAAATGTCGCACGACAAGGAATCCAAAAGAAATGAAGAGTTTCCTAAACAGTTACATAGCCCCTCGTAGATAAATACAGACGTCTCCGTATCGATAAGCGAGACTCTAAGTAACCGGTCTGTGTCCCGTGACTCCTATGAACCTAGAGCTCCGATACCAACTTGTCACGACCCTAGTTCACCAATTGTGAACATGTCGTGATGGCACCCAATCCCCACGACTAGGTAAGCCTAACACATTGCGGAATATACAAGTTATAAACACTTAAATAAGAAACAGCGGAAAAATAGCATAAAAGATATGTAATCCGTGCCGCTTGGCACATACATCCGTCACACAATAAATAAAACACTACCAAGATCCGGAACCCCACGGTAACACAGACTAAAAGAGAAATACAGCTGTGGCTCTATGTGTAAAGAGTATCTAACAACGAAATGAAGAAAATGTCAACTAGTAATACTAGAATAGAAGGGAAGCCTCCGGATCCGCCTCGAGGTCTCCAGAAAGCTGCGGAAATCACCTAGCACGAGCCTGCTCTGATGTACCTGGATCTGCACAACAAAAGTGTGCAGAAGAGTAGCATGAGTACACCACGGCGGTACTCGGTAAGTGCCAAGCCTAACCTCGATGGAGTAGTGACGAGGAAGGTCAGGGCCCTACTGAGAAACAATAATATTATGATGATAACAAAATAAACAGTTTAAATGATATAATTTCCGAATTAACAACAACAAGATGATTACCGCAACTGTCTACAATTAAGCTAACAACAAATAACCAACTCAATAAAACAAATGCAGGACCTGTGGGAATTGAACCCACAGTCCCATTCTCAGTACCTCTGGGTCTCCGGGAATCGAACCCGCAGCCCATGTATCAATAATATCTCAATAACTCAGGATCTCCGGGAATCGAACCCGCAGTCCCTACCAATAACTCAGGATCTCGGGAATCGAACCCGTAGTCCACATTTCAATAAATCTCAGGATCTCGGGAATCGAACCCGTAGTCCACATTTCAATAATCTCAGGATCTCGGGAATCGAACCCGTAGTCCACATTTCAATAATCTCAGGATCTCGGGAATCGAACCCGTAGTCCACATTTCAATAATCTCAGGATCTCGGGAATCGAACCCGTAGTCCCTACCAGTATCACGCCGGGTCTCTGGGAATCGAACCCACAGCCCCCAAACACAGCAAGTAAAGGAGTACACGGAAAGAAGTATAATATACTTAACTATAACTTCGTCGATAAACAGCGCCAGTGATTACCAAGAAAACTCAAGTAAGACAATTAGGCAACTAGACAGTTAAATACTACCTACTCATGCTCTCCTAACTGCTACTGGGTAGAAATATCGAATTTAACGGCTAACAACAGGAATATCAGTCATTGAACATTTTAAGTAAAGTACGTGTTCAACAACCAGCGCATGTACACGCCCGTCACCTCGCGTACAAGGCATTTAAAGTATCACATAATATCCTAGGGGTGAAAGTCCCCCACACGAAGTTAGACAAGCCACTTACTTCAATTCCGGTACAAAACCGCTAAGCAATAACCCTCTTGCCACGAATGTCGGCCTCCACAAGTGTAGTATCCGATAAAAATCAATAGAATCACATCAAAATAGGCCAATTGGGCATTACCCAATCAAAATAACTCAAAATGCACCAAAACCCACAAGTTGCCAAAACCCGACTTTCGGTAGAATTATCGAAAAATCACGAAAATTATATTTTCGGGTTCCGTATCTCAATACGAGTCTAGGCATATAAAATTTACCAAAATCGGACTCCATTTGACCACTCAAATCAGAGATTTTCTAACATTTAGGCCTAGGGCTCAAACCCACCTTTAATCTCCCATTTTCGGTGAAATAATCACGGATTTCATGATAAACCAACGAATTAAGGTCAAGAAACTTACCCCCGATGATTTCCCGATGATACCCCAGCGTTTCCCCTTCAAAATCCTCTCTTGGAGCTCAAAAATGGCGTTTTTGTGTATGGGGGTCGCGGGTGTTATGTTCTGAACTTAAGCTCACTGCCAGACCCCATTGCTCATCGCGTTCGCGTTACTGTTCACGCGTTCGCGATGAACAACTCAACTTCTTCTACGCGAACGCGAAGTAACCCACGCATTCGCGATGACCTGCAAAAATTACCTATTGCGAACGCGACGCTCCACACGCGTCCGTGAAGCACAATTTCCCTTCCTCAACGCGAACGCGACGACTCCCACGCGTTCGCGAAGAACAACCTTCCAATCGCCTGTTTTTCTTCTACGCGTACGCGACACCTGGGATGCGAACACGGTGCTTCCTCTTTCCCTTCTACGCGATCGCGACTCAAGGGACGCGAACGCGATGCTTTGCCCTACCATGCCTACGCGAACGCGGCCATTGCCACGCGAACGCGTAGGCTTAATGTCTGCTGCACTGCTGCTGCATTTTCTGCAGAAATTTCCAAGTTCCAAATGCCGCTTGATGGTCCGAATTCATCCCGAGGCTTTCGGGACCCCAACGAAAACCACCAACATACTCCAAAACACGATACGAACTTATTCCAATCATAAAAACACGTCTAACAACATCAAAACCCATAATTCACATCGAATTCAAGCCTAAATTCCTTAAAACTTTCCGAATTGCACATCCGATCTAAAACCCAACCAAACGACGTCCGAATGACCTGAAAATTTGCGAACATATCCAAAATCACATAACGAAGCTACAGAAATTGTCGGAATTCCATTCCGACCCCCGGATCAAAATCTCACCTATCGTTCGGATTCGCCAAAATTTCAACCTTCGGCATTTCAAGCCTAATTGAGCTACGGACCTCCAAAATACATTCCGAACGCGCTCCTAACCTCGAAATCACCCAACGGAGCTAATGGAACCATCGGATTTCCGTTCCGAGATCACCTTAACACTGTTCCGGCTACGGACTATTTTCTAGCGTTAAAGCTCTCATTTAGGGACTAAGTGTCCCAAAATGCTCCAAGTTTCAGAACCGACTCTCTCGGCAAACCACAATAGCAGAAATGAACTTAGGGGAACAGTTAAATTGGGAATTAGGGCGTAATTTTCTAAAACGACCGGTCGGGTCGTTACAAAAATAG
Organism: Nicotiana noctiflora; assembly: GCA_032618575.1. NCBI lineage: Eukaryota > Viridiplantae > Streptophyta > Magnoliopsida > Solanales > Solanaceae > Nicotiana > Nicotiana noctiflora. The sequence continues at coordinate 220,734 of JASVEL010004023.1, forward strand.
TGTTCAATTTCACAACCCGACAAGGGTTCAAGATTTTATCTTTAAACATCTCACAATAAATATCAATAATGACTCACGGTCATGCTAGACGCTAGTGTATGGATGCTCGTCACCACAGCCCATACACCGCACTCGATCACATAGTGAATAGCACATAAATCCTATTCCCTCAAGCTAGGATAGATCAAATACTTACCTCTAGCCTTGAAGTCCAAACTATCCTTCAACTATAGCTTTACCTTGAATTTCCGTTTTCAACTTGCTCGAATCTAATCACAATTGATTCAATTACATTAATAAATACTATATAACTTAGTTTGGATGCTTAAAAATAGTTTTCTCAAAGTTTACCCCAAAAATTCCCAAAACGCCCATGGCCCCACTTGGTTGGAACTCGGGGTTCAGACCAAAGTCCGGTTACCCATTCCCCCACGAATTCAAATATATGATTTGTTTCAAAATCGGACCTCAATTCGAGGTCCAATTCCCCAATTCATGAAAACCCTAGGTTCTAGTCAAAAACAAGAATTTCTACCATGAAAACCTTTGATTTCTCTTGAAAAACATGTTTAATGATGTTAGGAATTGAAATAATTTAGTAAAAAGTAACTTACAAGTGTTTTTGAGTGATTTTGATCTTGGCTGATCGTGTGTGGTGTGTTAGGTTTTGAAAGAATGAGTAAAAGAGGTCAAAAATTCGTTTAAGTATAAATTTGCACAGCTGCGGATATTGCAATTGGGAACATTTGTTCGCAATTGCAAATGTTCGCAATTGCGAACATAGCAGGTTTTGGTCTGTGGCTCTCGCATTTGCGAACTTGGCCCAAGGTGTGCCATCCTCGCATTTGCGAGACATGGTTCGCATTTGCGAACTTGAAGTGTTTCCTGAGTTCCTCGCATATACGACACTTTCCTCACATTTGCAATCTTGGGAATTATCCTGCCATCTTCACATTTGCGAGGATTGGTTCGCAATTGCGAACCAAGGCTAATCTGGGTCCTTTCGCAATTGCGATAAAATCTTCGCATTTGCGAAGATACCAGCTGGGTGAAAAACCAGCTGTGATATTTTTCAGAATTTGCTCCAACGTCCTATCAAATCTTTATCCGAGCCCCCCCCGGGCTCCAAACCAAACATGCACACATCTTCAAAAATATATTACAAACTTGCTCGTGCGATCACATCGCCAATATAACATCGTTTTCATCAAATCAAGCATCAAGTTCATGATTATCTTTCTTTTAGTTTCATAACATTCAAATTTGGAACTCAAGGTTCAAAACACATCAAACGACATCCAAATGTCACCAAACTTTGCATAAAGCACATATATAATATTTAAGACTTGTACCGGGCGTTGGAACCTAAGTACGAGCCCGATACCAAGGTCATTTAATTTATTTTCCTTTAATAATTTCAGCAAAAACAATTTAACACAAAAATTCATATCTTAGGCTCTAGGCCACAAAATTCGACTCCGGACACATGCCCGAGTTCCATATTTTCTTACGGACCTTTGGGGATCGTCCGATCTTGGGTCCGGGTCCGTTTACCAAAAATGTTGACTGAAGTCAACTATATCAATATTAATATCATTTTTCTTCAAATTTTTCATAGAGTTCACATATTCTATCACAAAATCTTTCCGGCTACATGCTCAGATTATGCACGTACATCGGGGCAACATAAAATGAGGGTTTCAAGGCCTCGGAAGTGTGGAACAAGTGAAAAAAATATGTGATGACCCTTTGGGTCGTCACAAGAATAGAGTGTGCGAGTTAGTTGAATTACTTGTAGGTTTTAGGCCTACTGGTTGCAAATGGGTATTAAAACTAAAAGAGACTCCAAGGGAAACATAGACCGTCACAAAGCAAGGTTGGTTGCTAAGGGGTACACTAAGAAAGAAGGTATTGATTATAACAAAGTATTTTTGCCTGTTTCATCCAAGGATGAATTTAGAGTTGCGATGGTTCTTGTGGCTCATTTTGATTTTTAATTGCACCAGATGCATGTTAAAACTATTTTTCAGAATGGGAGTCTGCTTGAAGAAGTTTACATGGTTCAACCTAAAGAATTTAAATAATATGGTAAAGAACATCTAGTGTGCAAGCTTAATAAATCCATATATGGCCTTAAACAAGCCTCCGAGCAGTGGTTCTTGAAATTTGATGAAATTATTACAAAATTTGGATTTGTGAAAATTAAGATTGATGAATGTGTTTATATTAAAATAGCTAATGGTAATTTCATTATTATGGTTCTCTATATTGAAGACATTCTTCTTTGTCACAAATGATTTAGGGTTGATGAATGAGACCAAATAATTTTTCTCTAGGTCTTTTGATTTGAAAGATCTTGGTGAAGCCTCTTTTGTTCTTGGGATAGAAATTAGTAGAGACGGGTCATGTGGTTTATTTTGTTTATCACAAAGTTTCTACATTGAGAGTGTTCTTAAAACTTTCAATATGCATGACTGTAGACCTGGTATTGTACCTGTTGTAAAAAGGGACAAACTTAGTAAAGATCAATGTCCGAAAAATAAAGTTGAAATGAGAACCATGGAAGTTGTGTCATATACAAGTGTTGTTGGTTGTTTGATGTACATAAATGTTTGTACAAACCCTGATATTGCATTCGTTGTTAACATGTTGGGAAGATTTTCTTCTAATCCTGGGTGGGCACATTGGGTAGCTACAAAGAAAGTGATGCGATATCTACAACGCATCAAACACTTCATACTTGTGTACAAAATTGTTGATGATCTGGATCTTCCAGTATATTCAGATTCTAATTTTGGAGGTTGGCAAGACACTATGGATTCAACTTTTGGGTATATTTATATGTTGGGTGGATGTGTTATTTCTTAAAAAAGTGAGAAACAGAGCATCACTGCTACATCTATAATGGAAGCTAAGTTTATTGCTTGTTTTGAGACTGTTTCACATGTTATTTGGATGAAGAATTTTCTTACTAAACTGAAAATTGTGGATTTTATATCTAAGCCGGTGACTATTTTTTGTGACAACAGTGCAACTGTATTTTTCTCTAAGAAAAACAAGAGAACAAGAGGCTCTAAGCATGTTAGCCTTAAGTTTCTTTAGGTTAGAGACATGGTAAAAGAAGGTGATATATGTATTGAGCTTATTAGCACATAATCTATGTTGGTTGATCCTTTGACTAAAGGTCTTAGGCATGTAGTGTTTGATGAACATGCTAAAAACATGGGCATTTTAGAGTCTTTTGATGTGCTTTAGTTAGTGGGAGTTATTTTGTAGCTGCTGACTGGGATATTGCTTTTAATAAATTCTAATTTATGCAAACTTATGTTATTTTATATTTGTTATGCTTATTGACTAACATGATAATTTATTTATTTTTTATTTCCAATTGGATATTGCATAAACTCATGATATCTTTGAGTTTTGCTGCTTGTCGCCTTGATTACCTCGAGTAAGGCACAAGGAAAAACTTTTGACGTGATATGAGTTTGTATCACTTGGAGGCTTTTGAGGTGATATGGTTATAATATCACTTGAAGGGTTATTTATTCCTAAGAGGTGTGGCTCTGTTCACCTTGATTAGAAAGATAAAATGCTTAGCACACATGTCTGATCTATGTTGATGGAAATTCTAGCATATGTGATCATAGAGAGAATTCATATCGTGAAATGGTGCGATGCCTGCTATGATTCATTGTTAGGCCTTATTTTTTTTTTTTAAGATTCATACGTCTAAATCTGAATAAACATCTAAATATCAATATGTGTATTAAGATTAAGACATCTTAATCTGAATACACATCTGAATATAATAAGATGTGTATTAAAATATGAATACTAAATAATTAAGACTGTTTAATTTTTAACATCTGAATGTATAAAAATTATCTTTATTAAAAAATTAATAAAGATAAAATTCAAATGAAATACTAACTAATCTAATATTCTATCAATAAAATATATTATTCTTTAAAATATGATAGGTGTTTGTATTGATGGCTAATTGGTGAATACCGACTGGAGGCGGTGGTTGGTGGTAGTTTTGGTTGATGATGGTAGTTCATGCAAGTAGTTGGTAGTGATTGGTAGTGGTGGCGATTATAGTTGGGGATGGTGGTGGCTAGTGGTGATAGTTGATAATCGTGGGTGGTAGTAGTTGTTGTGACTGAGGAAGGTGGTGGGTGACTGGTGGTAGGTTATATGATGGGCAGTACCAGCTTTGGTTGTTGAGGGTGATAGAGGGTGGTCAGTTGTGATAGTTGATGTGGATGAGTGTTGATTGTGGGTGAGAATAATGGTGGTCGTAGTGGTGGAAATAGTGGGTGGTGATAGTCGATAGGTGGCGGCTATGATTGTGGATGATGGTTATGTGGTGATGGTGGAGATGGCAGCTTCCGTGGTGGTGGTGGTAGTGGTGGTTGAGTATGGCAGTAGTGGTGGCAGTTGATAATGATTATATGATAGCATCTGAATAAAATTAACTCTTTATTATAGATCTTAATCATACAGACCTATTCAGACCCATTAAGAGGCTGTAAAGTAAAAAACAATAAACACACTTAATGATGAAGATCAGGATAATTAAGATTAAGATTTTAAAAACAAATGCACTTAATGTATGTCATCTGAATGATTAAGATACAGACTTCCATTAAGTGCAAACAAATGAGGCCTCAGTGTTCTCTATTAAGGCTGGATGGATTGTTATATGGGACATTCTATCCTTGGCTATGTGCATAGTGTGGCCACTATAGAGTCTAATTTTTTTCTTTCAAAACTCAAAAGTTTTAAAATTGTTTTCTTGTTCTCAATTAACGTTGGTGTCCAAGTGGTAGAATGTTATAATTTGGACTTACGTTAATTGTTTATAGCATGAAAGGATAGTGACGTGGCCCAAGTGATGGATAAATAGAAGGTCTAATATTAAATATTGTGTGTGTGTGTGTGTGGATAAGTGAGGTCCAATAACTATTGGCCTGTGACTGGTAGACACTTTTTATAAGTAGAGGTCAACCTCCCTTTCCCTAGCTATTAGAAAATCCTATCATATTCTGCCTCTTGAATACATGGTAGACGTCCCATCAGTCAAGTTCTCCGGGCTATGAGAGCGCGTAGCTAGTAGATCGTGGAAGTTGGTCTTAGGCTTAATCGCTGTTTGTTATCGCTACTGAATCTATGGAGTTTAAATGTATGCTTCCTTAGACTCTAACTCAAGATTATGATTCTATATCGCGGTATCATTGTATCTTAATCTCTGCTATGATTGCGATTTAATTATCTTACATTCTCTTGCAATGTCCTTGCCAACGGGTTTCGAACAAGAGGAATCCATAAAAGAAGATCCTTATCCTTTTTTTTCCAATTGAAGCATAATTAATGTGAATTATTCAGCGACCAATACGTAATTCAATTAGCAAAAAAGGAGAGACGGATCGGAACATTCAATTTATAATTCTTATCTTTTTCATTACTATGGACAAGTTATATGCACATATATATACGTGTGCACACGTATATTTATTTTATTTAATGAATATATAGATTGAGTTAACGAATGGTGGTATTAAGAAGAAAGAAGAACTAGAATCTAGTTGTCGACAAGAAGGGAACAAAAATAATTAGGAAATAAAAGATGTCAATAGTGTGAACGAAAATTGGTCGATGGAATCTTTGGCATTTTTCTTCACCAACTTCAGTTTCCTAGTTAATCTTCAACTTTTTATAGCTATACATAGTAAGTTTCTGGATTATGTTTTAGTTTCCAACTAATTTTTTTATCAGATATTTCATCTTAATTAGGTTCTACCTGCCCTTGGATTTTGCCACGTATTTTAATTAGCTTGACCCAATCACCTTTTAATCAACATTATGCCGCCACATTAACGTCTATCAGCAATGGCGAAGCCACCTTATAGAAAGTTATGTTAAATAACATTTTTTTGCTGGAAAAATATACTATTTAAGTAGGTAACAAAAATATTTTTATACATATATATTATATATTGATTCCCTTTAATTTTTTGATATGTTTCTTTTTATATATTTTTAATAAAAATTCGGCCTCCGTCACGTATTATACAATATTAATCCAAATTCTACTTCCAAAGGAGACAAAACTAATAACTTAAGTTTAATCGAAGTTTGAAAAAACGACACGTAATTAACTGCAAGCATAAGCCAATTAAGAATGGATAAACTTTGGTTAGTATTATGTTTCAAGCTATCATTGATCATCCTAACAAGCATAGCTAAAATAGTCAAATGATTTCCCTTAATTTAAATTAAATTAACTAGTTTCCTTTTGTTTAAGTCAATGCTGAAATTGACCATTCAATTCACGTGAAATGTTTACCCCTGGCATTTGGTTGATTTAGTTGGAATATATTTCTCTAGGCAAAATACCTTACGTCCCCTTAAACTTAACACAGATTATTAGTTACACCATTAAACTATTTGTGGTCTTAATTACCCCTCTCAACTTGACCTTTTGAGAGCCATTACTTCCTGGAAGCTGATGTGATAAAAAGTGTGAAAGCACTCGCCTGCAAAGTGAATTTTCTACATATGTGGTTTTTAAAAATATATATATATATATATATATATATATTTACCTTTATAAGTATGTTACTTTTTTAGATAAGTTTTTTTCGAATACAATTTATAATAAAACTTGGATAAAACTACATTATCTATGCTAATTTTTTTATTTGGCTAAAAATAATAAAGTTTTAGTTAATCTTTTTTTCGAATTTGACATGAAAATAAAGATTTATACAATTGAAATAACTAATCAAGGCATCTAAAAAATTATAAAAATACATAATTTAAAATTAATTATTTTGGCTATAATTTTTTATATAGCTTTAAATTATGGTGCTCTATTTTTTTTTTTTACATATTTTACCTGAAAAAAAGAAAAATACACAGTTAAAATAAATAGTCATTGGATCAAAAGAAATGAATAAAAAAGTGTACAATTGCAAGAAATAACTTACTCTATAGACACTCTTTTTCGGCTGCTATAATCGGAAAATTAAAGAAATTATTTTATAGTTTATTTTATATTTTTCGGCTGCTCTTTCGATTATTAATTCATTTTCATACGTCCCATTTCCTCATATGTTTATATAACAGATGCGCTAGATAAGAGATTAGGAATGTGATGACCCGGCCCATCGTCTCAGGTATTATCGCCCCATTTTTCCCGTATTATGTTGCTATATGTTTCAATATCAGTATTTGAGTTGATCGGGTAGAATTGGATTGATTTTAGTTGGAAACGAGACACTTAGTCTCTTTTAAGAAGGCTTAAATTGGAAAAGTCAATAGGATGTTGACTTGTGAGTTAGAAGGCTCGTAATTGAATTTCGATGATTCAGTTAGCTCCGGGAGATGATTTAAGGCTTAGGACCGCAATCGGAAGTAATTGTGGAAGTCCGGTGAAGAAGTTAGCCTATTTTGGCGAAGTTAGTATTTTGGCGACTTCCGGTTGATAGGTGAGATTTTGATCCGAGGGTCGGAATGGAATTCCGAGAGTTGCTGTAGCTTCGTTAGGTGATTTGGGATATGTGTACATAATTTCAGGTCATTCGGACGTGGTTTGGTTGGGTTTTTGATTAAATGCGTGTTTTGGAAGTTTTAGAAGAACTTAGGCTTGAATTCGATATTATTTGATGGTCTTCCCGTTGTTTGATGCATGTCGATGATTGGAATAAGTTTGTATGATGTTTTAGGAGGTGTTGATATTTTTGGTTGAGGTCACGGGGGCCTCGGGGTGATTTCGGATGGTTAACAGGAACTTTTGAAGTTGGAAAACTTCATAATAGGCGAAGATGTAAATGAGTGTGCACAAGACCTCACTTTAAACTATTATATCTCCCGTTATATAATGATTTGTGTGATCCAAAACCTATCAAATTAAAGCTCTTGAGTCTAGTTTCCAACGCAACAAAATGTTCGTCATTTGGAGGTGTATACAGAAAGTTATGACCATTTTACTGGGCATGTATCAGTAGTGCGGCCTTAGCGCGGGAGCGCTAGTAGCCCGCGCTAATTGAGTTATATTCTGCCTCAACTAGCGCATCCATTAGTGCGGGCGCGCTAGTAGCAGGCCCCTAAATATACCTAAGGACGGGAAATGACAGAACTTGAGTCATTTCTCAAGCCTAGGGCTTCCCCAACACCCCCAATTCAACCAAGGCACCCTATTGCACTCCTAAGGTAAGATTTTTGGAGTATTTTGTGTTGATTACTACTCCTAAACACTTCTATTAACATGGGTTGATCTTGGAAATTCTTAGATTTCACTCAAATCCCGAAATTGATCCAAGAACACTACAAATTGGATTCTCAAGATTCTTACTACAAGAGATATATCTATCATCTCTAACTACTCTTTGGCGATTATTTATGTATGATATATATACATTTGAACTCATGTGAGGATGATGGAAATCCATAAGTGCCTAACCTAGGCTGTGTTAATTGTAGAGATTGTGAAAGGGTTTAATTAAGGAGGTTGATGGTTGGGTATGAATGAATGATCGTACATATGTTGTTGGAACTTATAAATTGGTTAGGAAATTATGTTGGAGTGAATTTGTTGGTTAATGGTGCTAGTTGGATAAACCAATACTATAGTTATGAGGTGTAAATATTTATGCCAACAAGATGTTTGGTAATATGCCTCAATGGCATAATTTATGGGATCTAGTACTAATATTGGGCCTATTGAATGTTGTATTGTACATTAAAGTTACATAAATGCATTGGATCATTCTAGTATCAATAAGGGGCGAATTTAAGATATTTATAGTTAAAACCCCGTCTTTTAGAAATCGAGCTTCATCGATGTTTGTATGAATTTGGATAGATTGGACGCGCGAGGAGGACGGTTGAGGAGCAAAGGCATCGCGGACTAGAATTCTCACCGGTTCGAGGTGGGTAATACTTGTAAATGATGTCCTGAGGGTTAGTAAACCCCGTACTTGCACATCTTAGTGCTGTATTGAGGTGACTTGCACGCCGGATAACGGGCGTGGGGTAGAGCACCATTGGGGATTGAGACTTGGTCCATCCCGCTTAATAAAAGTACTACCTAGTTGCTTGAAATTGAATTGACACTTTAATAAAGATATTAATTATCGGGAATTGGACTGATTATCATGTTGTGGGCTTCATGACGATTATCTGAATCCTTCAGGGATTGGTATTACTGTCTTGATAATACTGTACATATTTTTATCTCAATCCAAGGTTTTAAAATGGTCTTTTGCTACTCAGCATTTTTATAAGGTTATGAAAAACTTGAACAAGGTCTTAGTGACATTTCCAGCTACAAGCTAATATGATACTATTGCCCGATGGGCTTTCTTGATTATTCGTTAGACTGATTGGGACCGAGGGCCATATGTGAGAGCATGATGATTTATGTGAGCATATGCATAGATGCATGGATCGGACTGCATGCCACAATGGTATATGGATCGGGCTGCACGCCGCAGCAGGTGTGATATTGATATTGCACTTGGGCTGTAGGAGCCCCTCCGGAGTCTGAACCCCCACAGTGAGCGCGGGCGCCTTTGCATGGATCGGGCTGTACGCCATAGTGTCATATGCATTGCATGGAAAACATACATTGGTTTCTTTTGTACTACGTGGCATAACATATAACACTCATACATTATTGGCATACATGCATTATTTGCCTTATTGACCAGATCCCCTGATGGTAATTGTTAAGGAGTGCTGAGCCCAAGGGGCTGATTTGAGTGCAGACTTGCACTGCTTGAGATTGTACCCAGGTATTGGTATGTTAACATGAAAGAAAGAAAGCTAAAAATGAGATTTCTAAATAATCTACTCACATATGCTGAAAGGGAATAAAATGATAGTGTTTTGAAGTTTAAAGATAGTTCTGTATTGTATAGCATGAGATAGTGCTTTGCATGGTTTTCTTTTCTTCAGCATTATTTACTTTTTTTATCACTGAGTTGGAAGTACTCACACCCGACTCCCTGCAGCTTGTGTGCAGATGCAGGTACATCGCAACAGAGTTGAGTCTATAGCTGCTTGGAGATTGCTTTGGACAGTCGAGGTAGCTTCCAGCGTCCACAGGACCTGACTCTCCAGTTTATCTTTATTTTTGTTCTGTCTATCCCACACTTGTGCACAGTTGTATACACTATCACAGTTTATAAATTCTGGTAGAGGCTCATGACATGTGACTCCTGTTCCGTTGGGAGGTTGTACTGGTTTGGGATGTCTAATCCCAGTGTTTGGGTATTTCTTTATTATTATTCTATCATTGTTTATGCTTAAAAAAGGGTTAAATGTGAGCTAATAGCTCCGTGTTTCTGTTGATTGGTCGGGCTGGCCTAGCAGTGTGATGGGCGCCATCACGATCGGGTTTGGGGTCGTGACAAGTTGGTATCAGAGCCTAGGTTACTAGGCCTCATGAGTCTTGAGCCGGTTGGTAGAGTCTAGTGGATCGGTACGAGGACGCCTGTGCTTATCCTCGGGAGGCTGCAAACCTTTTAGGAAATACCTCACAATCTTGGAATTCTTATCGTGCGTACTTGATTCAGATTGAGATATAATTCTTGAAATTCCTTCCATACGGCTGTATGCGCACTCGAGCGCTCAGTAATATAATTGCCTTGATGGCTTATGACTCCCCAATTGAGGGGCGAGATATGATCTCCGTGAGTTTAGGTTGGGCTAGTCGGGAGGACATGAGGTCAGATCTTTGTCTATGGCTTGAGTACCAAGGTGCTGATTCTGCGAGCTGGTATTATGAAGATTATATGACCAGTATTTTCCAAATTGTGGAAATGGCAGTTTGATAATGGATGAACTATTAGGTGTTAGACTCTTATTGTGATTCGTTGTGTAGCCCTAGCTATGGGCGTGGTGAATATGTTCATGCCTCTTAGTGGAAAGGTAAAGTGCATTACATGTGGTAGTATGAGTTCAGACTCAGAAAGATCAAATGGGTTGTGCTATGTGCATTATGATATCTTGTCAAATTGCCGATATTTTATTAGGATGGTTTTGGTGATTCTCTTGTAGGTGGATTGGCCATACTACAAAGGAAACTCTGCCAAAATTTTTGGAAAAATTGAGACTTAGAAAAGATTTTGTCACCTAAGGAATGGGCTTAACTGTTGTGTGTGAATGAATACAAGAAGTGCAAAAGAATTAAGATTTCTGATGATCCGAGTCTCCGCCAAAGCTTGTAAATGACTCGAGTTTAATCTCATTGTAACATTGCGACATCATTTGATAAATAATGCTATGAGTGGTTAAAAGTGCTTTGATGTATGACTTCGAGCCAAGTTGGGGAGGTTGCTATTAATTAACTAATTGCATGGTTGTGTGTTATGTGGGTACTGTTTTTAAGTATGTTGGGAAAATTCTGACAAGGTTAAGGTGCTTCGTAGATGTGAAGAAATAATAGGATGTTTTGAACTGATGTTGGTAAGGAATGTTCGGTGTATAGAAATGGAAGATGTATGTATGTATTGAGATGAAGTCGTATCATGCGATGTCAGAATGCCAAAGAGGCACATGTTGTTTTGATAGCTAAGCAGGCTAAATGCAAGTTGAATAGAGGGAATGACTCTTGAGAATGGCTTTAATGTGTTCAAGATTGTACACGTAATAATCAGGTGCTTTAAGATCATATATGTGACTAAAGATAGTGTTTTCATTAGAAAGGATCAAGACTTGCGGTATTTTGTGTTATCTACGGGATCCTAAGTGTCAGTATCCGGAAGGTAGTGGTAACGAATTCAGATTCGCAAGAAGTGCTTGAAAATAAAGTATTATGGAATGTGATATTTCTGGGAGATATTGGAGAAAGTATTCAGTGGCCTACGAGTATTAAACAATGTGGCCTTATGTTTGAATCTCCCGTGGTGAGCCTGAATTGAGGCATTGTAATGCTACAACAAAAGAGAAAAATCAAATTAATGATGTAAACCAAATATGAAGGCTTTGATGGTTGCTCTTGTGCGTTATGAGAAAAAAATGGGAGTTATTATGGACCTTTGAAAGGTTAGCAGACTAAGTTCAGTGTGATCAGAATCGGCTTGAAGTCGATGGATAGATTTAATGTGAATAATGGCTTTATATCAGGCCAGATGTGTGCATTTTGTAATGCGGTCCTCATGAAGGAGTAGTTAGGTTGATGCTTCATTGTCAGATATCTCGCGTAGTTAGGCCTTACGCCGTGTGATTTGTGAAAAGGCTCGAGAAATTGTTATGTGTTGAGAATCCACGTAGGGATGATGTTACCTGAGCAGCTTGGCTCTTGAAATTCAATTTCGTATATCGCACCTTAGTTGTGCTTGGCTTTGTAGCTATAACGCTGAATACCCCTCAGGGATGATATTATGCCCTTAGCATGCTTATGACCGATATTCGGTATTTGGTTATGATGAGCAGATTTGGATCGATGTGTATCTCCTTATGTGAGATCCATGTGTGGATCGGGTGTCACGCCGCCATGGGTATGTTAACTGGATCGGGTTGCACACCGCAACAGTGTGATGTTGAGTATAATTTTACATATACTATTTTGTATGCCTTGTTCTTTAATTTTTAAAGAAAGTCCGCATTAGTGCGTTGAATTGATAATTCATTCGTTTTCTTTTGTATTGCGTTAGAATCGGTAGCCTATTGGCACTTTGGGGCATCATATGCGATTTATAATTATGTCTAGAGTGGCTTATTGCCCAGACAGTTCGTACTAGGAAAGACGATGTCGCGACCCAAATCCGGTCGTGATGGCGCCCAACAATCAAGCTATGCTAGCCAGACCAACAAACGTTTTTCATAAATAATATAAGTCCCAAATGGAAACTCAAGAAGAATATATGAGTCAAAGAAACTCCAATAATAATAATACGAACAAAATACTGAGAAGTGCAAAAACGAACTAACACTCCCAAAGATCTGGAGTCACAAGTCTAGAGCCTCTGAACAAAACCGAACAGTGATAGAGAATACTGTATAAAATACTCATTCTGAACATAAAGTAATAACGGGAAAGAGATGAGAAGCTAGGTTCTGCGAACGTCGGCAGCTACCTTAGCAACTCGATATAACTCTGTAAAAGCTGAAATGCTCGTCTACTTCTCCTGAGTACCTGAATCTGCACACAAAGGTGCAGGGAGTAGGGGTGAGTACTAAGTACTCAGTGAGTAATAAATATATACAAGTAGATGAAAGCATGAAATCCACAGAGTACCACAAAATGAAGCTAAACTACAGTCTGATCCTCCTACGAACTAGCAACAATAGTACAATACAATTATCACATATAATTCAACAGATAAAGATGCAATGCAATGCACATAACCACTACGGCGTGTAGCTCGATCCATTTAACGTCGATGGCGCTCACTGGGGGTGTGTACAGACTCCGGAAGGGCTCCTACAGCCCAAGCGCAATACCGATGTGGCGTGTAGCCCGATCCTCATATAAACCGCTGCGGCGTGCAGCCCGATCCATCCTCAGTCCACAACATGTATAAAATCATACAACATCTCAAATTATTTATTTCCAGGTTCCAGTTCATAAATTATGAAAATACTTTAACTTTTATTAATTTTTCAAAACAAGTGACTTAGCATTTCAATACGGTGAATTCCAAAGTAGGACCGAGATCAGTGATTAAGCAAGTATAGCTATCACATATATAACTATCCCCTAGGGATACTACAAGTCGGCACAAGGCCCCAAACACGGCTTAGAGCCCACAAATTATATCAAACACAGTGTTTTTCAACCACAATTAACATATTATACTCATCCGGGATGGACTAAGTCTCAATCCCCAGTCACAATCAATTTCGCACCTGCCACGGGGTGCCAGCCACGCCCTACTAGCGTCACAATGTGCTAAGCTGGGGTTTCGAACCCTCAGGCTACCATATACACAAACTACTCACCTCTAGCCGGTTTTAGACTCGTCCGCAATGCCTTTTCCTTTGTAAACTGCACTAAGTTGGTAAAACCCGACCCCGATCCCGCTGCTCAAAAAATTCCGAAATTAGTACCAACGCGATCCTCGTCTCGCCACGAGTCCGTGCATATAAAATTTATTGAAATCTGAGTTCGAATGGCCTTTCAAAAGTTAAATTTTTGTTTTCAATACCTAGGCCATAATTTTTCACAGTTTTTAGCCAAATTCAAGAAGTTTGATGTTAATTCTACCATAAAATCGTGTTTTTGAGTCAAGAAACTTACCTCCGATGATACCCCGTTGATTCCTCTCTTCACAGCACCCAAAACCCTCTCTAAACGAAGTGTATTTAGTGAAAAACTTATTAGGGTCGCGGCTGGTTTTAATTAAATCTGTTTCTACACAGACGTCCCTTCTATGCGATCGCATAGAGTTAAATTTTCCTGCCAATTTCCCCTTCTATGCGATCGCAATACACCTATGTGATCACATAGCACAAACTTCCAGGTCTCATTTTTTTCTTCTCTGCGATCGCAACATTTGGTATGCGATCGCACTGTGCAGTCTGATAAGCCTATGTGATCGCACCCCTTGCTATGCGATCGCATAGCACATTTTTCTCACACCCTCCAGGCTCTTCTATGTGATCGCAATGGCTCTATGCGATCGCATAGAGCAATCACTGACTGCAATTTTTGTGCTACAACTTTTGATCAAAACTTGCCCGTTGGCCATCCGAAATAATCCCGAGGCCCCCGGGACCTCAAACAAAACCCCCAATACATCACATTACCTCATTCAAACTTTCTCGTAACTTTAAAACACAATCGTAAACATCAAAATCACCATTTTCACATGGATTCAAGCATAAGTTTCTTCAAAACTTCCGAAACTAACATTCAATCCAAAACCTGACCAAACGACGTCCGAATGACCTGAAAATTTGCAGACATATCCAAAATCACATAAAAAAGCTACAGGAATTGTTAGAATTCCATTCCGACTCCCGGATCAAAATTTCACCTACCGTTCGAATTTTGCCAAAATTCAACCTTAGCCAATTCAAGCCTAAAACTACATCGGACCTCCGAATTCAATTCCGATCGCTCCCCCAAGTCAAAAATCACCTCCCGAAACTAACCAAATCATCAGAATCCAATTCTGAGCACTCTAACTAAACAGTTAACTCTAGGTTCACTTTCCATATTCAAGCTTCCTTCAAAAAGGCTATTTGCCTCCTTTTTCAACCCGAATTACTCCTAACTCACCCGATCGACTCTAACACTGATATAAAAGCATAAAACTTACAAATGCAAGATAACGAGGTGGTAATTCCCGTAATGACGGCAGGGTCGTTACATTCTCCCCAACTTAAAC